>JACAVU010000008.1:6563284-7068284 GCA_014183005.1 Castanea mollissima
AGCTCTTCGCACAGCAATGCCTATTGTATCGGCTTGACCTTTCATAAGTGGAGACAGAATGAAACGTCCATAATAGAGACTATTACTATCTCCTCTTGATTCAACACACTTCCACTGCAGTGTCCGAGTCGATACAATTACTTTCTCTCGAACCATGGTATCTTATTATTTGATCAAATCATTAAATTATTTATTTCTCTTGAAATCATTTCAATGTTTTGTTTATTTTTACACGCCTTTTTTTAGGGGGCCTACAGCCATTATGTGGCATAGGGGTTACATCCCGTACGAAACTTAATATTACACCACTTCTACGAATAACCCTTAATGCTGCATCTCGTCCGAGACCGGGGCCTTATACGAAAACGTGGAGTACCTTGTTAATTAATTTACATTAGAATATAGATTGAGTTTCCCCCACAAATTAACACATTAAAATAAAAAAATAATAAATAAATAAATAAATAAATAAATAAATAAATAAATAAATAAATAAATAAAAAACTTGAGGCTCAATATAAAGGTAAATTGAAAATTTTAGCATGAGTTATTTTTAGTTCGAACAAAATAAGGGAGATTACAAGGAAAACTAAAATAACTTCTGCAAGATAGCTAATCTAAGAAAGGGAATTTGCAAATATGAAAGTGTTGTAGATGTAGCATCCATAACAAGCATATTTAAATTTATTGTTAATTAATTGTACAATTACAAATTTGATAGGATGGTAAAAAAATAATTAGACAATGAACATTTGCTACAACAAAAACATAGAGAAAGAACAAATTTTTGAGTGGAATTTTGTGACCACTTCAACATGAAACATGGTCTTATAAACATTCTATGTGAAGAATACCAGCAATTCCAGTTATCAGAGAATTTTTAATTAATTTACTTAAAGCCAAAGTTATTTTGGCCGTGTACTCCATTGCCTTTTCTGTTCATCAAAACTTCCTATCACTGCAGACTGCTTCATGTTACCAAGCCTATTTGCAAATAGATCATAATAAGCTGTTGGATCCACATTCTTCAATATTTTCACCAATTTTCCATACTTTTTATCAATCACAGTTTGTCCGTCTTTGGATTCAACCCCTTCAGCAAAGATTTTGACAGGCTTTACTTGCACAGTTGGCTTTAGATCACCGGCAAGTGCTACTGCACCAAGGATTTCCCCAGAAAATATATCCTGCAACAGAATAACATTTAGTCTAGCAGCTAAACAGTGGAAATAAATAGTAGGACATCCAAGATTCTTCAATTGAGGGAGATCCAAGGGAGAACCAACATTCCCATGAATCCAATTTGTCATCATCTACCAAACTATTAGCATTTTAAGTGGGCTATACTCCAAAAAAACCACCCCAATGATACAATCTAAAGGCCTTTATTAAAATAATGTTGAAAACTGGATTGGATATCTCAGTAGGGAGGCCAGGACTATGCCACGTAGATCATTGAATGTACATGAAAGCTAATATGTTTCTATCCTTAGTATGAAAACCATGGAAAGGGAAGGAGTGGCAGTAAGAACTTCAATTAAAAGATTAAAATTTTTTACCATATGTTTATATAAAAAGTGCAATTTTTGCAAGTGGTATAGCCTTGTCAGTAATCGGCTGGCAAACTTAGCTTCAGGTGTCCTTTTTGTCTCTAGCAACCTTTCCAAGATCCTTGGTAATGAACCAACATTACGCTGGACGCCAAGTGGAATGAGTGTGATGTTAACCTTTGAATCAAAGACTGTCTTTGCAGCCACAGGGTCAAGAAACATATTGAATTCTGCATATTTGTTGGAGTGAACAGTAAATACATTTCCTTTGTCCCCGTGACCATGACTGATGTGCCCTCCAACTATATACACATCCTGCAATGAGATTTGAAATCATCGGAGACTGTTAATATAAAAACTATGTGTATCATCCAAGACCTGATTTATTTTAACATAATGTCAAGGAAAATGCTGAGCCATATCTCCCAGTTTAGCAGTATAGCTTGTGTCATGAGGAAAGAAAAGAATGCTTCACCTAGAAATCTCTCTATATTTCTGCAACGATTTTGGGTGGTAATTTCATTTAACTCTTAAGAGAAGATTAACGTCCACCATAATGGCAGGATCATAATCTTTGGATTGCCCATCCACTTTTCAATTCCTTTTCAATTAAATTTACATGAGAGATTAACAAGTACACTTACCTGGATAAAAGAGGTAGCATTTTTCTCCGATAGAATAATCTTTGCTAGATTAGTAAGGGGTCCATTGGTCAGTATGGTAATCTTAGATCCTGGATCAAGATTTGCCACTATAGAATCCCAAACTTCCAATGCTAGAGGCTGTCTGAGTTCAGGATGGTCAGTGTTCCGAGGAGCTCCATACTTTACAGAGTTCTGTGCTGTATACCTGTTACAGAACTCTAGATTCAGCCACACCCTCAGACTTTTCGACACCCAGATAGATAGACAACATAAAAACACTAGTAACATGACTATAACTGAAATAAGATATAAACATGTGTATGACGATAAAGCCAAAGTTATTCTGATGTTGAGGAAATAGCTCCTATTGCTTTGTTGGATGAAGACAACGACTTAATCATCTGTCTCTTTAATTTATACTGGATATCAATTAGTCTCCTCCAAGAAACATAGATGAAAAAAAAAAAAAACTGATTTCTTCCGGTTAAGTATATGGGAGGGAAATGTTTTCTTATACAAAATGAAAAACATTATTTATTAAAATTATGAAAAAAGGATATAGAAGGATTCTATCTGACATAATTCAGAAAGTTTGCTATCTTATTCAACAGTACAATGAGTCAGCTCCAATTATCCGAGCTCAATCAACCAAGTTTAACCTAATGTTTCCTATTCAATCAAGGGTATATTCTAACTCAAATAAATTATAAGGCTTCCTTTAGCTCAGAACATTTTCCATAGGAGATATAAAATTGAGTTCTTTACTTCTCCCTAGCAGCTTTCACCCAAATTAAATTGCATCTTCTTTAGCTAATAAAGTACATCAAGAATAAGTCTTTGCCTTTTGTCAGTTCTAAATATGCTATGAATATCTTAATGTTGACTCAAGGTCTCAATGAAATGCTTATAAATACAATGATGGAATATTAGCATTAATGGCCAATGGATTAACAAAATATTAATGATATATGATAAAGAAGGAACTAACTGTATAAGAGTGGCTACAAAATATAAAATAATTTTTACAGGTTGTCATACTTTTTAAAATAAAGCAAACATTTTAATTCACATTATATGTTCTCTAAAGATCTCAAAAATAACAAATTAGTGCACCATATATAAAGAGTAGCCTTCATATGCAGTTGTTATAGGAACATAAGTACCTTCTAGGGCTTCGTGGCAATTCTCGTGCCAAACCATAGAGAGTGTCTGAGTCGATAAGTCCACCACTCCCATGTGGGATGGCCTTAACATATCTGCAGTCTCCAACAGCTGAGGAGATTGGATCAGTTTGGTTCATTGCAAAAACATCTCCCAGACCAACCAGAATGTCATCACGGCCCATCATATGAAGTAAATCATAAATGATATCTATTGTTGCAGCATTTGCCCAACCAGTTGTACTTACTATTACTGCCTGGATGAAAGGAAAAAAGATAATGCATGTCAAAACTTCTGCGTTTGATATAATTGAATTGTAAAAACCAGATAGTTGCCATTTTTATTTGGATCACACCTATTTTGTGCAATATATTAAGAATGAGTCAATGTGTTGTAATATTTAAGCAGAAAGCAACTTGTAAAAGCACTCAGAATTACAAATTGTTAGAATGGTGCAACAACCAAAAGGTAATCATCATAATAGAACCTAAAACATGGAGCCAGTGAAAAATGAAAAATAAAAGGCCACTCTACCTTGAGGTTGATCACTTCCACAGGCACTTTAAGTAGGTAAAACAGAGCTAAAAAATCTCCAGCACTCATATCCATATCAAAAACAACAGGTTTCCCAAGTTTTATAGATCTAAAATCTGGTTTGTAAAGAACTTCTTTGTAATGAGGAAATTGTGTCGTTAAATTGAATCTGCCAGTATGTTGAGGGCGGTTTAGAGCCTGCAAGAGAGTGTGATCTAATTTCATCAATATATATGTCATTGTGAGGATGAAAGACAACCATAAGAGTGCATTTATTGTACTTCAGGATACAGTTAGAAATGAATTGTGCATGGAAATATTGTGTGTGTGCGTGTGTTCAAGTGTAGCATGTGTAAAAATATTAAATCAGAGAGCTGAATGAAAAACATTCAAAAATTTATGCACAAAATAAAACATGGATAAACTTACATCCAAGAAACTTATAAAAAATTCTCTGTCTAGTGGGCTGTCAATGTTCTGATTAGGCTTTGCTTTTGTAGCAACTAGCACTTGAACGGCTTCTGAACCAGTTACCTCTGCTGTATAACCATCCTATAGAATTGTTGCAACAGATAGCTCATGAACATTTGAACAATTCAAAATATAAGTCTGAGCAATATTATTAATTCTCAACAACTGAAGAACACTACAGCTCAGCCTGAATTGAAGTGGTATATACTATACATATTTATGCATGTATCAATACACGTATATATGTATTTCCCAACCAAAGCAGAATTATGGAGGAAAAGAAACAAAAGATTTGGAGGGTAAGATGGAAACAAATTGAGGCCAATGGTAGCAGCATCTAAAAGGTTGTCTAAGGAATGTTACAAGACTAAGCAAGCAACTAAAGCTACTACCTGGCATTTCCCTTTCCCATTCTTCACGATGCAAAAAGGATCTCGAAGTCTAGTCTGAACATGACCACTATGTACACCACCCCTCTTTAAATTGAATTTTGGAACTTTACGGCCATCAAAGAATGGATTGGAACCATCATACACCCCATAAGGCTTGTTTGAAGTAACTACAGTTATATTCATATACTCCATTTCTGCAAATTCATTTTCCCCATTATGATTGTGTGAGTTACGCATGATTGAAATTGCCACACCAGATAAAAAGGAGTCCCACATAAAATAGCTCTGCAGCGATTACAGATAATTGGTAGTCAAAGGTCTTGAAAAGAGTAAGATCATGTTAACATACATTTGACTGAAAGTCAACATTAAGCACCTATAGGAAATTACCGTGTAGAATCGGTCATCAAACCATATATCACGAGCTATTTTCAATGACTGGTAGCAGTATTGTGCCTCAAACGTATTCTGATTCTTCTCAAATGTGTTAAAGAAATTCTCACTGATGGGGATGGTGTTCGTTGCATCCAAAGGAACAAGGGTGATGGGAATACCAGAATGAAAAACCTGAAAGAAAAGGAAACATTGTCAAATGCTGGCACTTTAACTTCTAGAGATACACCAATAAAAGGATTATACTATGTTGATGTAATGCCATTCTTTAAAATTAAAATAAATGGTTGGTTAATAGCAAGTTGTACAAACTGCATTACCTGGTATGCAGCAAAAGGATCTCCAAATATATTGAACTCTGCATATGGGTTACTAGTATAATCTGAGAACATATTACCATGGTCACCGCATTGCTGAGGCGTGCAAGATGAGCTTGCATTTTGTGGGCAACAACCAGTCGGATTCTTTGATCTCACACCACCACCCATGACATAGATATGCTCAACATTTTTCTTTAGATGTGGATTATTCATAAGGAAAATAGCAAAATTTGTATGTGCTCCTATAATAAAAACTGTTATGGGGCCTGCTGATATTTTGTCAATCATCACTTGTTGTGCAGTTGGTTGCCAAAGAGGAGCATACTTCCTTCTCCCCTAATTGCATGACAAATTATGTGAACCAGATAAATAAGTGATATGATCATCAAGAATCAAGAAATGAACAAATCTTTAATTTTCTGGTGTATTGATAGAACAGTTATTGAGGTTTAGATACAATATTTGCAAACAAAAAGCATACAGATGGTTTAGGGTCCTTGTCTACTACGAAAAACCATTCCAAAATCAAGGAAAAAGACTTCAAATTATGATTTGTATAATAATGATGGGGACTAAAAAAATATTTAATTTTACCTTATGTAAAATACAATAAATCTTATATATATATATATGTTTCGAACTAAAATAGAAAATATTATTGTACAGTGAGCATATTAAACAAATGAACACCGTGATCCAGCATCAATTCTACAAAGACAGAGATTTTCCCTAGCAATAAAGAGATCAGTAGAGCAAAAACTCTTGCCATTTCCTAGTATATGAGTTTAGTAATCATATTGAAATTTACTAATAAAATGAGACAAGCACAATAGGAACCTATTTTGGTTTCTTTCTTATTCCAGGACCTTATTTTGCCACTCTGGTCATCATGCTTTCAAGTCAGAACTTCTACTTATGGGAGTATTCCTTTTGTTAGTCTTTTTTTCATTTTTTTTTAATGATGTTCCTTTCATGTTTCACTGACACTTTATGTTAGGAATTTTCGTTTGTGTTTAACAAAAATATCCTTGCCCCTTCCTCCCCCAGACCATTTCGTTTGATCACTTCCAACTCCCATATCATAATTGATCTGGCAACATACAAGGATTTGGAGCATGGACTGAGCTTGTTCATAATCAATCACAATGTCAATCTATAAAAAAACCTTTGCTAGACATTTCAAATTTTGATTATGCTCATGCACCTTTTTTTAAGCGGATAAAAACAACTCTATTAAAAAAATGAGGAAGCTAGAACACACGGAAACATTAACTATAAAGTTTCAGTATCTTTTGCTCAAGGTATCCAGCTCAAGCTGACTTCTACATGTAAATGTATAAACTGGTTTCAACTAAATAGGAATAACCAAAAACACAGCTTGATTGAAAATGCACAAAATACAAGTTGGAGAAGAGTCTTGAATCCTAATAGGGCACAGAAGGAGAATAACCATTTACACAACATTCAACGAAACTTCTGCATTGCAAATGTAAAGTTAAAAGAATAAATAATAAGAAGTAAAGCAGGAAACTGAGACAAACTTCCCCGGCCAAGGAAAAGCCTTATCCGCAAAATGCAAAGGAATAGTCAACTTGTTTCAAGTGTACTATAAGAATATGATTGCTGGGACAACACTAAGCCTGCCTATTGGTTCCAACAGCAATGAAAATAAGTCAATGATTTGAGCATTTCAATTGATATTATGATACCTTATTTTCTGTAAACCATTGTCAACTAAAGAGTCAAGGAGAGTGTCATTATGAAAGTACATCAAAAAGCTATAATTTATAGGGATGCAGATCCACACAAGCACAAGCAACAAATATTTCATCTAATATTGAAATTACTCTCCAAATCAGTACCTGAGGGAGGAAAGCTTTTCGGATTCCATAGTTGGAATCAATATGCAATCGCCGACCAACGGGAATAGCTTGTCTATATCTACAATATCCTACAGTTGTATTCCCCTGATATATTAAACTCACAGTTAGACCATACACTTTATAAGTAAATTATTACATTGCGGATTCATCATGGATTTTAAGATAACCAATCAGAATTAGAGCCTTTAAACTCAGAATTAGAACCATTCGCGCAATATAGTACACGGATACTTTCAGATGACTTATAAAAGATGTATTTTAGGATGTCAAGTTACACGCATATGATCTTTCTGGTAAATTATACATAAAATTCACACCTGTTCAATAATAGGAAGATAGCCTCCAACATTTGGCAGTATTGTACCATCTTCTAGTATCCCACCATCACCCCCAACTCCAACAGCAATGTCATCACGACCCATCATGTAAAGAATGTCATAAATTTGATTCACAGCATGTCCAGCATCAGCCCATGCATTTACACTGATAGTGACAGCCTGCAGCAATATAATACAGGATTCACTATTTCTCTTTGTAATAATAAACGTAGTTTGTGCATTTAAAATTTGAAGTGGATAAGTTGGTAAATTATACCACTAAAAACTACTGCAGATAAAGGTACATTATGTAAGTAGATGATGAATGGAACAAAAAATGAGTAATGGAAGTAACAGTCTATCTATAACCAATAGTATCTTATTAGTTATCTGATCTGACTTTAGCTAGAGAATAATATCCTATATTCACATGCACTGAATCCTAGATATGCTTCAATAACATGGAAAATCAAACCATTTATGTAAATTATTAGACTCGAACATCATTCATTAAGGAGTAAAAGAAGCATGAACCACATCTTCCAACAAACCCATCATATAACACAAAAATTTTGAGTCTTCAATTGCTGTGGCAAGATTTACTCACGAAAGTTTCTTGAAAATTCAACAGTTTGCTACCAATTAAAATGCAAAAAATTGAATTTACAAATTGTTTCTAACTTTTTTGGAAAACTGACAAACACGACTCAGTCATCGACCAAGTCAGCATAAGAAAATGAAAAAAAAATATATATATATCGCCAACATGTTGTACTGTAAATAACAAAAGATTCATGATGAACTAACTTACTTCCACCTCAAACTCTGATCTGTTCTGCTTCAAGAGGTACAAGAGGGCAAAGAAATCATCAGTATCAACATCTGTATCCAAAAGAATTCGATGTGGGAGACAATCCACAGTGTACAGATTAGCTCCAACTCCTATAATCCATAACACCACAACCAAGAAATTCCTCTGCAGCAACATTCTCATGGTTTCACTCAAAACCCAGAATTATTTTCCCTCCAAAACGACAAAAAACATCAAAACACAACTCTTTCTGTCCTGAAACATTAAAAAACACACACACAAAACAAAGTGTAAACAAAAAAACATAAAAAACATTAAAAAAAAAACAGAGTAATATCCAACACTAAAAGTTCAAAGAATAATCACAAGTATGGAAAAGTACAGAGGTTGTTGGAACAGGAAGGACTATAGGTGAAATGAATCAAATGATGAAGATGAAACATGGTAAGCAAATGCCAGAGCGCAAGAACCGCCGGTTAGCTTTAGAGGAGACAAAAAACGATGCAAGTTTACGTCTTCAAAGTTCAAAGCCAGAACTAGATTCTGGGACTTTTGACTTTAGAGAGAAAGAGACAGAATTAGTTATAATTACTCTTTGCTTTGCCTCTCTCTTTTTGTTGACTTGAAGAGTACAGGGCAATGGCATCATGGGCATCATTCATGGGACACAAGGTGTACAAAATCTTTTGCACAAATACATGAACAAACCAATACTCATTGGTTGTTGCTTTTTTTCCTCTTTTCAAATACAAATGGAGATGGGTTAAGATTCTGTAAAGTTATTATAACATTACCTTTAGAACTTAAAAAAACCTTCGATTATTACCAGGGGATCAATTCTTGATTACTTTTTTTTTCTTTTTTGAGAAGGGTCAATGTTTGACTACTCTCGTATATATATATATATATATATATATATATATATAGTTTCTCCTATTCTAATGAATAAATAAAATATTATTAGTTGTAACTCTAAAAAAATGCCAATAAGAATGACTATTACCACAACATTGACATGTGCTATCAAAGGTAAAGCCAGAAAATTTCCTGAGGGAACAAACTAAATATATTAAAAAGATTTAATTTTTAATTAAATCTATAAAAAAAAAAACCCAAAAGGATTTTTTAACTCGATCCTAACCATGAAGAGATTAAATTCTGTAAAAATATGGTGTAAAACTCATATTTTATCCTTTCAATCTCAACATGCCACGTCATCTCATCACATATTTAAAAATAAGTACAACCACGTCCAATCAATTCTAATACTCATATATAAATTTAATCACATTGGGAGTTTATTGAGATGTTATTAAATGTGGTAGGATATATTGAATTTTAAGTAAAATATTGATGTGACAATTTCTTATTGGATAGTGTAAAATATAGGTTTTACACCCCCCCATCTTTACCAAATTTGGACTCAGAACCATGAAATCCACATTTATTGTTTCTTCTAAAAGGGAAAAAAATAATTTTCATATCTCTAATCTTCTAAATAAAAAAAATTCAAGAAATATCTCCTACATATTTATGAGATATCTCCTTGAAATTTTTTTAAAATACTTATATATTTATGAGATGTCTCCTAAATATTCTTTGATTCAATGAGCTATTTCGGCATAAGAGTAATTAGAGGAGAAAAAAAAATGCATTAAAAATTTGTAAACTTTTTTTTAAAATACATTAAATACACTTTGAATTAATGAGTTATAATATTTTGTAAAATTTGAAATATTTTGTAACATTTGTTATAACTCGGCAATTACAACTTTCCAACTCGACAATTTTGAAATGTTTTGTAAAACTTGTAATAACTCTAAAGTTATTGGAATGAGGGGAAGAAAGAAATGTACTAATTTTGTAAATTTCAACCATTAAAACCTACTCCATTATAGCAGCTTATGGCTAAAGGATGCCATCTGTAAGCGTTGTAGACTTGTAATCTTGTAGATTCTTTTTTTTCTTTTTTCTTTTTTTTAGGGAATCAATAGTAGACTTTATTAGAAAATATTAACATATACAATAGGAAAGAGAAAATATAGGCATTTCTTTATACCAAAACAAATACCTCTTTCTCTTCAGCAAGACTTGTAAGTGTTTAAAATACAATAATTGCAAATACAATGCAAAAGAAGTTTGCCTAAAATAATTTTTTTTTTTCAATTTTGGGAAAGCTTTAGCCTCATTAAGAATAAGGAAGCTGTAACTTAGCCACCTCCTTAGGCTCCACAATCACTTATCATTGTAGATTCTTAAAATGAAATATAGTCAACTTTATTTTTAAAGTGCAAGTAAAACCTAAAAAAAGGACAAGTTAACCCAAAAAAGGACAACTTTATTTTTAAACATAAGCAAAACCTAAAAAAAGACAACTTTATTGTATATATTTTGTGTGTCTACTATATAGGTTTACATTGCTAGTCCAAGGTAAACTAAGGATTTTTCTTTACATTGTAAACACACAATATATATATAATATTGTACATATTTGAAAAAAAAATGTATATTTTTTGTATAAGTTTATATTTCTAATACAATATTGTAAATTTATAATTTTCTCTTAGTTTGATGGTAAAGAAAAGCAGGTGTCATACATTGAAACTCTCTTTAAAAAAATATTGTAAAATTTTTTATAAATATATACACTGCCAAGAGTTGGACCCACGTGATATCAATTTTTCTGATAAACCCCACATGAGATATCATTGGTCCAAAAAGTACCAGACCAAAAATTTCAAAAAAAGATCCAACTATGGAATTCACTGTTTAGATTGAATTAATCTGAGATCTAATGATGGAACATCTTCTTGATTTGGGTTTCCTAATAGGTTTTCTTACATACAGTTGGATGATCCTTTCACATTTGAAATGGCCATGATCAATAGTAAATTCACTATTATTAATTCTCTAACCTAGATTAATGTAGGATTTGACACCAAATCCATGGTATATGACGTGGATAAATTCTAAAAAAAATAAAAAATTGAGTTAGCAACATCTTCAATATAGGTTTTCTATGGTTAAAGGCCTTTTGGATTAGTAGCATCTTATGATGGGTTTATTATGTGTGGTTCAATCTTAATAACTTGATCTATCATATATGTATGTTTTCTATTTATGTGACATTTCCACTGTTTCTCCAAATTGTTCCACAGTTTAAAATCAATAATAGTAATACCGCACATCCTTGGTGTAGTAGTCACTCCACAAGTATAAGTGTTTGTGGGGTGTAAGAGGTAAGGGTCGAGATTCAAGTCTCCAAGAAAGAGCTTCACACACGTATACACTTAAATTTTTTTTTTTTTTTATGAGAACGTATACACTTAAATTATACTAGAGTAGAAATTCTATCTTGTATCAAAATAAAATAAAATAAAATCAATAATAGTTCTTCAATAACTCTAACAATATAAATATGATTGGTGCTAATAAAATTAGAAAGAGAAAAAAAAACTATTATTTAATCTTGTAACAAATTAAACTTCATACTTACTTTTAATCATGGTACTTTAAACCTCCAAATATAGCCTCTAGAGTTTTATAATTTCTAAAGGTACATTTAGTACACTGAATGTAAATTACATTAGGAATAGTAATCTTTATTACTAGGAATAGAAGACATTGTAATGGAATAACTATTACTATCCATAAGTTTGGTTATTACATATGGAAAGCTTATAAAAGCATTATTATTGGTGGTGCTAAAAAGTCGTGTACAACTACAAAATTGAGGCTTCATTGGTGAAGCCAAAACTAAAATTTTTTGTTTCTCAGCTACAGTGCACGCGCGCGCGCGCACACACACACACACATATATATATATATATATATATATATATGTTGCGTTCACACTAGTCAAAAATTTTAATATTTTCTTTTCTTTTCTCTTTTCTTTGTTCTCTGCCCCTCTGTGTCTCTCAATCTTCCTCCACTATCTCATTTTTCCTCTTCTCTCTTCTTCTCAAAATTTTTTCTTTTTCTTCTCATATTTTTTCTCTCTTTCTTCTCAAATTGTTCTTTGTTGTGCGAGGGTCTCTTCAAATGGGTCATGCCATGGGTGTGGGTGATCGCGTTCGTGAGTGTGGTGGGTGGGTCATACCGCAGGGTTTGTGTGGTTTTTGGTTGATTTGAGATTTGTTGGTTTTGTGTTTGTGTTGTGGGTTTGGGTTTGGGTTTGTGTTTGGGTTTGGGTCATGCCATAGGGTTGCTGGGTTTTTTACTAATGTGGGGTTGCTAGGTTTGTGTTTGTATTCGTGGTGGAGGTGGTGGTGGTGATGCCACTATGAGTGCTTCAGGACAGTGATGAACAGAGGAAAAAATTAACAAATAAAATAATTGTTTATTGTAGTGGAATTATATTGTGTTGTTTATATTATTTTATTGTGTTGAAAACTAAAATAAACCTATTGATGTTGGATGTTTTGTAAAGTGAGAAAGTAAAATAAATAAAATAGTTTTTTATGGTGCCAAATAGCTAAATTATGGCTTCACCAATGTGGATGCTCTAAAAGATGATATATAAAGAACTTTATATTTTTAGAAATATATTAATTTTAAAACTTATTATATGCACCAAGGAATATCTATTACATCCATTTTAAAGAGGAATAATTAATCCAATGTAATAACTAATCTATGTAATAAAGATGCAACCAAATGACCTACTTGTTATTACATATGAATAAATATTCCATTACAAGAGTTATTATAACATACCAAATGTATCCTAAGGGCATGTTTGGTACACTGTAATGATTATTACATAGGAATAGGAATAAGTATTACAAGGAATACATTAAGTTGGAATGTAATAAGTATTACTATTCATATGTTTGGTGACCATTTAGGAATAGAATCCTAAATATGCATCCACAATTTAGTAGAGTATAAAAAAAAAAAATGTAATTAAATCATTTTGAAGTCAAATTTCCTAAAATACACTTATTTTAGGGTGTTCAAACTAGAGCTAATAATTAACAATAAGGAAAATTTATTTTCTTCTGTTTTAAAGATGTGGCAACTAATGGCTTTTCGGGAAAAATTTTTAAAAAGTTATTACATAAGGTGAAGGAATAAATATTCAGTACTTTTAATAAGGAACAATTATTCCTCATTTTGAAAAATAGTTATTCATAAGGAATAACTATTCATTGTAATAAAAATATAACCAAACAACCGAATAGTTATGCCATAAGAATATCTATTACATTACAGTGTCTATTACAGTCTACCAAACGTGTCATAAGTGTTTGGCACAATAATGAAAATGTGAGGTTGAAGTGATGCATTTGAAGGTACTAAGCTTATTTTATCACAATCATAAAACTAAAGTTTTTTTTCATAAGAATATCTATTACATTACAGTGTCTATTACAGTTACCAAACGTGTCATAAGTGTTTGGCACAATAATGAAAATGTGAGGTTGAAGTGATGCATTTGAAGGTACTAAGCTTATTTTATCACAATCATAAAACTAAAGTTTTTTTTACTTTCCCAAAATAGTATCAATAATGGATCATGTAAATTAATGTTATGGCAATCACAACTTACAACGTCAAAAGCGTTAAAAAAAATTTATAACAAATTTTGTTTCCCTAACATCACTTTGAGTGTATTCTCTTATCTCATCCCATTCCCATATGTATATACGTGTGTGTGTGTGTGTGTGTGTGTTTCTAAAAAAAAACATCACTTTTATCTATTGACTTCAATTTTTTTTCCAAATATTGCCTTTTACAGTCTTTTATAACATAAGTATTTTTTAGAGAAAAAAAAAATCATATAGTGGACATGTACCTGATGTGTGTTTTTCAAAAATAAGTAGATTGATGTGTGTTTTTTAAATACTCAGCATATCATTCTTAAGTCACACGTTACTGAGAATGCATACCATGCATCTGGTGTATGTATCATTCCCTTCACATGGAACTTAAGTAATTTGGAGAAAATACACAATGTATCCGGTGTATATTTCCTCCCTCTCACATTGAGGTCCTCAATGTGAGAGGGAGGAAATATACACCGGATATACATTGTGTATTTTAATTTGTGTTTTGATTTGAGTTTACATATTATGTATGCTTCCTTTGATATATTTAGAGCATTCTCATTAAGAATTGTAAATGCAATAAATGCTAAATTTTAACATCAAGTTCGTAAAAAGCATACTCCATCAAGAATTGCAAATCCTATTAATTTTGCAATCTAATTACAGTGGGCTGCTATCTCTAGCAGCCCACTTTAGCAAGATTGTAAATAAAATTTTTTTTTTAAAAAAAAAAAAAAAGTTGTTTTATGGTTGTTGCTAGGTACAGAAAACGTGGTATGAATGGCTGGGTACAAAAAATGATTTGTTAATGATAGTTGTTGTAAAGGAAAACATAAAGAAAGAATAATATATATATATATATATAGATATATATATATATATATTTAAATAAAGTGGTAAAATAACAGAACCTTTGATATTGAGTGTATTGTAAAGTGATATGTTAAAATGAATAAAGTAACTTTTTAAGATACTAAATGCTAAATTTTTTACCATTCTTAAAGCCTTATTCATGTGATTTTACAACAGCCCGTTTGGGGTGTGATTTAAATTTTTAGCTTAATTAAGTTTTTAGCCTCTTTTGGTACTGTTTGTGGTCACATTATACTTTTTAATATTATTCATGAGTCTTATTGTACTATTTATCTAACTTTTAGTTTTTTTCTATAATACTTTTAACAAAAAGTTTTTAATTACAACTAACTAAACTGTTCTTAAGCTAAATAAGGAGTTCCAGACCCATTGTTCTTAAACTTTGGTTTAAGCTAGTCTTTATTAATTTTTCGGATTATTCTTTGCTAAAAATTTTGTACATTGTCAGAAATATTTAGAGGGTGTTTGGCAGCACAGTTTAAACAATAATTTTTAATTTTTAAATAATATTACACATATTTTTATACACTTTTTACTTATACATATTTTAAAAAAATACAAATACGCTACTAGAACGTCATTACCGTACCGTACTTAATTGTTACACGTCTCTAACCGGTGGAAACAAATAAGAAAGGCCAAAACACTGACAATTGACAAAGATGAAGACAAACAAAATTAACCTATCCGATGTAACAAAAAAGAATCAAAATCCAAAGGAAAGTGACCTTTAACCCGCTGTATATTAATGGCACACAACGTACTGTGTTTTCATTGAAAAGACACCCTCTGTTTTGGGACTCAATCGAAATTGTAAAAGGACCATACTTGTCGCTCTGAGTCTTTTGGCTTAACAGAGACGAAGTTTATTTGTTATATAGGTATTATTCAAATTTATTTGAGAAAATAAGAAGAAAAGTAAACTCAACAACAGTGATATTGAAATTTTGAGAAAAATTATGTGACGGGAGAGAGAGAAAATGAATTTCGGTGATGTAATTACCAAAAATTTTGTGCAAAATAAAGGAGTGCACGGTAGAAAAATAGAAATTGTAACAATGGAGTTACCGAAATTATAAAGAAGAGGAAAAAAAAAAGATGAAGAAAAAGGCAATGAAGTTGCCTAAATGGTAGAGAATAAAAAATAATTTATGGCACCCGATTCCCTAAAAACTAAAGTACAATAAATATATATACATATATACACACACACCCCAATCCATACCCCTATCACTGCCCTAAGAAAAAAATAAAATAAAATAAAATTATGAACCTGCAGCTAGGGTGGTAAAATTGGACATGACCCGCGACACGATACAATATGACATGAAATTAGCAAGTTATGAGTCTTAATGGGTTTGTGTCATATTTGCGTTAACACAATTAACCCGTTTAATAAATAAGTTAGGTTAGTGTTCAACATATGAAACTCGTTTGACTTGTTTGACCCGTTCAATTAAATGACATTTTACCAATATATCCTTTAAATTTTAGATATATAAACTCATTAGTTGTTGTGGTTTATTTTCTTTAACATATTGTGATTGATTATTTGTGATATTGAAATATTCTTTAATTTGGAATGACTATTTGTGATGCAATTACTTGTCAGTTCTAAATTTTATATTAAAAATATTTTTTTGGCTTAAATGAACTTTTAGTCCCTACATTTTGACCCGATTTCTATTTTGGTCCTTACATTTTATTTTTACTACTGTTAGTCCCTAAATCAATTAACGCGTAACATTTAAGTCCTTACCGTCACCCAACTAACAGAAAATGCTGACGTGGCTGATAGAACAGTAAAATAATAATTAAAAAATCTATTTTGACATTAAAAAATTGACACGTCAGCTCTAAATTTAAAAAAATTAATTTATTAATTTTAATTAAATTAAAAAAATTAAAAACAAAAAATCACATTAATTGAAATCTAAGAGTGCCTTGAACAAGAACAACAAGAACACAAAGCAAGTTCTAAGAACACAACCCAAAAATTAAAATTAAAAAAAAAAAAAAACAACAACAACAACAAACAACCATTCAACATCATCAAAAACCACAGATCAAAAACCAAATCATAAACCAGATCAAGCCCACCTGACACAGATCAAAAACCACAATCCAAGCTTCGTTTGCATTACAACAATGCAAACAAACCAAACCCATCTTCGAATCGAAACACACCAGCCAAAGAAACCCCACACCCACAAGAACACCTGGTCGAAGTAATCGCTCGGATCCGAGACTACCCAGATCGGAAAGAAAAACCCAAGACAGATTTGCAAACGAAGATGAGTGGACTGAGGATTGACTCGGAATCAGCGAGGGAATACTTGATTGGCCTACCATCGTGGAGCAGACCCGGGCCAGACAAATCGAACTCGGATTCGGGTTCAACTCCAGTTGGTTCCTCTTGCTCCTTTGGAGGTAGATTGAGCTTTTCAATAACGGACTGTAGGTGCCGTTTTTCAATCGGACGAGAGGAAGAGGAAGAGGATGTTGTCGAATCGCAAATAGGCGAGGCGATCTCAGATGAGGAAGCAAAAGCAGCTGGAGGATCTGACGGACGAGGTGACTCAGTTGCAGCTCTCAAATTGCGATCTGGTGCATAAAATCAACTCCAAGGAGCGGAACTACAGGGCGATCGAATCTCACAGATCGCTTGCGATCCTTGAACTCGATGCTTCAGATGATCGAAGAAATAAGTGTATTCTCTGTGGATATGCCAAAGATTCCTAATCGAAGAAATGAGAGGATGTTCTCCAGTTGGTTTCGTGTGGGTTTTCATGCTATTTGATTTGGTGATGTTTATTTTTTTTTTTTCCCTGTAGGTTTGATGTTCATATTTTTTGATTCTGGGTTTTCTGGGTTTAAAGATCATTTAAGAACAAGTTCTTAATCTTTTGAGATCACAATTCATGTAATTTTTTGTTTTTAATTTTTTTATTTAATTAAAATTAATTTAGATGTTGACGTGGCAATTTTTTAATACCAAAATATATTTTATAATTATTATTTTACTGTGCCGTCAGTCACGTCATCATTTTCTATTAGTTGGGTGACAGTAAGGACTTAAATGTCTCGTGTTAATTGATTTAGGGACTAAAAGTGGTAAAAATAAAATGTAGGGACCAAAATATAAATCGAGCCAAAATGTAAAGACTAAAAATGCATTTACACTTTTTTTTTCCATAAAATTTTTTTCTTTTCATTTTTATAATATCTAATAAACAGGTTGACATGACTGACCCATTTAATAAATGGGTCGTGTTAGGATTGAGAAATCTTGACTCGTTTAATAAACATGTCGGGTTAGTGTTAACCCATATAGTCAGATACTAATGAGTTGACACGACACGAACCCAATACGCGAATATGAATTGCAACCCCTACCTGCAGTGATCACGTGTTCATTCACTGCAAGTTCATTATATATATATATATATTTTTTTTTCCGTAGACCAATGATTAGGGATATGAATTGGGGTTTATGTTTTTATATATATACACACACACACTATACTCTAGTTTCTATGGATTGGGGTAGCATAATTTTTTTTCTTCTTCTCTTTCTCTCCTCTACCATTTTGGCAGCTTCATTGCTTTAATTTTATTTTGAAAAATATGATGTTTACAATATTTTCACAATAAATTTTAAATAGCAGTTTGTTATAGGTTGTTATTAATAGTAAAAAAGTAATCTTAATGGTATATTCATATTATAACCAATAATAACTAATTACCTATGATTTTTTTGTAAAAATGTTGTAGAAATAACACTTCTCTCTTTTTTCTCTCTCGTCCCTCCTACAATAATACCGACAACTCCATTACCACGATTCCTATTTTTCTCTCATTCACTCCTCCTATTTTAGGCACTCCTCTACATTTTGGGCAGGAATTTCGATAACTATATTACTGAAATTCAATTTTCTCTCTCTCCCTCGTCACATCATTTATCTTTCATCTCTCATACTTTCTCATAATTTCAGCAACACCATTACCAAAATTTGCTCTTTTTTTTTTTTTCTTTTTTTTCTAAATAAGTTTAAATAGTGACCACAATACAATAAACTTCATTTTTTGCGAATTTCCGCCAAAAAAACTCTGGCACTCTCTCTGGCTGCTTCTTCTTCTTTCTTCGTTCATTCATTCTATCTTTTTCAGTAATTTGCTTTCGGGGTCTTTGTGCTTTAACCAACCTGTATGTGCTTCTTTCTATGGCTGAACATGTTTTTCACCCCTGGATTGTCCTTGTCCTTTAATTGTAATCAAATCAAATACAATAAATAAGCTTAAATTTTTTTCAGTTTTGGCGGTTGGCATTGTGGGGACGTGGACCATAACATGTTGCTAAGTTTAACATATAATCTTATATCATATAGTACAAAATCCATAATTAGAATTAATTAGTGGTGACAAGTTGATTAACATGTTCCCATTTAATCCCACATAAAAAAAAAGACACATTCCCATTTAAAAAAGGGAAAAAAAGTATATTAAAATGATTTAGGGCCGTTTGATAACATTGTTCTAGTAACGTTATTTGTATTCTTTGGAAATACGTGTAGGTGCAAAAGTATGTGAAAATGCGTGTAATGTTGTTTAAAAACTGAAAATATATTGTTAAACTACTCTACCAAATAGACCCTTAGTTTTTGGGTAACTTATTTGCTCAATACATGACAAAGATTTAATTTTTATGCTAGTGATAATAAGTTAAAAATTAACTTATTTCTGGTTAAAATTATTATTTTTAATAAAAAAACTATATATGAAAAAGTAAACTAAATAAGATCTAAAAAAAAAACTAATTAACCATAATTTCTTTTAGGCAAACTAATCGGATCCTAGAATAAGGTTAAATTAGGAATTTTTTTTTGAGGGAACCAGTTCCTATTTTTGCAAGCTACATCTTTAAAAATATTTAATAATTATATATATTATAATTTTTTTTTGGGGGGAGGCCATGGCCCTTGGCCCTTATTAGAACTTGCTATAAGAGTAAGAATGTTGCATATTTTTGTATAATTGGTAGAATGCACTGCGTGTTTGAACATGCCTGTAATTTCAAACTTGAAGAATTTTGAAGATTAAGCTTATTAAGAAACTAATTTTCTTTTTTATCACGTGGAATAGTAATAAATTATTTTGACATTATTTTTATTCAATTTTTTAATCTTTGTCCGAATAACAATTAGTAGATTACTTATTTATTAATCACAATTCACAGAGTCTTTTGGCTAAAAATTGTAAAAAACGGAGTTTATTATTGTTATAGGTACTGTTCAAAGTTATTTAGCAAAATGAAAAGAGAGATTGAATTTCGGCAACGGTATTGCCGAAATTACAAGAAAAAGTAGAATGTGTCAGGGGAGAGAGGAAAATTGAATTTCGGTAATGAGATTACCAAAATTCTTGTCCTGTCCTTACTCGCGAGCCTGCCCGTGAAGTGCCTAAAATGTTGAAATGAAAAACCAATTGTGGCAATGGCATTACCGAAAATGGGAGGAAAAAAAAAATTGTGGCAACCAAGTTGCCGAAAATGGAGGGGGAAATTTTTTTTTACATCCACAACATTTTTCACAACAAATTATAGGTGGTTAGTTGTTATTGGTTCAAATTTGAACCTAACACTAAGATAACTTTTTTGCTCCAATAATAACAATAAGTAACAACTTATCATTTATAATTTGTTGTAAAAATATTGTGAAAATGTTGTGAACGTATAATTTTTTAAAAAAATTGTGGTGCTGAAATAGAAGGAAAGAAAAAAAAAAAAAAAAAAAGTGGCAATGTGGCAATGCCATTGCCGAAATAGAGGGAAAAAAAATTTCCCTCTATTTCGGCAATGGCAGTGCCACATTGCCACTTTTTTTTTTTTTCTTTTCCTTCTATTTCGGCTCCACGATTTTTTTTGAAATGATACGTCCACAACATTTTCATAATATTTTTACAACAAATCATAAATAGCTAGTTATTACTTATTGTTATTATTGGGGCAAAAAAGTTATCTTAGTGTTAGGTTCAAATTTGAACCAATAACAACTAACCATCTGTAATTTATTGTGAAAAATATTATGGACGTAGCATTTTTTTTTCCCTCCATTTTCGGCAACTTGGTTGCCACAAATTTTTTTTTTTCCTCCCATTTTCGGCAATGCCATTACCACAATTGCTTTTCCATTTCAGTATTTTGGGCACTTCACGGGCAGGCAGGGCAGGACAAGAAATTCGGTAATGTCATTACCGAAATTCAATTTTCTCTCTCCCCTGACACATTCTACTTTTTCTTGCAATTTCGGCAATATAGTTGCCGAAATTTAATCTCTCTCCTCATTTTGCCAAATAATTTAAACAGTACTTATAACAATAATAAACTTTATTTTTTACAATTTTTAGCCAAAAGACTCCAATTCACAGCTGTCTAGGCAAAAAGATAAAATTGTCAGCAAGCACATGCAAGTGACTTGCAAATAAATAAAATGGGTCTATTTATCTTGCTCAATCTTAATTGGATGTTGTTCATCACAACCCCCAACTGATTTTTAAATTGCTTTGACTGCTTCGATAGTTGTTGTTTAATTATATATCAGCACCCCACCTGCAAGGAAAATCACACCCACACATATAATACTAAATTAATAGATTGATGAACCCTTATTCAATTTTTTCTAAAAAAAAAATTCTACGTTTCATAAACAAGAAGTCAATGTGAGAGAAAGAGAGGAGCTCCGGATATTATTTTAATAAAAAATTTATTGTTGACAAGTAAGATTGAAACTCTTTTTATTGGATGATCATGATACTTTTCCAAAATTGAAATTCTTGATCAACGGAGAAATAATATCGCCGGTCATGTTTCATTTAGTGCATAAAAGTACTAGACAAATGTCAATAGAGAATACGAGTAATACTTTCGTTTTGTGCACAAGACGAGATATGGAACTAAACGTGTCAGTATAGGGTATGGCTATTTGCGTCTAAGTTGTGTTTTTGGCCTTTTTTATTTATTAAAGTCTAGCGCCTTTTACACTATTTATGGGACATAAATACTACAGGACATAAATACTACAAACAGAAAAATACACAATAATTTAATTAATGAACAATAATCAAAATTTTTTTTTTTTTCAGTTTTCAATTTTCAGTAAAATAAGTAGTATCCAAACGCACATTATATCTCAATCAATACGTAAAAGTACTAAAAAGAAGTTAAACCCTAAAAACTGGTGTAACAACAAATGTAATTTGTGTCATAAGCAACTCAGCTTATAGGAATTAGAAGCAACTTAGCTTATTCTTAACTCAACCAATGAAACCAGCTGTGTTACTTATGGGACAATGTAGAGAGTGAGGTAAACTATTTTTTTTTCAAAGTAATTAACACCCCAATCAATTTATTGTTATCTCTTAAAGCTGGCCCACCATGTTAAGATCCTATTTCCCAGCCATTAAGGCTGCGTTTGTTTTGACTGAAAATGATTTCAGGAAATCATTTTACACCAGCCTATGTGTTTGGTAAGCACAGAAAATTGGGTCAAACGAAAATCAATTTCCGCGTTGACTGTAAAATAACCCCAGCATGACGGAAATGAATTTCAAGTTTCATTTTACATTCAAATGATTTCCGCCCCAGGAAAATAAAAGAGACAGAGAAACCCAGCACTAGAAGCCACCCAGCACTGCGATCTTGCGCAATCGAGCTTGCGCCGGCGAGATCGAGCTGCCAGATCGAGGCGCAAGATTACGCCAGCGAGATCGAGTGGCCTAATCTTACGCCGTTGAGCTCGCGTCGGCGATATCGAGGTGCGAGATCGCGCCATAAAATTCGCGCCGTGAGATCGCACCGACCTCCATGAGATCGAGCCATGAGATCAGTCTTGTCGCCCATGACCCACCGACCACCAATCTCTCTTTTTCTCGATCTACCTCTCCCTTTCCGTCGATCTACGATGACTCTCTCTTCCTCCTCCCTCTCTCAGTTTGACCGAATGATTTATGTGAGAATGGTGTTGTTTTAATTTTTGTTTGTTTAATAAAAGTTGATGTATTGCAATTTTCACCTGAAAAAATGTATTTGGAAGCTGAGAAAATTATTGAGAAAATATGAGAAATTGGTAGAAAATTTGCATTTTCAAAATGTTACCAAACACTTAAAATTATTTTCTAATATAATTTTTAAAATGCAACCAAATACTAGAAAATATTTTCATTTTTTAAAAATATTTTCACTTGAAATTATTTTACACCGAAACAAACGCAGCCTAAATGAGCCCTGAGTATTGAAGTTTGCTACTATTGGAGCCCCACGTCTACTTCTCTTTTGAGTCTTTTCAATAGTGGAGGATAAAAAAAAAAAAAAAAAAAGTGCATGCTTAAACGTATTGGATAAGTAGAATGTTTTAAAAGTGTGATTAAAGGCAAAGCAGAAATGGATATTATTTAAGAAATCAATTTTCTAATCCATGTTGTGAACCAAAAGGTGCTTTCCTTTCTGCCATGGGTGCAAATTGTTTATTCTGGTCAAAGCTTACCTTTCTTTGCTAATGGAGTGTTTGGACACACACACACTCTGTTTTTTTTCCTACATACCAAACACCATTGTACCATCAGCCACAAGCAAGTTCAAGTTGAACACTGAACAGAACTACATGTCTACATTGTCAAAATGTTCAACAGAAGCAATCAGCTAGAATATCCGGGAATAAAATACCAATCACACTAGGTCACGTTTTTTATTATAATAAAATTAAAATGATCATTTTCATGATAATGAATGGCTCTGATTGGTCGGTCATCTCAATCACAATGATGAGCCATCAAGTCAACATTTTAATCATTGTTTAAAATATCCCCTCTGATAAAAAAATAAAATAAAATTAAAAAATCCCCACAAAGTACAAGTGTTATTTGACCTATTTCAATGAAATTATTTTCTAAAACAAGTAAAGATCATTTCTCTTCTTTTGAGCATTTGCATTTTTTGAGCTTCTTTTCTTTTCTTTTTTTGGAGAAAAAGCACAAGGCTGCCTTATTTATTCGGAAAAAGCAAGATAAGATACAAGGAATTTAAAAACATTTGAAGGAACACTCTCTATCCAAGTAAGCAAAAGAAAAGAGTACCTAACTTTCCTAGCTAATGCATGAACAACAAAGTTATTTTGCCTCCTAGTATGAGAGGAGCAATTCAAAAGCGAACCAAAAATAAACTAGTTGCACAAATGGTCTTACACCATTAGTTGAGCTAAATAGCATAAATCCTAGTGATAGTGACTAACCCGTAACCTCTTTTGGAGATTATTAAAAATATAAAACATAAGCCTCTAAAATTTTCTTAATAAATCTAAAAAAAAGCACCAGCATAAGCTTATGTACCCATCAGACAAAATCCAATTTTACTTCCAAATTTAAAAGACTGATCTACTTGTAGAATAGGGCTTGAATTAGGAGTTCAACTCCTTGTTGGATTTGGATAAGAAAAGAATTTTATTCCTTTTGGGTTACTGTTGTTTGAAGTTATCAAACTCTATTAGAAATCTTGTCTACCACTTGATTTTGAGTTCTATTTGGAATAGGAGTGATTCTCCTTTTGTGCATGGAAAAGAAGTCTAGTTCTTATTATTTTTGGATATGCTAGCCGACTCAAGTCTAAGTAGAGTGCCACTACGGCAAATTTAGAGAGTGGTGTGAGAAAAATAGGCTCTCTCTTTGTTTGGTTCTTTGATATTTGTGGGTTGTAATTTGAAATAGCAAGAGAGATTTGTTACAGCTTGGTTTTGTTTCTACGGTTTTGTGATTTGCTCTCTCTCAGTGTGTTGCAACTTTTGGATTTCATTTGTGGTTCTCTCTTTGGTTTGTGCGCAATTTGCATATGGTATTTGTGAACCTTTAGTTTTTTGGTTTGTATTTGTGAGAGAGCTATTTGGGTGTATTTGAGATTTGGGTTTGTGAATATCTCTATACTAATTTGTATTATCTCAAATTTATTATAGTGAAATTTGTTCGTCGTCGCCTGTAAATGTAAGCTATTGCCGAACCACGTAAATCTTGGTATTTCGTGTCTATTTTTCGTTTGAATTAATTTTCTTCATTCCTATTGTTTGTAGGGAGATCTTTCTTAAATTTAAAATATTTTCACAATCAATCTTGATAATTTTGAGCTTCTGCTATTTGACAACACTACTCTTGTCTCTATTTGTTGGGTGTTGTGTAGATGATTGGAGAAATAATTTTAAAAAATAAAGAAGAAATAATATTTTAATCAAATAAATAATCAAATATGAGTGTTTTAAAATAGAAAAAACATGTGAATGATCTTAAAGCGGATCCATTGTCTTCAAGAAACTTGATTTATGGTAGGCAAAAGGATATTATCTTTCAAGTATATACACTCAACTCTCTCACAAGACCCAAAACATGATATACCCTTTCGCATGGAAGAGCTACTTAATTTTTTTTTAAAGTAGTTTTATTAATTATTTGTCTTGTTAGGAGATAGACCCAACAAAAACAAAATAACACAATAAGTTGCCCTCTATAATTAAAATTTCTTGAAGTAAACAGCTTTTCAACTCTTGAGGCCGTACATAAATCTAATTAAAAGGGAGTAATCTTACGGCCAAGTCAGTGGACAACTTCATATATCATATATATAAAAGATGTGACATGAGAATCATATATAAAGGAGTGGAGTCCATAACTTTGTATTAAACTATCAAATTATTAATTAAAAAAAACACACATACACATGACACAACGTTGTGTCAAACTAGAGGAGCCCATAGCTAGCTTTGCATTTTTTAGAAGAGAAAAGAACCAGAGAGAGAGAGAGAGACAGATGTTATGACTAGTATAGTTCTGTATTATTGAATTAATCATTTAGTACTCTCCCATAGAGATGAAGTTGTGTCAAAATTTTGATTATATATAATCTCTTGTTAAGAGGAATTTGAGAAAAAATGAAAAATAAAAATTCTTTGTTTTGATAATTCTTTTGCTATATGTATCTTGATTAAATGTAAATTTATAGGATTTAGCTTGAGCTCATAATTGAGTTATATCTTGTGTCAGAGACTAGTGATTCTAACTTTCTAAGAAGTCCATACATGATTAGTGATTCTAATTAAGAAGAAACCTAAAATATTAGTTAGGTCACCATTCCTAATTTTCAATTCAATGAAAGGAATCATGAGAATTAGGTCCCTATATCACCACTACAAAACAAGGCAAGGGTCATTGGTCCTTAGCAATAATGGTCATTATATATTAATTAAAGAGAAAAGAAACCAATGATTTGTGTTTGTATCTAAAAAGACCTTCCTTTCAATAAACGTAGAAGAAAAAGTGAAAAACCCCTAGGCTTCTACTAATAGCACTGTTTTGATTGCCTAACCAGTAGATAGGGATCATAAATTGTGTTCACTACTGACTTTAGGGCTTAGCTCCTTTTATGTTTTTTTTTTTTTTTTTTCAAGAGCATGCGGAGTACTTCAAGTTAAAAGGAGCCCTCACAAACCCATATTTTAAAGTCTAAACAACATTGCTTTTAGGCTATTGTTCTTTCCTCACCATGCTTTTATGCTTTTAGATTAGTTTTTGCTGAAAAAGTTTATCTGATCCTTTTCTCTCTTTTTTTGCTGAAAGTTGGTAAACATGTAATTTTATCTAAAATATGCTTTAAAGTTTAAACAACTCTACATATTTGAACACATAAATTAATAAGTTGAAATGAAAAAAAAAAAAAAAAAACACTAATCCAACAACAACATTTAACAAAGTTTTAGGCCCAAAATTTTGAGGTCGGCTATAGATCCTTTACCTATTAATTAAGATTGGCCATATTTATAGTAGAAAAATAGTCTAATGAATATCATTTTTGGATTCATTTGTAAAAGAGTGACTAAATTTTAAGCTAGCCATCAACTTACCGCAGTCCTTCTCCTTTTCCCGGATTTAAGATCGGCTATGAACAAAACAAAATATATGACACTAAACATAGAGACATGGGAGTTGGACAAAATAACTAATCCAAAAGCTAATATTTAGCATCCATTTAGCCTTGGATTATAAGCTAGTTTTTTGCTTTTTTAGCTTTTATGTATAGCTTTTTAAAATCTCAAATTTTCTTACTTTTTTTCTCTTTTTAAAATATAATTATATTTTAACAAACTTTCAGCAAAAAATTAAATAAATTGTTCCCGAAAGGTATACTTAGTATGAAGTGTATCTCTTCCTCAAACAAAAAAAAAAGGTATGAAGTGTATCTTTTTAATATTCTTTCACTTGGGTGATTGGAATGTATGGATACCATGCTCTTTGGACCAATCCCACCATATTCAACGATATTCTTAATTTATTTTATGCTAATAGAGGCAGGTTAAAGTTAAAGAACCACTTTATTAACATGTCTAGGCCAAGAAGGCCCCAAAAAGTAGCCCTAATTGGTTTGATTTATCTAATAATCTAATTGCGAGATTGAGACTACACCAATATAATAATCAAAGATCTTTTTCGCAGAACAGAAAAAAGGTAAAATAAGAATTTGACCAATCCATTGATAAAAGAATGCATCTCTCTCATTGAAACGTAGAAAAAAAATTGGTCACTGAAGAACATGCTGGCTATGATGCTAGGCAATGATGATTTCAATTTCACGGGGCGACCTGAATGTTAAATTTAATGTTGAAGTTTTTGATAAAGTGCGAATTAGAAGATTCCACTGTAGATTAGACTAGCAAATGATTTTCCATGTACCGTCCAAGCCAGACTATGAACAAGAGTGTGTGGTCATTGGTCATGCTAATGCTATGCGTTAACATACAAAATAAATTGTAAATTATACCTCTAAAGTTTTGAGAGTGTTTGAATTTTATACTCTGAAATTTTAAAATTTGAAATTTACATCTTAAAGTTTGGGAGTATTTAGATTTTGTAATCTAGTGTTTCAGAATTTATATTTTAGTTCCTAAAATTTAGGAGTCTTTGGATTTTACACCCTAAAATTTTGAAATTTTAGGGCATAAAGTTCAAACATTTATAAGCTATAGGATGTAAAACACAAACACCTCTAAAATTTAAGAGGTAAAATCCATATTTTAAAATATTAAGGTGTAAAATCTAAACACTTCCAAATTTCAAGAGACAAAGTTCAAATTCTGAAATTTCAAGGTGTAAAATCTAAACACCCTTAAATTTTAGAATTTGTAATTTGCAATTTACCCTAACATATATATAAAATGTTTAAATTACCACAAATTTTATTATAAAATAAAATATTTAAAACTGATATAGTAGTAATTAATAAATATTTGAATTATTTTATTATGATTAGTAACGTATTAATTTATAAGAATTATATAATTAAATTTGTAGCGTCCCTAGATCATTTTTCAAAAAAATAAAATAAAAATCTTTAGGGGCAATCTATTTTTATTAAAACAATCAACCAATTACTGAATAGGTTTCATTGTATTAGCTTACCCCTAAAAAAAATGGGAAGAAGAAGATGGAGGAGGAGAAGATGTTTCATTGACAAGGCTTCATCAAGATTTTGTCCTTTTTTCTCTCTTCTTTGTCGCAATTTTAATGGTTATTTTCTACTACCACATTTAGTCAATATTTTGAATTTGCCTAGCTCAGTTTTTGTAGTCTTACTAAAAAGTTTTTCATTCACAAGGCCACATCATGATTCTCTCTCTCTCCTTTTTTTAACAATTTTAATGGCTATCCTCAACTACCACATATATGTTCAAAATTTTAAATTCCTTTACTTGATTTTCAGTATTTTCTTAATCTTTGAATTGTATTCAAAAGTTCATTTTCAAGGCAGATGAGGTGCCAAGCAAGATACAAAGATGATGGACTTTCTACCCTTTGTTCCACTAGCTCCAGACAAAAAACAGGACAGAGCAATGGTATTCATTAGGACAATTATGTTTATTCAAGGCTTCAAATAGAGAATATTCCTATTCCGAAAAGGAGGGTCTCTTAATTCTAGTGACAGTTGTAGCACTCTCAGGGCCCAAGGGTCCATTAAGATAGTTTCGAGACTATGACTATTCAAAGTTTCAATCAATAAGAGAGAAGATGTTAGTTCAAATTAAGTGACCCATAGAGCCCATTGATGTAAATGACTATTGTCTGAGGGTCCATAATTTCGCTTCTGACTTTGACCTTAATAAATTAGAATAAGACCAGAAAATGAGAGAATGATGGCCAATAAATAAATAAATAAATAATGTGGCAATTTAATTTATTGTTGTCAATCTCAGGCCCCTCTCACACAAGCTCCATGGTTAGGTATGAAAAGCCATCCCTTGGACTGTCGGTGGCACATCACTGTTGAGCATTTTCAAATCTCAAGTACATGATGATGACAATGATACACATGGAATAGAACTTTGATTCAGCAAAACATAATATGCGAATTGGAAATGTGGTATCAACTCAACTGTCAAATAATTTTTCTTTAGACGTCACCTACATGAAAAAAGATATCATGTTGAAAAAAGGTACACGTATTGTGAAAAACTTGTTATATACATTCTCCACCTACACATGTTGAGAATCTTGAGATGACAATTACACAGTACATAGATTTCAAAGTCATAAATTGTATTGTGGTTTTTTTTCTTTCAACAAATTAGAAAGAAAAGAAGAGAGAAAGTGGCCATAAACAAGAAATTATAAAATTAAAGATATTATCCATTGTTTGAAATTACAATAAGGGAGCATGATTATATTTTCCTTCCAACTCATTGTTGGTCGGGCCTTACTTTCACATTTTGACAAAATATAAATGTTGAAACAAAACCCAGTGACTTCCAGGTATAAACTGGTTTAGGCAGAATAATTTAGCAAAATTATAATGATTAGGGCTAAAGTTGATTCTTCAATGGGCATTATAAACCAACCAAAGTTCAAGCCCAAACCATACTCCCAATACACTTTGCAAGCCACTGGGCCCAGTCCAAAGCCCTTTTTGTTTTCTCTTAGAAAAAACTGATAAGGCACTCTCAGGCCTCAGGCTTGAAGCTGAACCCAGGTTTCACTAAGAATTAAGAAATGATTGTTACGCTCTTTATTTCGTAATTTTCTTATTTGATTATTGGGCAATGTTAACAAATATCTTTAGAATAATAGTTAGTAAACCATTTAATTTTTTTTTTTGAATTTTTCTTAAACCAATACCCTTAGAGCATCTGTTAAAATTTTCCTTGATTATTTAAGTGTACAAAGTACAATATTAAGTATACAAAAGTACGATAGTTACTGCAAGGCAATGACTCATATTGGGCCCTAGAAAATAAATTCTTTGTGAACTTTTAGCCCAACTATAAAAGTAAAACCAACCCGTTGTCCAGTAGAGTTAGCAGCTAATGTAGACTTTTTTCAGTCCAATTTAAAGTTTTGTTCAAGTTTGAAAACCACTCACAAAGTTACAACCTATTTGAAGTCGAATCTGACAAATTGCAGATATAGCAAGCCTAAGGTTCATCAATTGCTTATCAAATCCTCACCAATTGGTCTTTTATTTTATTTTATTTTTTTAAGTTTAAAGAAAACAAAGCACCTTATATTAAATTCTATTACATAATATTGGATTTTTTTTTTTCGGAATAATTACAATTACCACCCATGTGGTTTTTCTTTGACTTTAAAGTTTAAAACATGGAAGTACCCTAAGGCCTAAGCTTTCGTTTGTGATACTTACTCCCTTGTGATAAAAAAAAGAGAGAAGCTATAATTGTCAACATAGTTCATTAAATGTTTGCACTCAGTGAGATCTTTCCTTCTCATCTCTTTTCTCCCTCTTCTCTACCTTAGATAGCCAGACTACCAAGAACCCACTTAGTCATTTGCCATCTTATTCAAATTCAAACGTTCAACTGCTCCAGATTCAGAACCAACCCTTCCAGCACATTGTTCTCCACCAGTGCATTGCCCAGAACCCTAGTGAGCTTGTCATCATCTTCCACATCCTTAGGGTCCAAAAGTCCTAGAGTAATTGAATGGCATTGATGGAAGGAAGGATTGCAATCCCAAATTTGCCAACACCAAATTATCAATATCACTAACCACTGCACAACACTCCCAAATGCTCACCCTCACAGCAAACGATGATTCACGACAACCCCATAATAACACCTTAAATCACCAAACTCAACTCAACATGCACACCACTGAGACCCATCACGCACTCATATCACTATTTCACACAAATGGCCACACTCACAACACCATTGACCCATCCATGCCTATCCATTGTGATTCCCAAATCTGGGAAGGTATGGGTGAGAGCCTCGTTGAAAAGAAGAAGAAAAAGGGATATCAAACAAGGAATGAGAGAAGGATGAGAAAGAGGGGAGAGAGATAATGTGAAGCAAAAGAGAGGAGAGAAGGCTTATGCGAGAGAAACAAGCGAAATGGTTTTTCTTTTTTTGAAATTTTTGTATCAGCAAATGATGTTGACACTTGCCAACTCACCATATTCCATTGAAGTCAAGAGAATTTTTTTACAAAGTTAAGCACGAGAGATTTAAGTATCACAATCAAAACTACATAGTACCTCTGTGTTTGAACTTTTAAGAGCATACCACATAAATGATAATTGTAATTATTGGGATAAGATTGTCAAATCACCTATGTAAGACATTTTTTCTCCCAAGCCCTCCCATTTTGAAAAGATTAAACATAATGGAGCTGGATAGAAAATAACCATCCCTATTTCTCTCCCACTTCTCTACTCTACTAAACAAGAGAAAATATCAAGCTCTCTTCCTTTTTTTCTCCAACCATTTTGTCACCTAGCTTTTCCACCCAACCAAACTACTCAAAAACACACTTAACATATCTAACAGAAATTATTTCACCAAGTAAATGTGATGCAATTTAACTGTACAACACAGAATGTGTTCCTCTTTGATAGGTGTGCTCTATTGAGCTAGATCTGTCTTCTCTACAACTAAAAAAAGTAATATTTTTTATTGACAGGAACATAATTGAAATCAACCTTTTCATCTAACAAGGATATGGTCAATGATGAAAACAAAAAGGCATTGATAATATTTAAGTGATGAGAATTTTCATTTTGATTCACCAAATTTGATTCTTTTTTCAAAATAATCATTCTATCCGTATTTGTGACCATGACAAATCTAACCATTAAGAGAGAGGAAAGGTTTTTTTTTTTTTTTGGGGTGGGGGGGGGGGGGGGGGGGGGGACAACACCAACAACAACATCGTTTTTTGATGGCACTTAAGATCTGAACCCCTTGACCATTTTGAAAAGGAATCAAACTTTGTTCCGTGAGGTTTTATCCCCTCTGACCTCTTCAACAAAAAAAATTCATGTAAAATACTTGTACAAAACAAGTACCATAAAACCTAAGGCTTAAATCCCTACTTAAAAGCTAGGATGCACGGACATGGGTACAGGTACGACACAATGACACAAACAATTTTTGAAAAATTATAACATGAAACGGCGGGTACTACACTAGTACGACATGGATAGGACATGGGTACAACACCCTAAATGAAGTGTCCATGCATCCTAGCTTAAAAGATGAAAGGACTATGCTCATCATGCCATTATAACAACTGCTGAACTGTACTGTACAGAAATGTTGATATTTTAATTCTCAACAAACTTTTCACAGTTATATTTGCATTTTAGAGTAGTGAGTAGATCATTTCCATAAGTTTTCATGGTTATAATGCCATATTTGCTTTTTAGAGTAGTGGGTAGACCAATCTACCCAAAAAAATCTCCTGGTCCCCAGATTCAACCCAATGCATGGAAACTATTCCAGTTGTATTGGGGATAACAATAATGACACAACCAATTGCAATTAATGGCTTCCATGCAGTACCTACCCCAGTCACTTGTTAGAGGATTCCTCTAGACCCACCAATCTATTAATACCTGACCCCATATTGAGCGATTGTTTTAGCTGTGAAATGAGCTTAATCAATATAAAAATTCTTCGAGGCCATGATAACAGAGCAAGTGGAACAGGTCCAGAAAATTCAAAAACTGAGTTTCATAACTTCCACTTTTACCATCAAAACAAAACAAAGTGATAACACCCTAACCTCATAATTTCTGGGGTCAGATTCTGGTGCTCGTATACGTTCAATTAACTCCCTCTACTTTTCTTTTCTTTTTTTGTGACATAAAAGAATCCTAAAGATAATCGACCTGAATGCAAGTAAAACGACTAACATAACATACAGATCACGGCCAAATTTCAACAAATCAAGACCCGCCAAGCAATTCCAAAATTCATCAACTTTATCACACCACATTCTTAATTTTAATGGATCATAGTGACCCGACCAAACACAAGTAAAACGACTAATAAAACATAGAGATCACAGTGAAATTTCAAAAAATCCAAGACCCACCAAGCAATTTCCAAGATTCATCAACTTTTTTTCCATACCACATTCTTAATTTCAATAGATCCATACGTTCTACATATAATAACGTTACAATTCTTCCATTACACCCTCTCTCCTTATCAAAACATTACAATGCTTCAAAAATAATAATAATAATAATAACTATGCCTAAATCAACATTTTTTTTTTCTTGGTGCCCAAATCATACAGACTGTCCCATTATTACCCACCAAAACAACCAGATCTACCATTTTAACACAAAACCCACTATTCAATTTTGATTAATTTCCCCAACATAAATAGTAATAACCTCAAAAATGAAGCATTTAGAATATAAATATATAATTCTTTTTTTTTTTTTTTTTTCTTTCAGAAAAGCTTACTAAGAAAACGACGTGTCGTGGCGACACGGTCTTGACGGAAACCCGAGTCGGACTCGTCGTGGTACCACCCGACAGATTTCTGAGCTTCGAGAACGATCTGGGACAGACCTGGACCAAGAATAGAAAGTAGAAACACCCCCAAAACGAAGCGTTTTGTTAGAAACAAATGTGGAACGAAAACGGTAGCGTTTTGTTTTTGTTTTTGTTTTTGTTTTGGTATACGAAAACGGTGGAGTACCTTGTTTGACGGTCTGTTTGTTGTGGCGGATGTCGTGGACGGTGGCGGAGATTTTCCAGTAGAGAGGGCGGCCGACGTAGAAGAGGACGAGGAGTAAGAGGATTACCATTACTATGCGGAACGAAACCTTGGCGGTGGAAGATGCCATTGTTGTCTGTCTTTTTTTTTTTTTTATGCTTGATGAGAGTAGACAGAGAGATGTGTGTGTGTTTTTTGCGGGTATGAGAGAGAGAGAGAGAGAGAGCTGAATTTCCAGAGAAAGAAGAAGTGATTTCCACGTACTGTGTCCCCTGGATTTAAAGTATTATTATATGGACGGGAGATATTGAGACTTGAGAGAAAAAAAGAAAAGAAAAAGGACAAGAATATTAAAAATATATAATTCTTCTATTATTTATAGTAACGTGGTTTTTATTTTTAAAAAATATATGTGGGTAAAAATATATATAAAAATAGGTGTAATGTTGTATATATACTAAAAATTATTACTTAAAACATCCTACCAAACGGCCCCTAAATATTTAAGAATATCTTGTTATGACTTATGGGGTTTGTTTTTAATAATAAATATACAACAAGAAATTTTTACCAATTAATAAATGAGATTAGTAAATCACAATGTAGAGTTATTATGCAAATCATATTATATGAAACTAGTTTGTAATCTCATGCATATACATGGATATACTTAAAAAATACATATGAGGACCCGAAAATTCGAGAATCCGAGGATCCAAAGAGCTGAAGAACCAGAGACATACTAAAAGGTATAATGAGCAGAGAAGAATAAAAATAATCCGCCCGAAGATGAAATGGGATAGCTGGGCAAAGGACAAAAGAGGAATTGATGATATATGAGGCATATTGCAAATATCTGGGTGGGGTTGAATAATCGGGAGCATTGCATTGAATATTCTGTACCAACCATTTTGGCCACATTGAATAGGGGTTACTAGTTTTGTCCACTGCATTAATGTAGAAATGACCTGAACAGTACAAAGTACAGAGATAAGGCTTTTCTCCATTACCGACTACAAAGGAATGGACAGGTGTCAAATAGAAGGGGTTAAGTAGGTGGAAAGGTGTAGGGTTGAGATAATAAGGGCAAAGGGTATAAATAAGGAAGGGGGACGAAAGAAGGGGGACTTTTGTTGTTATTACCCTCTCTACAAATTCATTGTATTTGGATCTCTAGTCATACAACGTATTGTGGTTGTTAGTTTGTTATATGATTTTTGGTCCTTACAATTGGCACCGTCTGTGGGAACAACAAAATGAGACGCTCTGGTTTAAAGGTATATGACGGAGGCAAGTCCAAAAAGGGAAGAATCAGTCAGTTCACAAAGAAGAAGCTTAACTATAAATATCCAATGGGAAGTAGGAAAGAAACGCCCCACAGGTACGATGGTGGAATTGCATCATAGTGGTCAAGTGGCTGGGCAACGATCACCAACTGAGGGGCAAATGTCTCACGATGATGTGTTGCAGCAAATGCAGTCCAAGGTAGATTACCTACGCAGGCACTTAGATCATAAGAAGCGGGGGAGAAAGAGCTCTTCTTGCTCTTCCAGTGATAGTTCGGAGGAAAAATTTGGAGGAAAGGAACTTCCAGCACTGGAGTCTCTTCATAGTGAGGTCCGCTTGATTGCTTCTTCGGGTGTTGGGTCAAAGAAGCGGAAAGAGAAGCAAGGTGAAAGTGGAGCGTACCACGGTGAGGGAAATGATGTGATGGGCAAAGCTTTGAGGCAAATTTCTAAATCCCCCTTTGTGGCCTGGATAAACAAGGTAAAACTCCCCCGCAGGTTCTCTCAACCTATATTTACTATTTGCAATGGGAGGACTGATATTGTAGAACACGTCAGTCATTTTAATCAAAAGATGGCTGTCTACTCGAATAATGAAGCGTTGATGTGCAGAGTTTTCCCCTCCAGTTTGGGGCTAGTGATCATGTGGTGGTTTGATGCCTTGGCAGAAAGTTCCCTAACGTCCTTTGAGGAATTGACAAGGGCATTCGGGGCATGGTTTATAAATTGTAGTAGGATCCCAAAACCCTTGGACGCACTACTATCTATGACCATGAGGGAAGGAGAAACGCTCAAAACTTATTCTGATCGGCATTGGGAAATGCATAATGAAATTAACGGAGATGTTGAAAATGTGGTTGTGAGAACTTTTAAGGTGGGGCTTCCCATGGAGCATGGATTGGAGAAGTCCTTGACAATGAAGGCAGCTGTAGACATGCGCCAGCTTATGGATCGGATAGATAAATATAAACAAGTGGAAAAGGATCAGAGTCAGAGTAAAGGAAAAGTGAAGGTATATCCAGAGAAGAAAGATATTCGGGGAGTGGGGTTTCAAGGTAGTTGGCCTAGGCAAGACTTTCCAAGTCGTCCTTTGCCCGCCGAAACTCCTTTGGTTAATTCATTGTTCAAAGAGCCTATACATCACATATTGGAGAAAATTCGACATGAACCGTACTTTAGACCACCCAACAAGATGAGTGGAAATGCGTCTACGAGGAATCAAAATCTTTATTGTCATTATCATCAAGACAAGGGACATACCACAGAAGAATGTCGGACATTGCGTGATCATTTGAACCAATTAGCCAAAGCGGGGAAGATCAATCATTTTCTGTCTAGACCAGACGGGCAAGTGGGACAACAAGGTTCGCAAATGTATTGGGAAAATACTCCTTGGCCAGCTTTAGGCACCATTAATCTTATTTTGGCACATCCGAGAAGAGAAGTTGGGGATCCTTCACGGATCATGTCTGTGCAAAATGGTTATGGAAACGAAGTCATGGAGGAAAACAACCAATTGGTTAAAAGAATGAGATTCTCGATGACGCCAGTATTGGGTTTTTCTGAAGAAGATAAAGAGGGCACGTATCAACCCCATGATGATGCACTGGTAGTGACTATTCGTATCGGGGGATACGACGTGAAACAAGTCTTGGTGGACGATGGAAGTGGTGCAGAAATTATGTATCCTGACTTTTTTAATGGTTTAAAGCTAAAAGAAGAGGATTTGGAGAAATATGATTCCCCACTAGTAAGTTTTGATGGGAAATAGGTAATTCCACGGGGGATGAGTAGGCTACCCGTACAGGTGGAGGATATCGAGATCCAAGTCAACTTCATAGTTGTCAAGGCATATTCACCTTACACGGCTATTTTGGCTAGGCCTTGGCTCTATGCAATGGGGGCAGTTTCTTCAACTTTGCACGTAATGGTGAAATATCCTATCCGAGGAAGGGTGGGAATATTACATGGCAGCCAATCAATAGCCAGGCAGTGTCTGATGTTGGCAAGTATTAGAACAGGGCAAGGATTATTAACGGGGGCGACTCCAGAAGCATTATAGCTATTAAAGAAATCTGCTCGGGAAGAAGGTGTTAATAGGGATGGAGGTTCTGCTGAAGAGTTGGACAAGATATTTATAAGAGAAGATAAGGAGAAATATTTTCAGGTGGGATCACAGTTACCAGTGCTGGAAAGGGAGGAATTAGTTCAATTCTTACAGGACAACATTGATGTTTTTGCATGGACGACCTATGACGTCCCAGGAATTGATCCAGAATTCATTTGTCACCATTTGAATGTTAGTCCCAACGCAGTGCCCCGGAAGCAGCCTCCTCGGCGCGCGTCCCAAGAGCCTGCAAAGGCAGTTAAGGAGGAGGTTAACAAGCTAAATCAAGCATGGGCAATTAAGGAGATTTTTTATTCCAAGTGGCTAGCCAACACTGTTGTGGTTAAAAAGAAGAACGGAAAATGGAGAGTTTGCGTTGACTTCACTGATCTAAACAAGGCATGTCCAAAGGATCATTTCCCTATTCTGAGAATTGATCAGTTGGTGGATGCAATTGTTGAGCATCCCCGGATGAGTTTTTTGGACGCTTTTCAGGGTTATCATCAAATCCCTATGTCATTGAGTGATTAGGAGAAGACAGCTTTTCGCGCTTCTAATGGCAATTATCATTATCGAGTAATTCTCTTTGGTCTTAAGAATGCAGGCTTCACTTATCAGAGGATGGTAACTAGAATGTTTGAGTCGCAATTGGGGCGTAATATGGAGGCATATATCGATGACATGGTGATCAAAAGTAAGAAAGTGGGAGACCATTTGAAGGACTTACATGAAACTTTCTCAGTCCTTAGGAAGTATAAATTGCGTTTAAATGCATCTAAGTGCTCTTTTGGAGTAGGCTCGGGAAAGTCCTCGGGTATATGATAACTCATCGGGGAATTGAAGTTAATCCTGATCAAATCAAGGCTATCTTAGGGTTACATCCTCCTCGAAATCCTAAGGAGGTACAAAAGCTAGTTGGAATGTTTGCAGCTTTGAATAGGTTCATATCCCAGTCTGCAAATAGGTGCCGACCTTTTTACCGCCTCTTGCATAAATGGAAAGATTTCCAGTGGACAGATGAGTGTAACTTGGCTTTTGAAGATTTGAAACAATACTTGACGAATCCACCAATACTATCATGGTCGGAAAAGGAAGAGGTGTTGTATGCCTATCTGGTTGTCACGGACTATGCTGTAAGTCTTGTCCTAATACGGAATGATGATGGGGTTCAAAAACCGATCTATTATATTAGTAAATCTTTGCAAGAGGCTGAGCAGCGATATTTACCCTTGGAAAAGGCTCTTCTAGCTGTTGTACATGCTACAAGGAAGCTTCCCCATTACTTTCAAGCTCATACAATAGAGGTGCTTACCCAATTGCCTCTGCAGGCTATCATGAGGAAATTTGACTACACGGGACACGTGGCTAAATGGGGAACTAAGCTGGGAGCTTATGATGTTAAGTATATGCCCCGGACGGCTATTAAAGGGCAGGTTCTCGCCGATTTCGTGGCTGAATTTACAGAAAGTGACACTAAGCAAGAAGATGCTATGATGACTATTGGGCTTGGGAATGTCCCTCTTTGGGAAGTCTATACTGATGGGGCGTCAAATTGAAAGGGAGCCGGGATTAGAGTTGTGTTGATTACTCCCGAGAAATTAGTTATGGAAAAGTCACTGAGGCTTGGATTTATAGCCACTAATAATGAGGCCGAATATGAAGCTCTCTTGGCAGGCGCTCAAATGGTTCGGCATCTAGGAGGAGAAATAGTGGAGTTATATTGTGATTCCAAACTAATTTTCGAACAAGTTAATGGAGAGTTTGAGGCAAGAGATGAAAGAATGAAAAAATATCTTGAACGAGTCAAAGGGGTGTTAAGTTTGTTTAAGAGTTTTCAAGTACGACAAATTCCAAGAGGGCAGAACGCTCATGCCGACTCGTTGGCCATGTTAGCCACATCTTTGGGCTCAAAGTTACCACAGACGGTGATGGTAGAGGACTTGTTGACCTCTAGCCTTACTGGCATCTTGGCAGTCAGTGTTCACAGCATTCGCGTGGGCTCGAGCTGGATGGATCCGATTGTAACCTTCCTACAGCATGGTGTATTACTTGAAGATAAAGTGGAAGCCGAGAAGGTACGGAGAAATGCTCCCCAATATTGGCTATCGGGGGAGCATAAGTTGTACAGACGTTCTTACTCCGGGCCATATTTGCTCTGCGTACATCCTGAAGCCGTGGAGCCCTTGTTGGAAGAGTTACATGAAGGAATATGTGGAAGTCATACGGGAGGAAAATCGTTAGCTCACAGAGCCATGACTCAAGGGTATTGGTCGCCAAACATGCAGAAGGCCTCCCAAGAGTACGCAAGAAAGTGTGATCAGTGTCAAAGGTTTGCACCAAACATTCATCAACCAGGGGGTGTCCTAAATCCGTTGTCTAGTCCATGGCCCTTTGCTAAATGGGGCTTGGATATCGTCAGACCTTTTCCTCGGGCAGTTGGTAATAGGAGATGGCTCCTTGTCGGCACGGATTATTTTACGAAGTGGGTGGAAGCTGAACCATTAGCCAATATCAAGGATGCAGATGCTAAGAAGTTCATTTGGAAGAATATCATAACTCGCTTTGGAATCCCGCATACCTTGATTTCTGATAATGGACTCCAATTTGATAGTAAGGCTTTCTGCTGGTATTGTGCCGATATAGGAATAAGGAATGGATACTCAACACCGGCCTATCCTCAAGGAAATGGTCAAGCCGAAGCCACAAATAGAGTTATTTTGGCTGGATTAAAGAAGCATTTAGACGATGCTAAAGGAAGATGGGTAGAAGAGTTGTCTCATGTGTTATGGACTTATCGTACTACACCCCGAAGATCGACGGGCGAGACATCCTTTTCAATGGCATATGGAATGGAAGCGGTAATCCCATTGGAGTCAGGCTTTCCCACCTTGAAATCTGATCAGTATAATGATGTAAGTAATCATGACATGTTGAGTGATAGTTTGAATACCATCGAAGAAATAAGGGAGGTAGCTAGTATGAAGATGGGAAGCTACCAATAGAAACTCAAGCAAACATATGACAAGGGAGTGAAGTCAAGACCTTTAGTACCAGGCGATTTGGTATTAAGAAAAGTGGTGGGAGCAGCGAGAAATCCTGCTTGGGGTAAACTAGCACCTAATTAGGAAGGACCATATAGAATTACATCAATAGCAGGCATAGGGGCTTATCGTTTGGAAGATCTAGATGGAAGAATAGTTCATCGCCCCTGGAATGTAAATAACTTATGACGTTATTACTATTGAAAAAAGAGCCTTCTTTTGTATCAATTGTAGGCTCATTTTGTTCCATTAGCATGTGTATTTTCTTTTACTGTAATATAAATACAAGTGTTAGACTGACCTTAGTCCTTATTCGGCTCCTCGGGCCATAAGTCTAAGAGAAATTAACAACTTATACAAATACAAGTGTTAAACTGACATTAGTCCTTGTTCGGCTCCTCGGGCCACAAGTCTAAGAGAAATTAACAACTTATACAAATACAAGTGTTAAACTGACATTAGTCCTTGTTCGGCTCCTCGGGCCACAAGTCTAAGAGAAATTAACAATTTATACAAATATAAGTGTTAAACTAACCTTAGTCCTTGTTCAGCTCCTCGAGCCACAAGTCTAAGAGAAATTAACAACTTATACAAATGCAAGTGTTAAACTGACATTAGTCCTTGTTCGGCTCCTCAAGCCACAAGTCTAAGAGAAATTAACAACTTATACAAATACAAGTGTTAAACTAATCTTAGTCCTTGTTCAGCTCCTCGGGCCACAAGTCTAAGAGAAATTAACAACTTATAAAAGTCAAGTGTTAAGCCGACTTTAAGTCATGTACGGCTCCTCGGGCCATAAGTCTAGAAGCTAATAACCTCCCAAAAGAAAAATTAAGTGTTGACTTAATCTCGTTTCTTGGTGAAAAGTTAAGTGTTAACTTACCCTAATCTTGTTTCTTGGTGAAAAGTTAAGTATTAACTTAATCTTGTTTCTTGGTCAGTTTCTCAAATTATAAGTGTAAGACAAAAAATGAATACTACTTACTGTTGGCTTATATTGCAAAATTGGTCGGTATGATCCAAAATAGGTATGCATGAAAATTTAACATTTGAGCAGTTGGCATTGTGTTTGACAAATGAATAAAAACAAAGTAAATGTTGGAATATTGCAATATGTTAACAATAAACAAAAAAGCACGGCTCGGCTATTCCTTCTTTCCATTCAGTTCATATATATATATATATTATATATATATATATATATAATATATATATATATATAAAACAATAATAACAACAAGAAGAATAAAACGAAAAACAACAGGATTAAATGCTTGGTTGTTTGTCTTTCTTCTTCTCTGTTTCCTTCTTTTTTTTCTTCTTTTTTGCCTGTCCCCCTTCCTTTGGGTCGGCTTCATTTCCTTCATCCATTGGCTCGACCCGAGGAGAGGGGTTCTCAATTATTTGAACAGAAGATGGATCAGGATCCAAATGGTTACAATTGATTCATTTGTAGGTTGAGGGGGAGCCTGAGCTACGTGTAAAGCAGGAGGGTAGTAAACACTGTCAGGAGCTCAAAGCTTAGATTCAGTGGATACTCCAGCAGCGTCTAAAGCCCGACCCCACACTTCTAAACAAAATGCATGGGCAACCCCTTTTAGTTGGGCGGTTAGGCTGTCAGTAGCTTTCTTCATTCCGGCATCATATGCTGCTTGCTCAACATCAGCCTTCTCCTGCTCCTTAGAGGCTAGTTCCTTTTGTGCTTGCTTAAGCTCAACCACAAAGAGCAAATCTGTTTTGAACTTGTTTTTGGGCTTCAAGAGCTAGGTTAGCCTGCGACTCATAACTCTGCAAGGCAGACTCAGTGTTTTTGTGAGCTTTTTCTACCTCGGCTAGGCGAATGAGGGTCTCCTTCAAGTTTTGTTCAGCTTTGTTCTGAGCCCTCACAGCCACCTCGGCATTATGCTCGGCTTTCCTGGCTAAGTCTAAGGAATGGTCCACCCATTCCTCAGCCATGAATGAAGCCTGGACAGCCTACAATGCACATAAATTAAGAGAGTTAGATGAGTAATGCTTTTAACGGAAATAAAGGTAAAATGATAAAGAATTTGGAAAATACTTTAGCTAAATCCTGTTTCAGAGACAGAAAGACTTCTCTTTTGCGAAAAGACCGCAGTTTAGCCATATCCTCGGGAAGGCATAGGACCTTTTCCAAGCATTTAGCCACCAAGCTTGAGGTTCCCTTTTTCGGGTCCCTAAGATTGGCATCATCAAGAACGGGGCTGCCTGAACTTAGGGTGAAGTTAGGACCCCAAACCGATGCTTTCCTCATTGGTTCGCTACAGGAGTCCTTGGAAGGCCCAGTATAAGCGGGTTTCTTAGAAAGGGCTTTCCCTGCCCTAATATCTTTAGAAGAAGGGTCGGGGTTCTCTCCTTCTTTGATTTCTATGATGTTTTTGCCACTTTGACCCCTTTTTTCTTGTTTTGTCCACAACCTTGGAGGGAGGTGTACATGTCATGGCGGGGGTGATTGGAGGAGGAGGTACGACCACGGCAGGGGAAGAACTGCCAGCGTGTGCTTGTAGCAAGGCCAGTAGGTCAGGTTCTTTCTCTTGGAAACCCATATCGCTGGTTGAAAGATGTGAATTGAGAGGGGTGTCTTAGTAGTAAAAAACTTCAAAGTCTTTTCTGTCACCTCGGGATGACTAGGCTCAGGAGTTGAAGTTTTATCTTCTACCAATAGATCAGCAGATTGCTCTGGGGGTAAAGTAATTTGGCTGCGAGAGGGGCGGGAAGTTGTTCGTCTTAAGTTCCTGCGGGAGGAGGTGCAGGTAGTAAAAAGGCGGGAACTGCAACGTCAATACGAGCTAGCCTAAGATCCTTGGCTCGAATTACGTTCTTTGGACTTTGAAATCGCTTGGTGGAAGGAGTGTAGCCGAGGATGACGTGGGCTGCACAAAGTTGTCCGTCTCTACGTAAAAATATTTCTGACTGAAGAATTCGATTCAGATCTTGACGGTTCACGACAGCTTTGTTTGGAGCGGTATGGTAATCGTCTGCAATGAGAAAGAAAAACTATTAGGAAGAATTAATCAATGTTAGGTCATAAAAAGAAGACGGTTATTCCTAATTGTTATATTGGTCCTTGGGAACCCTACCTGGCACCCCATCTTGGGTAGGACAATGTAAGCCGTCATGTCAATTCCTTGAGATGATGAGGCAATCCTCATCCATGCCTTTGCTTGAGTCAAGCAAGCAGGAGATCAATCTAACGGCTAGGACCCTACACTTCATGTAATATTTGGTTCTGTCCCCTTTTTGGCAGTTGTACACCCAGTTTACATCATGCCAAGTCGAGTTGGTCCCCATTCTACAGTTTAGGGCATCTACACATCCTAAAATCCTAAGGACGTTGGTGGAACATTAGGCAGGGGTAAGCCTATAATTTATGAGAAAATCCCGGGTCACCCTACCCGTGGGAATTTCCATTTCGCCTTCGATAAAGGCGATCATGGGAATTAAAACTGACTCGGGTGACCGTGATACAAGTAGACACTCTTCTTCCTCACAATATTGGATGTCTACATCGTCAGGAATCTTATATTGGGTCTTAAAAGCAGCACTAGCCTCATATGTTTTTACTAGTTTAGCGTATCTACCATTAACCCTTAAGACAGGAAAAGAAAAGTAAACAAGCAAAAGAGAAACAAAAGGAGAGCAAACACACCTCTGAAGAATGTTTAAAATTGTTCCTCGGGAGGCCTTTTTTCCTTTAATCCGTCAACACGCCAAAATGAACTTCAGCCAGCCTAAAGGTTTGCTTTTATAGGGGTAAAAAACAAAAATAATAATGGAAGGGCGGTAATTTTCCCGCTCATAATTAAGATCGTCATCTGGGCCGTACGATACTCATCCAGCCGTAGAACGTGCGTAGGTAAGGAACTGCCTAACACCATAAATGCTCCATCGTGGACTAAGAGGCGTTAGAAGCGAGTCATGGGCAGCGAAAAGACGTCCGTACGTGTGAAAGTAGAATGCACGTAAGAAGTGTGTCTAAGAAGTTAAAACTTGGGTATTAATTCATGGTTAATAACCAAGTGTTAAGGGGTTGTTGTGAGGACCCGAAGATCCGAGGACCCGAGGATCCAAAGAGCTAAAGAACCGGAGACATACTGAAAGGTATAATGAGCAGAGGAGAATAAAAATAATCCGCCCGAAGATGAAATGAGATGGCCGGGCAAAGGACGAAAGAGGAATTAATGATATATGGGGCATATTGCAAATATCCGGGTGGGGTTGAATAACCAGGAGCATTGCATTGAATGTTTTGTACCAACCATTCTGGCCTCAATGAGTAGGGGTTACCAGTTTTGTCTACTGCATTAATGTAGAAATGACCTGAACAGTATAAAGTACAGGGATAAGGTTTTTCTCCATTACCGACTACAAAGGAATGGACAGGTGTCAAATAGAAGGGGTTGAGTAGATGGAAAGGTGTAGGACTGAGATAATAAGGGCAAATGGTATAAATAAGGAAAGGGGACGAAAGAAGTGGGACTTTTGTTGTTGTTACCCTCTCTACAAATTCATTGTATTTGGATCTCTAGTCATACAACGTATTGTGGTTGTTAGTTTGTTATATAATTTTTGGTCCTTACAATACACATTAAGATGCATAGTATAATAATCTTACATATATAATTTAAATATTATTGATAGTCTCCCTCTAAAAAAAAAATTATTGATAGTCATTTTTATATATTTTTTTAACTTTTTAAAAAATCTTATAAGAATGTTATTAGGTAGAAAATATAAATTGTCCATTTTTTAAAAATATTTTTATATTCATTAATTCTAGACTCTTTGGTTTTTGTACACAATAACTTACTTGAATGGATATTTATGATATGGTCCCACATTTGATTCCAAAATTAAGAAATAAAACTCTCTCTAAAAATAAATAATTTAGAACACATGACGTAAAATTGGACTTCAATTGTAGAATCTAATTGGATTTTCTCTAAATTTTACCTATTAATATATACTAGCATGTAACTCCATGCAAACACATAGATGCATTTAAAATTAAACAAAATTTTATTATAAAAATATAAATAATTAGTCATATTATTATCTTTTTTAAATAAAAAAACATGTAACACATGCATTCATCCATACGTATAGATATATTTAAAATTAAACATAATTTTATCATAAAATATAGATAATTAGTCAAATCATTTTTTTTAAAATAAATATAATTAGTCACGTATTAAAATTCTTACCTAAATTTAATACTACTTATGATCATTTTTTTCTAATATTATATATATATATATATATATAGATGACTTATAAATTTGATTTTTTTTAGTTATATGATTATGTTTGTTATGGTTTATTATATTGGACTCCTCGTTTTCTACACTAAATTAACTAATTTGGCAAAAATTTAGATTTAATGAAACACATGGACCAAAATTAAACTCTAATTGAAATTCAAATTTTCAATTGGCACAAAATTCTAAAATTTAATTAGATAAGACACATAGCGCAAAATTAGATTCTAATTAAATTTCAATTTGAAATTTAATTGGATTTTCTCTCTACTTTACCTATTATTATTATTAACTTTTGTGTCAAATGGATTGTTTTTTGTTATAAAAGAAAAAACTCATAACTATAAAATCATTCAAACTATCTCTTCGTCTAATTTTATATATAGTGTTAGATATATGATTATGTTTTTTATGATTCATTTATATTGGACTCCTTATTTTCTACACTAAATTAACTAATTTAGCACAAAAATTAAAAATTTTAGATTAGATGGAACACGTGCCATAAAATTAAAGGCTAATTGAAATCCAATTTTTACACTGAATTAACTAACTTGGTTCAAAATTTTAATTAGATGGGACACATAGCGCAAAATTAATATCTGTTTGGATATAACATCTGCGTTTAACTTTTTTTTTTTTTTTTTTGGAAGAGCATTAACTGAGTTTCAGCGGATCCCATGCACTGTTCACGGGAGAGTCCAAATCTTCTGTCCCACTTTTCCTGCTCCACTCTATACTCCACCAATAAAAACTTGCCACGTATTCACCTAATTAATTAAATACTATCATTATTGTCTTATTAAATGCTACCGCTATTAATTAATAGTAGTATTTAATTAATTAGGTGAATACGTGGCAAGTTTTTATTGGTGGAGTATAGAGTGGAGCAGGAAAAGTGGGACAGAAGATTTGGACTCTTCACGGGATCCACAGACCTTTTTTTTCAACAAAACTTTCATTAAAAATGGATCTCATGGCACTATTCACACATTTAAAAATTATTTTGCTACGGTGTTTTCAATTTTCAGCGGTATCCAAACAGACCATTAAACTCTAATTGAATTCCAATTTTAAATCTAATTGGATTTTTTCTCAACTTTACTTATTATATATAATATATATATGACTTATAAACTTGAATTGTTTTTAGTTTTACAAAAAAATAAAAGACTCATAAATATAAAACCATTTAAAAATGATGTTTTTTATGGTTTACTTATATTAAACTACTCTTTTTTCACAAAATTAACTCATTTGGTACAAAAATTAAAAAACTTAGATTAGATGAGACACATGTGGCAAAATTAAATTCTAATTGAAACCCAATTTTTACATGAATTAACTCACTTAGCACAAAAATTTAAAAACTTAGATTAGATGGGACACGTGGTGTAAAATTAGACTATAATTGAATTCCAATTTAAAATCTAATTGGATTTTCTCTCAGTTTTACATATTATTATTATTATTATTATTATATATAATATATATATATATATAATATATTATATATATATATATTTGGGATTGATTTCTATATATGATGTTTAAATCAGTTTATGGGGGTTATGTTTTCTTGACTATTTCCAGGCTGGATTCTAATCTGACTGAGAGAGAAGGAAGGAAAGAGAGAAAGAGAAGAACAGAGAAGGAGAGAGAGAATGATAGGAGCTTGGGGTTTTGGGGTTTTCAGTTTTCTCGTGGGAAGTCTTGGGTCTGAAAGGATGGGTTTGAAACAGGGGGGGGGGGGGGGGGGGAAGAAGGAAAAGAAATAAATGGAGAACGAAATGGCAGTATCACCGTTAAGTAGGTGGACAGGTGTTTTAATTTTAAAATGGTACTTAATGTACTGTACCTAAAATTTGATCTATATATATAGATTAGTAAACCACATGACACTTTTTTTTTTTGCTGTCAAATACCTCTAGATGCAGCAAAATATTTTCCTTATATGAATTCATTAAATTCTTTTTAACAGAGAAGAGACGGTCGACTATCCTTCCTTCTCAAATTGGGGGGAGGGGGGATAGTCTAATAAGATTGTTATTGAAAAGCTTTGGATCAAATCAGCTCACTATGCATGAACAACCTTCCCCCATTTCAAAATGCAAAAATGTTGGCCTCAACCATTTTCATTACAATAACAACTTAAGGAGTATTAAAGTGATGATTTGTCGCTTGTGGACAAAGTTTGTGGTACTAATCAAACCTATAAGAGCAGGTTGGATTGGATTGGGTTTATTGGATTGATAGATTGAATACAGACTCCTACAATAATAATAATGATAACAATAATAATTAGAGAAACCCAAAAGAATATTAAATAATGGTTCTATAATCATTTGGGGTGTTGACATCTAGTCATGAGAATTATCAATTATATCATTACAATAACAACCTGAGTATTAAAGTGATGATTTGACCATTGAGTAAAAAAAGCTTGTGGACAAAGTTCATGGTACTAATCGAACCCATAGAGAGCAGGTTAGATTGGATTGAGTTTATTGGATTGATAGATTGAATACACACTTCTACAATAATAATAACAATAACAATAATAATTAGAGAAACACAAAAGAATATTAGATAATGGTTTTATATTCATTTGGGGTGTTAACATCCAATCATGAGAATTATCAATCATATCTAAGGTTATTATTAAAAAATGTTATACGAAGAATTCTTTAAATCTCGCCTCACCCCCTCCATCCACCACTCCCTTTTTTTTTCCCTTTCTTTTTTATTTTTGTTAATTGGTAGTTACATAAAAAGAAGAAGTGGAATTCCAACTTTAATCTTCTTAATAAATATAAAAAGGCAATTTATTAATTTTCTTAATAAATGTAAAGTAGACAAATTATTAAGGTATAATTGGAATAATATTACTTTTCATTATTTTTTTATTCTTCTCATTCTTAGTTAATATCTTAATTAATTGGGTTTTAAAGCACTTGTGAATTTAGATGGTAGAGGTTTTCATTTATCCAAAAAGAAAAAAAGAAAAAGATATGATGGATGTTTGCACAGCATGAGGTCCTGGAAGCTTTGGGCAAATCAAAGCTCATAAAAGATCAGCCCATGCTCAGGAGTGAGCAACCCAATACCGATCCAACCAAACCTGCGGCTTGGACTAAAGCATTTTTCCTGGGTTAAGCCATCCAAAATATAACCATTTTTTTTATACATATAATTATTATAATTTAATAGTTACAACGACGAAAAAAGGGAATTTGAACAGCGGATGTTTTTGTTGGAAACACCCGGAGGTTCTAATTGAACTACGCAACTCTTGGCATTTATCATCGAACATTGAGATGCCTAAATGGAAAAATAATCAGCCTGACCTTGTATGCAACAAATCAAATCTGGTAAGGATAAATTTCCAGTACAACTTAAGTGAGCTCATAATTAGGAAGACTGACTTGGAATAACTGAGTTCATAATTTGTCCAATTCTTACAATTACAACTGTGTTAATCCTCCCATCAAAAAAACTGTGTTGGTCTAAACTATTCTATTCCTGTTTCTCCATGCGCAACAAAAACTTTTTACACATTTACTACTTGTGTACAGCCAAAATAAAAGCATATACAAGAAGAAACCATATATTTTCTTACAGTGACCACACTCTACAGCAGTCTAACCGACAAAAAGACTTGACAGAGCCATCTTCACAAATAGTTTTTCCGTCGCCTCTTCCTACGCTTGATGGATTTGTCGCTTCCAGGAAACTCCCATTTGACAATGTCACCATCCCAGGAAGAGCTGATGATCATAGGGTAGACAGGATGCCAATTACAATCTCTTACAGGTTCATCATGATAGTCGAGTCTTGCAACTTGAGCTCCACTCACCTATAATGGTCAAAAAGTTTACCATAATTTAGGGTAGCACTAACAAGGGAAAAGAGTTGTAGCATAAAATTGGAGGTGAACATGATATTGGTTAGAGCATAAAAAAAGGGTGAGCAAGTAGCAAGTGGAAAAACAAAAGTCGGGTAAATTGTCAATAGATAGCATTTCACTTGTTGGATAGTTCTTGGGGTCTACTACTGAAAAATGCAACTGCAGAATGCACACCCCAGGCTTCTCTGAAATTATCAATTCATGACAAAAGCCCCATTGCTTGTGCCAAAATGATGATGTTGGTATTGCAGTTCAGGTGTTCTCTTCACTCCATGGCTCAGCTGCATCAATCATTGCCACATCTCTCTCTCTCTCTCTCTCTCAAGCACGCATGTACACACACACACACACACAGACTTCCAAGATAAATTAAGCTGCAAAAGAAAGAGCGTTTCTTCCAGAGGAAGCAACCTGCCTTCTACATTGACCTATGCAACCACTAACTCCTTTGCCACAAAGGAACTCTCATGCTGGATGGCTCCATCATATATGGACATGGAGGCATTTCAAAAGTCACCACACGCAAATTTCAAGAAGTATACCCAGAAAGACTGAGACCTTTTTTATTTACTCCTTTCCTAATCATAAGGAATGGATAACCTATATGTTATAACCGGCATTACCAAAATAAGTAAATAACTAAAAGACCCCTTTGACCAAAATTACTATGTTTTCCACTAAAATCAACAAATGTCCCATTGTCCACGGTCATAATACAATAAATGCTAACTGATATCCATCAAAGGAAAATCATAATATGGTTGGAATTTTAATGGAGTTCATCTTTTTCTAACCAATTTTAAAATAAAACCAAAGTTATAACAAAAAAACTATCCTTTGAATGCATCTGATGTACAAGACTAAAATAGGAGGATGATACTTTTCATTTCCCTCAACACATGCATTAGTGCATTCATTATTTTTAACAGAACGTTGCAAGAGAACAAGATATTGATAAAGGGGTAAAGAAGAAGAGAAAAAAAAAATTACATGTACATACCAGATCATATATATAAACAGAGGAATCACTAGATCCAGTGTAGATATACTTCTGACCAGTGCTGCAAAAAGTCATATACATAATGAACATATTATTCAACATTACTATCAATAAATTAGATAAAGAATGCCCTAAGACTAGAAATCATTATCTGGGTTTATTCCATTGTCAACCAGAAACTAAGCATAATCTCAAATATGAACTTCACAAAATTTTAAACAGTTAAAAGATATAATAAAGGGTAATTAACTTTACCACCACAATTTTGGCTAGGATAAGCCACTCAGGTTTCTAGCTTGACTAAACTTTTGGTAGACTAGTAAACCCAGACCATTGAGAAGGCAGTGTCTTGGGCCAACCATTTGACCAAGCTCAAGTTTGCTATAAGACATAGCAAACAATCGTTCATGATCAGATGACTCTGACAGTAGAAAATCTCTGTTTGAGGGGAATTATTGTAGTAGATTTGTATTTTATGTACAAGGAGTAGATCAAATTTGGCTCAATTAGTTGGTAGCGAGAGTACTCTGCACAGTTAACTTTTCCTTATCTGAGATTAAATGGGTGATGTTTACGAAGATGGTGGATCTTCACACTTGTTGGCAAAGGAAATCTGGTATGGCTATAAGGAGTGACTTTGGAAGGATACTCCATTATGTCTTATGTGGATTATTGGGAGAGAAAGGAATAATGTACTTTCGAAGGAATACAGCTCCCAGTGATTTCACTCAGATCACAATTCTTGAGTACTTTATATGATCGGATGAGAATATTAAGCTAGCCTTTTTTTTAATGATATATTAAGCTAGCCTAGTTCTTACTCTTTTGAAGAATTTGTTCAACTTCTAAATTTTAGATTGAAATTCCTTAGGAATTGTTCTAGAATACGTCCAGTGTAGTAGAGTAATTCTCTCAAATCAACAAATCGATTTTTTGCTGCAAGTGAACTCTAATCAAATGACACTTCCTCATTGGGTACATGTGTGACCTACACAAAAAAGATTAAAAAAAAAAAAAGGTCTTTTGCTGTTTTTTTTTTTTAAAGTTCCAACGTAACTAATACTCACACACTAGAAATCAGCAAGTAATATATGAGCATACCCAGTCGTCATAAATTGTAACAGCAAACAGATTCAGCATATGTTTATAACATCAAGGTTCACTGTGTTCACATGACTCAAGCAAAGAACACCCCCCCCCCCTTTTTTCTCTTTCTATTCCCCTCCCTCCAGCCTCATATAAATAATATTTCAGCAAAATCAATGGACACATCTTAGATAAACACATTAGATGAAGCAAAATTGCATCACTAGGACATATGAAGAGTAGATTACCTATATGTGGGAGAGAAGTAACAACGAATAAGAGTACGTAAGACTGAATGGCCTCTATATGTAGCCAATGACTGATCACGAGGATGCCGCAATTTTCTTGCTTTTTGAGGGTACTCCATCCATCTGTAATCCCAGTCAGCATCTCTAATCGTTGGACTGGCAGTTGAAGGACAAAAAATTATTATTAATATTTAATACTAAGCTATTTTAGACTTGCATAGGATACAGGCCAAACTTAGATCAACCAGAATAGATGCATTGGTCAAACCCAGTCAGTTCAGCTTATCACGAAGTCATTTCACATAAAATGATAATTCCAACTCATTATCAAAAAAAGAAAAGAAAAAAAGAAGAGAATAATTCCAGCTCAAAACTTATAGAAGTTGGATGCATCCACAAAAAGAAAATACAAGAACAAAAATTGTAGGACACAAACCATATGCTCTCAAATGATTATATACATGAAAAAATATTGAAAAGGTTCTGTAGAAATGAGCATGAGGAGATTAGGCCCTATGCTGTAACTACAGGAACTATACTCCTTTGTTCCACAAATCAAAGATGGACCTTCTTCACTTAGCTTTTCTCATAATGTTTGCCCAATATATATGCTAAGGCACGAAGTTTTCACCCTAAATTTCAGTATCCATTACCACAATTTTGAAATTTTTTTTTTGGTTATAATTTTTCAATTACCTTGTTCAAATGGAATTTCTTGGATTTTCCAAGGAAGATGCCCAGGAATCAAACCCCACTCCCCCATTTAAAAATGTGTGTGTGTGTGTGTAAGTCCTTTTGCCACATTATAGCCTTAAAAAATGGAGGCACAACATGAAGAAACAAACTGACACAGGCAAAGTGTCTAAGCATTAATTCATCACCATGAAGTACGTATTTTCCAAAAATCAATCTTCAATTGACAGAGGAGTGTCTTACAATGACTAAATATTTACAATTTTATATTGCAAAATAAACAGTTAATACTTAATGGTGCATCTTGAAGTCTCATCACAATGTGGAGACTCTTGTGCAAAAAAATGAAGTAAATAGTCAAATAGCAAAAGGAAAAAGGCAGAGGATCCTAGAATGTTTAGGATTTGTCATGTGTTTCAACACAAACAGTGTGTGAATGGAAGTACATGGCTATATCAATGTCTTCTTGAATATATGTTATTTACACATAAGTATTTATCTATGTTTTTGACATCATCTGTACGTATATGAAACAAATATAGTAAAGTAATAATGAAAAGATAAAGGTAGTCAATTTAAAATAAAATAAAATAATATAAATCTGAGCACCCTTAGAACTTTGCACTATATAAGCCAAAAAATAAATGGAGAATCATGTTGCAACAAAATTCAAACATGGGTGGACACGATTATAGGATAAGGGTCTTGGAATCATAGCTAAAACTTCAAATTTTATTTTAAATTAACAAAATATTCACAAGGGACACTCTTGATGCAGCTGCCAAAAGTTTCGTTAGACTTTTATACTACCAAGATTAGGACCATTAGGTGATGACTGATGACATGTGGGATAAAAATGGCATAGGCACATAGCCATCCAGTGGTAGCGTCAAGGTCGTTATAACTGAAAAAGCTTCACTCTCGGTAAGATGTTCTTGCTTTCTTATTACATGACCAGATGGCATAGCAAAATTCTTCATAAGTGTTAAATTACCAATTCTCCTAAAAACTTAAGCTATTGGAAAATAGTAAATTTAATCATTATACCATGTTAAACTACCAATTCTCCTAAAAGCTTAAGCTATTGGGAAATGGTAAATTTTAATCATTTAACCACACAATTCTAACAATAAGCAATGCATGGGATGGGTTATGTGTGAATTATGCAAATTGAGTTCACTATCTCATTTTGAAAACAATGTGTATTCTGAATTTGTACTTTCTATCCTTTCAACCCAGCCACCCGTCCCCCCTCTCAAAAAAGAAAAAAAAAAAAGTGAAAAGAAACAGAGACAGCTTTGCATTAGCATTCTTATTCCTAGGAGGTTATTGCAGTCAAGGAGGTAACAAGTAACAGAGCGTTAAGGGCAAATTAATCCATAAACTAAAAGGAACCATAAGAAAGAACAATTAAACTTGGACATAGGAGAAACAGTAATTCAGACTTACTAAATAACTTTAGAGGACATTTTTCTTATATCCCAGAGTTTAGTAGTCTGGTCTTTTCCATTTGAAATAAGATAACGCCCATCTCCACGACTGTCAAGGAATGTTATGCCTTCAAGATGTCCCACCAAGACACCAGCTGCTTGTCCTTTTGTGATAAAGCAGCGCCTGTCCCACACCTGTAGAAGGTAATATATAAGCAAAAAGCTTCTAGATCAATTAAGCTTATTAGCAGAGGGTGAAGCAGCAACCTTATCAATTTCAGCAAGAAACCATAAAAAATAATAATAATAAAGCAGAGAATGCAATATCAACCCCTAGAAATTTATATAATCCAGAGAATGCAATGATACTTATGTAAAAACTTATTGGCATAACCTTCTAAGAGGTGTAAATGAATAGTCAATTTCTTTCACATTTGTCATAAGACAGAAACACACAACACCAAGTAACCCCTCATGAAGAAATGTGCTATTCATTTCTAGCAAACTCATAATTAGACTTCTTTAAGAAGCTGCCCAACCTCATAACAATTTGTTGAAGAAAGCTCCTAACCTGCATATGAAGTCAAAGTTGTTGGCTGACTCTATACAAGAAAAAAGTATAAATTTACCTTACAGAGATTATCATCACTTCCAGAATATAAGAGATGGCCAGTTTCATCCGCAAAGCATACTGTGTTAACATCAGACTGCAACAGGAAGTAGAAATCAGATGTTAACGACTCTAAATCCAAAACTGGGTACAAGATATATAAAGCAAAATTATATACGACTTTTCCCACTAGCACATGACAAATAGCATAAGCTCATTTTAAGGACAACACCATGATCCTTTTGCATATGAATTTGAAAGTGAGAAAAAAGTAAGTTGGACTAAAACTTTGACATACAGACTAGATGCAATTGTTATTACGAAGTTCTAATCCACGAGGCAGCAAATAATCTTACTTCCAAATCTTTTTGAGAAAATTTTGTTACAACTTCCTTGCTTGGGGAAGCAAGAAATTTGCTATGAAAGTTACATTGCAGTCATACCTAGTTGCTCTAAAGACTATTAGTGTTCAACGTGCTGTAAATGTTTTTTTATGCCCCAACCAGAGTTAGATATTGCATCATTAAGCTCAAATAAACAGCTTAATCTTCTATTCAGTGTTTGTGAGACAATTTATGAACAATTCAACTAGCAATGATTTGCAGTTTAAAGTCCATTAAACAAATGGCATGAGAAGTTATTTGCGAGTGAAAATTAATTCCATAACTGCATTAGATTTTTAAAAGTACTTCATTTTGGTATAGTGAATCTATCCAATTTTGCCAAATTTTGCATGTCTTTAGCTTAATGGTGGTTTCAGATATTCCAGACCTTTGCCTCCTATTTAAGGGGAATAATAGAGAATCAGCTTCCTACCTTAACCCCACCCCCTCTTTCTCTTTTCTTTTGTGGCGAAGAAGGGTTAAATATAAACAAAAATGTTATTTTGGTCCCTACATTTTGGTAGTAGTCAATTTAGTCCCTGTTATTTTCAACATGCAGTCAATTTGGTCCCTACCGTTAATTTTTAACGGAATATGCTTATGTGGCAAACGAATTGCACAATTGGCACATCTAATATTAAAAGGTTAATAAGTTGCTGATGTGTCTAAATTTTATTGACCACATCAGTGTTTAAGTGGCAAAAAAATACATATCCGAAAAAAAAAAATTAAAAGGTGAATTTAAAGAATTAAATTAATCAAACAAAATAAAAATTAATTAAATAAAATTTCAAGTTTTTCTTTTAGCAACCAAACACCAACCCAGTACGCAATTTTCCATTCCAATTCAAGGAATCAGGAACCTTACACAAAACAAATCCAAACCCTCCTAAAAAAACCAGATCTGACAACACCGATTCATCAACGGATAGCACATCAGATTCAGATAAAGATGGCTTAGCCAGAAGATCACTGCAGTTCCTTGAAAGATCTGTGAAATTCCTAACAGGCTTCATGCCTTCAAGCTTGAGATGCCAAAGCCAGAGATCGATGATCCTTTGCTTGCTTCATGATCCGATCCAATTGAGGCTTGTGAGGATCTGAATTCAGCGCTAATAAAATAATAATGATCTTGTGTAGTTCCAAGTTTTACGCGAACCAGACTTGAATCCCAGATTCACACAAATCCACCCAAAAAAAAAAAAAAAAACTTAAACAACAAGTTTTTGATATGCTTTCTGGAAAATTCAATACTAAAAACAAGTTTGTTTCTCAAGAAAATCAAAACAAATATCATTTTTCTAAACATTACCAATCCGGAAATTAAAGGTTTGTTGCTTAGTTTCAGCAACAAAACTCATTCACTTCAATTAAAACAATATAAACTTATGAGGTGGTGGAGATGGGAAGCGTGGGAATGAGAAGTGAAGATTTGTTTTGTGTGTAAAGTATTTTGATTCTTTGAATTGGTTGTGTGTATCTGGGTTGCACTTTGGTTCCGAAGAAAGTAATAGAAAATTGAAATATTATTTAATTACTTTAATTTCTTAAATTCATCGTTTTAATTATTTTATTTTATTTTTCTGATGTGTATTTTTTTGCCAATTAAAAACTGACGTTCCAATAAAATTTAGACACATCAGCTTCATATTTAATCTTTTAATATTAGATATGCCAATTGTGCAATCTATTTGCCACATAAGCATTTTCTGTTAATAGTTAACGGTAGTAACCAAATTGATTGCAAATTGAAAATAATAAAGACTAAATTGACCGCTACCAAAATATAAGGACCAAATTGACTATGACCTCAAAATGTAGGAACCAAAATAGTATTTTGGTCTTAAATATATGAAGCTCATCCTCATTCAGTGAAATTCCTGTTCTATTTTAAACACCAACATGCTTCCTATTAATGTCCTGCCACATTTATATAGCTTCAAAAGGTTCAATGACCATTGTCTTATCCTAACAATAAAATGTCATACCATATGTGCTGGAATTTGAAGGCTAAGCCTTTTTGCCTCAAGGTCATAAACATATATTGAATTATTGCTACTTGCAGCTACAAGCTCTCGCCCATCATTTGAATATTTTACAGAGAAAATCCCAAATTCATCATTATTGTCATCAACAGAAAAATCCAAACCATCATGAATTTCCTGCAAATTAAAGGGTGCATTTAGATGAGAGACAATAATCCATACACATACTAAAAGGCTACTTTATTAGGCATTCTAATAACTCCAATTCCCTTAGAAAAAAATAGAGGGAAATTCAGAGGGTACTTAAAAAGAACAGAAGAATTGGTTGCAGCACATACCGTTATGTTTGCAACTGACTCTGTTGCAGCAGATCCAACATTAACAATATTTACCATTGGTGACATACTAGCATAGACCTGCAGTTTTTCCATTAAAAACAAAGTAAAACAGGATCAGATTAACAGTACACAAATAATAAATTATGAGGAGGAATAAAATTAACATGATCCCAAAACTGTCAATATCTTACAATATATTATTATATCTAGAAGTCCAGGAAGACAATAAATAACAAAATCACAAGTGTAGAATGTAGATAAAACAGCCAAACCACAAATCCAGTAGAATTCATCAATGTAATCTATATTATACCAGAAACAACATTTTAAGTTGGGCCTTGCTTGAAATGAAAAAAATTAGTTCAATTTATACCAGATATGAACACCTAAATGAAATAAGACTATTTGCCATTTGCATCATACTTGATCAGCTAAGAGTTCACAGAAAGTTTCTCTGCCGAATTAATAGAAGAAAAGGCAAACCTTCATCCAACCCAAACAACCTAACATTACTAAATTTTGACATCTAAACCTGCACAGGTGAATAAATTTTCCATCCTAACAATATTATACCCAGCGTCTTCTATTTTAACAATCAGTGAAAACTTACAAGGTATCGCTGATCTGGTGACAGAGATGTATCTGTAATGGTCCATCTCAAGCTTTTCGCTAGAATGTCCTTCTGAACTTTCCATCCGTTGTTCACATTATATATCCTAATGTGGCTTCCCTGTAATATAAAAAAATGGAAAATAATTATACAGGCAGAACTCCATACACTTTTGTATGGTATATTAAGAATTGAACAGTTCATAATTACGTTTGATGAAATGCATTCTTCTATTACCACCAATTCATCTCTAGCTTAACAAAACATGTACAATACCTGAAATCCAGCAATAAAAAGAGAACCATCAGCTGAAAATTGAGAAGTATAAGCACGGCTTTTCATCCGGTCCACCCTGCAAGGTCCATTGATGGGCAAATACCGACTTAATAAATGACAACCATCAGCCGATGAAAACCTCCCTCGACCTGAGTGGTTAGTTTCTCGAGCAACCAACATTTTAACCGTTGAAATGGGCAACCTCGACCTGCCAGGTGCAGCGCGGGTCAAAAGTTCATGGGGCGCAGACCCAAGTTTTGTGAGATGGGCAATTTCATGATCAAGGTGATTTGATGGTTGACTAGGTCCTTCACTAGCAGAAGATCCTTTGGCAGAACCCTCACCACCACAACTGTTGGTACCCTTGACAAACCTACTCATCATTGACTATAAACGCTTACCAACCGTATTGGCCTTCAATTCACCACAATTTAGTCATGACCATTTTGATCCTACACACAACATGCTTTAAACCTTAGGAAGAATTTCTAAAACACCCATCACACACCCACATCAAATTTTGCTATTACAAACCCAACAACCCCCCCCCCCCCCCCCCCCCAACCATGGTTTTTCAATAGCTTCTATCCAAAATGACCAATCTTGCAAGCAATGAAGCAAACAATCAAGCAAAACTAAGCACTTCACCTCTATAATTAACATAATGCACACATTAATTTGGTCCAAATCCTCAAAATTTCGAACTTTTGGACCATAATTAACAACAACCATAACTCGTTCAATCAGCGATTTGTTCAATAGCTAAAATATATGCAAGAAAATAAAAATCACAACTTTATATCCTAATTTCCCTATTCGTTCCTCTGCAAAACAATTTAAACTTCAAATCACTCAATTTTGATAGGCACACGATTCAAAATATGCAAATTTTCAATCTTAAAAAAAAAAAAAAAATTAAAAGTTTGGTTTATCATTTCCTGCGTTTTCGCGGCAACCAAACAGGAAAGGAATGCGAGAGAAAGTGAAATTAGAAGAACAGTGCAATTTACCTCTTGAAAACCCTAAAAATTCTGAGTGAGTGACAGAGAGAGACTGAGTTTGAAAATGATTTCAGATTCTTTATATATATAAATGGTAGTTCCGTTGCGTATTTGAACTCTGTGTGAGAGTAATAATAATTAAAAAAAAAAAAAAAAAGCACTTTGTATTAAAAAATTAATTAATCTTTTTTCTTTTCTTTTTTTGTGTGGGAAATTGGAGCGAAACGTGTTGGATTGTATAAATGTGAATTGTCTGGTTTGTCAAGCTCGTTATTGCTTATGGGCCTAATGGCCCATGTGGTCTGTCAGGATCTGTAATTGTTTGGGCCCAATTGGGCTTAGGCTAGTATGTGTAACATGCTAGATGGGCCGGCTTCGGCTTGATCTCTTTTTCTTTTTTATTTTAAGAATTTGCTTTATGTAGAAAGTTGTGATTTTGAAATGAGTTGGAATGAATTTTATGAATTGAGATGAAGTATTATTTTAATGCATTTATTGTTTGCATCGGTGGAATGATGCACCATTTTGTACATTGGAATGTTCCTTTAACATAATGGAATGTCATTTTGCAAAATGCATTATTGTTTGCATCGGTAGAATGGAATACACCGTATACTGTTATTGTCTTGTTGTGTCAGCAGTCATTGTTCTAAGTTATTGTTAATGATATTTTGAGAATCAATATTTGTTTAAGCATTGAAACCTGTGATAAAATATGGATTGAGTTAAAAATGTTCAAAATTTAACATTTCCCCTATTGAAGTTAATAGCCCGGCTTAGCTTACACACAGCTATGCTACAAGTCGTAAAGGGTGTGTGATTTGACCTTTTTATCTTTTGGCAAGTAGAGTACATTATTACAGTTATTTACACAGGTCAGTTGCATTGACTTGTGCACAAGATCTGAAAGGTGACTTGAAAAATAAGAACAATTTTTTTTTGGTGATCTTATTAATAATTATACACATAAGCACCCATAAATTAAGGGTATCAACAGCCAAAAAGAATGAAATCTGAACCTGAGATATCTAGTTCTTTTCAAAGCCTGAACAGTCAACCCTCAATCAACCTTTGAAGTATTTGAGTCCTTCAAAAATATAACTGGTTTGGTGCATTGCTATGACCAAAACTCATCATTACTATTTAATTGAATTTCTTTTTAGTTTCAACTTTCAATTGAACTTTCATACCAGCAACTCATGCATCAGGTAGTTATAGCATTTAGTAAATTATTATACTAGGATTACTGAGCAAATAACTGAAAACTCTCTTCATAAATATATTGGATAAAAATAATAACAACCTCACTTTCTTTTACATGAGTACAAGCATTGAAGCATACATATGCATCTTGCTTACAATTAACGCTCTACTGACTTTTGTCCAACCCACAATTTCCATTACATCTATCTTCCTTCTTCTTTTTTGCCTATAAATTTCATCTACTTGGTGCCCAAAGAATTTTTTAATAAAATGTTTAGTATCTTCTTGCTGTGTTTGAACTTGGATTTTCAGCACCAAATAAAGATGATACTTTTTGAGCCACAATCAACTCAAATTGGCTAGGAGCTTCTCCAGCTATTGTTCTTTCTCTTATTTTGTAGCTTTCTCCATCTCTAAGAGTTTATGCATTGTTGAATTTCTTCTAGTGTTTTTCCTTTGGTTTCTGGGACTACCTTTGCCACAAATAGAATAGCCATCACAGAGAACGCAGAGTAGAGGAAAAAAGTGCCTGGAAAAGAAAAATCAAACATAGAAATGTTAGTGTAAGTTATACAAAAATGCAAGCTTACAATGCACTTGTTTGGTGCTAACTATGCTACAAACACAAGAAATCCACAATTCTTTTCACAATTTGTTGAGGTGGCAGATTATAATTAGCGCAACATCGAGTTCACATGAAACCACCACTAATCACAATCTGTCATCACAGTAATTGTGAAAAATGGCGTGTCATTAGGCTTATTGTTTTTCTTTACCTGAGGAACTCCAGGTGAAAAGAAAGTTGAATGTATAGGAAATTAACCAAGCACCCAACCAGTTCACTAGCACCACCAAGCTCCCAGCAACCCCCTTCACATCAATTGGGAAAATCTGCAAAACAATAGGTTTCAGATAAGCCCAATGAAAATATCGAGTTATCGAATACTGATTTGTTAAACAAGCATAAATATTCACTTTGGAAATGTAGAAAGTTACCTCAGACATAATCAGCCAAGGGACTGCTCCCATTCCAATAGAGAAAGATGCTATGAAAAACTGATTTAAATGAAAAAATTAAATTAAATCAATAAAATAAAAATCCATAATTATTTTGGAGTGGCAAAAAGGTGATCATGTTTTACTACACAAATTTGCAGTTATAATGGTTAATTTACCAGCACTCCAACAAAAGCTAATGTTGGTGCCCACTCAAGCAACAAGTTGTGGCCCTGATTCATAATGATCAAAAAATTAAGTTCAGACTAAAATAAAGAGTTTTTTTTTTTTTTTTAATACACAAGGATAATTTTAATGGCTTACCTCGAGAAAGAAAGAAGTGCCTGTTACAAAGCAGCCTAGAAACGTCCCAGTTGCAGAAATCTTCATACACAAAAACAATTTTCACTACTCATTAGGCACCAAAATACTACTCTCCCTCTGATATAATTTTCATAAGTTTCAAAAGATAAATGCTATAACATTATCTACCATTACAAGTGGCTTTCTTCCAGATTTGTCAATCATCATTGCACCCACTATAGTTATTGGAACCTGTGAATCAATATCAGATAATCTGAGTTTGGATTAAGAATTAATGATGTGACTTTGAGGACAGTGGTAGAAATTATACCTGAATACAAGCATAAGCTATGGTTCCAATTTTGGCCAGAGAAGCCCCTGCAGTTTTAGATAATTCAATTAAAAAATAAGTTCCAAAAAAATGAAGTGATATGAAAGGATTAAAATAAGGTTCAAGAGAAAAGATGCACAAAAAAAAAGGCATAAGGAATGAAGTGTATAGAAACACTGAATTACCAGCTTCTGCAAAGATTTCACTTGCATAGAAACCTATTCCATTTATTCCTGTGAATTGTTGACACATCATTATTCCTACTCCAATCTGAAAATAGTCACCAAACAGCAAGTATTAGTACAACATAAAAGGCCTCTCAGATAACCAGCCTAAACATACTTCAGTAAGTTTGGATCAGCTTCTTTTAATTTTTTCTACTTATTTGTGTATGTACAATTTATTGAAGTCTTACTTCTTCTATGTACAACCCTAATTTTATTAACTTCCAGTAAATAAGAATATAAGTTTTCAACAATAAGCTAATCCAAATGCACATTTCTATAGATATAAAAAAGACACATACAATCATGGAGCGAATATGTCTTCTTTGGAACAAATCCAGCATTTTAGCCTTTGGAAGAGTCTTAAGAGTTTCAATATAATCCTGCCAAGAAACATAAGGAGTCAGTTCCTCAGACATACAATTTTCATTAGCAAGTTTTACATGGGTGTTAGGAAGGGAAGTACTTTAATTTCAGCAGCTTCAAAAGTAATATCAGAATCTTTGCCACGAAGTTTTCGTAGCGCATCTTGAAATTCTTTCTCACGGCCAACCTTTGCCTGCAAAGAATGACATCCTTTTGGTCTCATTTCTTGTTCAATCTCATATCTAATTTGAAAACAAAATTGCTTAAATTTTTTATTTAAATGCTCACCAGCCATCTGGGAGACTCCGGAACAAAACATAGACCCACAAGAAGGAATATGCATGGAACAAGCCCTTCAAATCAAAGCCAACACTTCATTTAGTAAAGATTTAGAATTTTCTTTTCGACACTCACACTTCTGTATACATAGAGTAAAATACTCAAATTTTAGAATTTACCAGTCAAAGCAAGTGCTCTCCATGTTATGACTGATCCTACTAAGAATGCAACTGATGATCCAGTGACAATCATGAGCTGCAGAACAAGCAAAAGAAAAGGGAAAGAACTAAGATATTGACCAATTAATCTTCAATCACTTAGCAAGATTCATAAAGAAGATAATCTTCATGATTAATTCTCCCACCTGATTCAATGTTGTGAGCCCTCCACGCAAATTCTTTGGAGCAATTTCAGCAATATATATTGGCACCTGTTCATCCACTTTGTTAAATTTTGTTAAAATTTCGAAATTTTATCATTACAAGGTGACAAAACAAAAAAGGGATATAGATATTAAATAATTACCACATAAGAAAAAACTCCAATTCCATATCCTGTGAACAACCTTCCCATGTCAAGTGAAATAGCTTCCTATATTAAAGCGATGCAAAAATAAATAATAATTAAAAAAAAAAGCATAACAGCTAGTAATTTCAGCAAGATGACAGTGTTTATTTCTTACTTTAAGAATTAACATGTGCAAACAGTGCATACCTTAGAGAAATATACAGCAAGCCATCCTGCAATGCAGAAAACACCTGACATCCTCATTGCCTGCTCCCATTAAATCTCCAGAAAGTTTAGTACAATGAAAATGATAAAAATAATACCAATTTCACTACAAAAATCTTACAAAATGATGTGACAATAAATGTGATTAGTGCCAAATCAACAACAACAATAAATATTACCGCACACCCTCAGTGTGATGGTTACTCTAGAAGTATAAATGCTAGTAGGGGTGTGAGGGGAAAGAGTTAGGTTCAAATTTCCAAAAGGAAGCGTCACACACATACACTTAGATTAGACTATAGTAGATTTTTATCTCAAATAGCAAAAAAAAAAAAAACAAAAATAATAAATAAATTTCTCTGGTGTGACACATCACTTTGTAAAATGTATGTAGTACAATAGAGATGAAAAAGTTGAGCACTAGCCCATCAGATTCAAGTTTAACATACCCATTTTCGACCAGTGAAGTCTGCAATTTTACCGCTTGTGATGGCACCAAACATTGCGCCAATTGTTAATATGGAGCCAAACATGGAGTACTGTCATATGACATACAATAAATTAGTAGCAATTCATATAATTTTGATACTATATCTTAAAAGAGAAAGAGGAAAAGAAGCCCTACCTCAGCTACAGAAAGATTTAGATCTTCTGTGATAGCGGATTGAGTGGGTGCTGAATAGCCCACCTGCCAAAATAATAACTTAAGCTAAACAAACCTGGTATCTTTTTTTTTTTTTTTTTTTTTCTTTTTTGGTTCCTAACCAAAAGAAAAAAGAAAAACAGAAATAGATTTAGTAACCCCAGAAACTCTCTTAAACCATGAATGGCATTACATTTTTGGAAAAAAGAACAACCTTTTTCCTAAACTCCTAAGCTGCTCTTTGTTGAACACAAGTATAAGAGAAGTGAAATATACTTACACATGATCCAAATTCAAAAGAAGCACAAACAGCAACACACGTACTGAACAAAACCATTCCAATGGATCCACCTTGAGCATTTTTATCATCTTTATGGGAAACAATATTATCTTGCTGGATGAATGGCTGTTCCAAATCTTCAAGGCCATTTATTTCATCACTACTTTCAGCATCCTTAACTTGTCCAATTGCCATATCTCTCTCTCTCTCTCTCACTCTCTCCAAACAGTACACCAAACTAGTATGAAAAAAAATAAGAAGTGGGAAAGGACTAAGGAATCAAGGACTAGGACTTGTGAGCAAAGATATGGATTTGTTCTGAGGTATTTATACTTGTAGTAAACAACTAGATTTCTTTTAGATTTTGTCTGATAGCACCGATTGATAAACAAAAAATTTGGTTAACAATTAGAAAGATGTAAAAGAAACATAGAATATAATTGCATGTGGGATAGCTGGCACTGACGTAGTGATTAAACAATACATACAACCAATATTCAGACTTTTGAAAATGGAGTGGGGAACCAGAGATCTGATGAAACTGGGCAAGCAATTTGCATGTGAATTTTCTTTTGTCTAGAATGCACGATTACTTCTTATTGTTTATCTCTGCTTACGTGGTTCTTACTTGGACTGATGGGTACAATTTAAAAAATATATATAAAAAAAAAAAATCTAAGACCAGAGAATTTCACATGTGAAAATGATGAATTTATGCGTTAATCACTTAGAGTCTGGCATAAGAGTCGTCGAATAATTTAAGTGCCAACTGCTCTTTATAAAATAGAGCTTACAAAGTTTATCTCTGCTTACCATTTTCTGATAATATAATGGGCGGCAAATGCAATAATTGTTGGGACATTGGCAATTTTCCATGTTGGCCAATTGCTAACTTTTTTTTCACACAGTGCAAAGCAAAAGGTAGATTAGAGACTATTAATTAATTGACGAGTAAAAAGGCAAAGTTAGTATCATTATTAGGACCATTAATTTGTCTTGCTATTGTCCCAGCTGGGTCAATGAAAATAAAATTCTTGATGAGGTCCCATTGGGAAGCTGAAATGGTCTATAATTATCTTTGCTAAAAGATCATAGGAGAGTCATAACGGTGCTTGTGTGATATTTTTATTTTTTTTACTTCTTTTATGCTTTCCTCACTTTTTTTTTAATTTATTTATTTAAATTATAGAGTTTCAACCTATTGGATTCGTTTATAATAATTGTATTATTTATCATCAAAACAAGTGACCAAAGCATTGCGGAGAAGTCAATAGAACCAAAGGATAGACGAACATATTATAATTGATGTCAAGCATGAAGCATGAGGGAAGTTTATGGAACTCTTTTTAACATTTTTTATTGCTTTTGAATCGAAGGAGCTAGCACTTTGTCGCTCTTGGCTTGTATTCTTTTCTTTATCGAAGACAGTCAAACGTTATGCCAGCAAGTGTTGAGTATTTTGTTGGGGTTAAAGTGAACGTTTGGATAGTGTGATTTGCGCAATCCATGCGTCTGACACTATGTGGGTACATAGTCACTGTTTATGAGACCCGCAACTTGGGACAATACAAATTTAACTTTAAAATTGGGTCCCACGATATTATTTATACATTTGAAAATTATTTTGTTACAGTATTTTCAGTTTTCAGCAATAAGCAGTATCCAAATAGATCCTAAATATTTAGTTTTAAAATTATTTTGTTATAAAGCTTTTTCTAAATGAAGTACTCTTTTTAAAATCAATAAATAAAATATATTACTTTTTTTCTTTATTTAAAAAGTTAATACCATTTTTTTCTATAGTTTAAATTAATGAGGGTAGTTTTGGAAATTTATAAATTTTTATACAACAAATAAGATAATAAATGATATTCCCTTAAAAAGTTAGATTCTTTTAATAAAGACAATATTTAGGTACTACTCTTTAGGTTCCCTTCTTAAGATTCACCATGTGGTTTTTTCCTCATAGGATGAAAGTGTATTTTTAGTTAAATACAGCTACATAATTGAATCTTAGGAGGAGAATTTAAGAAAAAGAACATAAGTATTGTACCTAAATTTTGCCATTTAAACAAGACAAACAAATTAAGACAGAGAGAGTAGCTTTTTTTCACCTCGATTTTCTCCAAATTGAGTTCAAAGTAGAACTTGATTTCGTCAAAATCAAGCTCCATGCACATCATTTATATGTAGCAAATGTGGAGCTCAATTTTCTCAAATTAGAGTTTCGTGTTCCTTTGAATAATAAATTATATGTCTACAACATTTTTACAACAAATTCTAAGTGGCAGATTGTTCCTGGTTGTTAATATTGGGGTAAAAAGGTAATCTTAGTATTAAATTTAAATTAGAACTAATAATAACTAATCACCTATGATTTGTTGTGAAAATATTGTGGATATAACGCCACTCTCCTTTGAATTGTATAAAAGTTAACTGTGATGAAATCAAGTTTCATATTGGAATTTGGAGCTAGACTTTCATAAAATCCAGTTCCAAAAATAGACTATATAACTAAATAAATTACAATAGGGGTTTTGTAAGTTGGTAACTAAATAAATTTCAAAAACCGAATATTTAGTAAAAAAATTCAATTGTTGATTGTATAGGCTTTTTTGCTTATTTCTTATTTTCTTATACGGTGTACTTAATTTTTATCACACCTACTACTGCCTTCTTTCACCATTACTTTAAACTTTAAACAAATAATTTACATATATTTTAGTATTTACAAAAAGTCAACAAATGTTTTCAACCTAACCACCAGACACCCTTAGTGTGATGGTCACTTCATAGGTACAAGTGCTTGTGAAGTGTGGGGGGAGGAGGGTAAGGGTCGGAGTTCAAGTCTCTAGGAGAGAGTTTCACACATATATACACTTAGATTAAGCTAGAGTAGAATTCTATCTTGTATATAAAAAAAATGTTTTCAACCTATTTACATTTTTACTTTTACAAAAAATAAAATAATGTAATTGGTTTTCCCAAAATCTACTGATAAAATAAATTCATATCTATAAATTTTTTCCAAGTAAAATATGGGAACAAAAACACCCAAGCAAATCTGTTAGGTACAACAAGACAACATTGTTGCAAGTCTATAGGTTATCACATTATAATATGATACACCCTCAAGTACGGCTTAATCACACTCATTAAAAGATGATTTGTTTCGCAATAACAAACAATCAAATCCAAACAGCTAAAGACATGCAACCTTTTTAATTTTTTTTATTAAAAAAATTAACAAGCATGTTTTGAAATTCATAAAGATCCAAAAATAACACACACATGCACGATCTCACATTGTGGTAATGCAAAGTAAAGAAAAAATAAAGAAATGGGACAGATTATAAATTTTTGTTTTGTTTAGTTCCTTGTGCCAATTTTCTAAATTTTATAAGGGGATAAGAATTTTTAAATTGCTACTTCTGTGACTCTGTCCCTCTACCCAAACTCCAAAGTTCAAACCATAAGCCTCAATATCAATGACTATATGACGCGTAAAAATCGCTTGTAGTTTTCATTATTAATGAACAAAGCAGAAATCACACATTCAAAGTATTGATGTCATCCATTTGGGATGTTACAAAATAAAATAATCGACAGTAGGATATTGTTCATCTAAAAAAATAATCGACACTAGTCATTTTCGTCTTTTCCTCTTAGATTTTTTTTTTTTTTTTTGACACGGAGGATGAATAGTTTTTTTTGTTTGGTTAAAAAGAAAAATGAGAGAAAGGAAAATATAATCTATATGAATATACTTTCTTGCCCCTTTATGGTAAATTAAGGTTTACTATAATAATATTATTATATTAACAAGTACTTCACCACCATCCTCCTCATTCCTGAACTGGGGTTGGTCATAGCTTCTATGTTTGAAAGGATTGTTCTCCCTCAATCAATTGATGATGTTGAAGCTTTGGCGGCAATGAGAGCTTTGCTTTTTACTCAAAATATCAGCATTTCTTATTTCATTCTTAAGGGTGATTTAGAGATAATCATCAAATCTTTGAAAAGCAATGAAGAATCTTTTGCCTTCTATGGTCATCTGAATAAGGAGACAAATTTTAACAAGTTATTTTGCTAATGTTAGTTTTTCAGATTTTTGTAAATAGGGTCACTCTGTAGTTCCCAACTTTGCTAAACATGTTAGTAGTTTTTTAGTGTGGATAGAACATTCCACATCTTAGATTCTTAGTGCTATAGTCTTAGCTAATATGATTGCATTTTCTTAATAAAAGCTACAAACCCACTTTTTTTACCCATTGTTTATAATACAGTACTTTAAAATAAGGGTACAAAAATACTAGTGCATACTGTTGTTTTTAAAAATTTAAAAAAATAAAAAAATTATTGCACAATTATATATATACAATTTTTGCACTGAAATTATGACTTTAAGTCACGATTTTAGCTCATAAAGTTTTGAATTGAAATTGTTTAATGCAAAAATTGTGTGTTATGATTGTGTGCAACCAGTACTATGAAACAAATATTAGTCATAAAATAAGTGATATTGGGCATAAATTTTTTTAATATATATATATAAATGGAACAAGACTCAAAAAAATCATAGAGGAGGAAATGCCTACCAAAATTCGGCCCCACGGTCATCCTACCAATTGCAATTATATCTAGAAGAAGCCCACAAAACATCATATCTTTGAGCAAGTTGGCCTCCAAAATTCAAACATTATTACTTCCCAGTTTCCACTATTTTGGAAGCTTGATTAATGGAAAACAATGGCGCCCACAAATAAAAGTAAAATATCATATCTTTGAGCAATTTGCTTCAAAAGTCACACCATTTCTGTTCTTGCAAGTAATTAGAATCTCATCATTTGAAAATCCTTGAATACTATTACTCTTTACTCCCGCAAACAAAACATTTATATCCTTGAGCAAGTTTGCTTCACACCATTTCTTTCCATTATTTTAGAAGCTTATCATCATTTTGAAAATCCTCCAATACTCCCACAGACAGGGGCGGACCTACAGTAGGGCAGAGGGGAGCCATGCCCCCACCCCACCCCCATTAAAAAAAAAATTAGTATACAAAAAGATTAAGTTTGCCCTTAAATATATATATATATATATAAAAGAACAAAACAAAAATCGTGCGCAAAATAAAATTTTCTTATTTTGTATGTTATACTTTGTTGATGTGTTTTATAATATGAAATGTTTAAGAAATATTATTTTGTATGTAGTATTTTGTTGAATATAAAATAGATGTTACTTTTTATTTTCATAAATTATTTTTTTGGTTTTAAGTTTTGGCCCCCTGAAGTATGAATCTTGGTTCCATCCCTACTCACAGATAAAATATTTACATCTTTCAGCAACTTTGCTTCACACCATTTCTTTCCATTATTTTATTAGAAGCTTATCATTTCAAAAGAATACCATTGATATTTTGTTTTTTGTTTTTCTTATAAATGGTATTTGAGAAAGTTAACAAATGACCGGCTGAGAACATTGGTTCAAGCACTTATTTAAGAATTATTTTTAGACACATTTTATCCAAAAAAAAAAAAATTAATTCACTTTTTCTTACAGCTTTTATATTTTTCAAAGGTATCGTCGTATCTACCTATGATACTTTCATTGGAAGTAATATTATGCAGCCAAACAAAAGACAAATGGTTTGGTCAAAGGTATTTAATAAAAAAAAATAACAACTATTATAAAAATAAACAACAACTAGGCACAACTGCACAAGCTGTTTGTTGCTCATCCCGAAATGACATTTTCTGGAAAAGGAAAAATTATCATAACATTCTCTTTTTTATAATTTTTTAATGATAGCTCGTTCCTTCACCCCTTACATAATATATTAAATATCATCTTTATTAATATCTTTTTTTTTGATAATTTGAACTTTATAACAGGGTAGAAAGATTAAAATCATAAATTTTTCATTGAAAATACCAACCAGTTGAGCTATAAAATCCTTAATTTGATGGTAAAGAACTTTCTCTTTCACATCATGTTAATATCTTTATGTAGGCAAAATTTGATCTCACAACTTTTATTCAACAATAAAAGTTTTTGCTAATTAAATTTGACTGAAACCCAGTGAAATAACATGTTGGATTCAAATAATCTAGGATAACAATTTGAAAAAATATATCTTTAAAATTAAAAACTTATAAAATATTTCATAATAAATATTTTTTACCATCAAATCCAGATATGGATGGGTTTAAATATAGATAGTTTATTTAACGTTAGAAAGAGCTTCTTCTTTTAGTTTTGGAAAGATATTTAATAAATTAAGCATAAGTTTTATGTTATCAAGAGCTTTATAACTCAACTAGTTAACACTTCTTAATATTTTCAACCTAAACATTTAGGATTTAAATTTTTCATTCCTATTGAATTATTATAAAAAAACTATTAGTTTGATGATTATATCATCTTGATTTGGGACAGTGTTAGCTGTCATTGGACCCGACATGATGAGAAGAGACAATGGAGGTAATTAATCTCTAACGTCAGTCTGATGTGGATCCAACGAAAAAAAATCACAAATGTTTACTCTAATTTCATCCAACCTTAGGACCCCAATAAGTCAATATTTGTCTACTTACAACATGCACTTACAGCCAAACTCTGTACAAAAAGCCTAACAACATGTAGACGTAAAGCTTATCATAAAACCCCATCATTAATAAATATATGAACGTGTGTGTCATGTGAACCCTTTTTTTTTTCATTCTATAAATAGGCAACAGCTTGTTCACCTAACCAAAAAACTATATAAAAAAATAGATTGAATCGTTGAAAGAAATATGCATAGCTGTGTCTGTGTTTGTTAATGTAATTATGATAGTAATAACGCAGAAAACGTGAACATTTTTCTCACGCTAAATTGGGTCAAATGTGGTCCTGTTGATGAAGGTTATTATTATTAGGTTAATAGTATAGCAGCCAAATTGTGTCACTTCATGCTTTAAAAAAAATTATTATTAGGGTATGTTTAGTATGCTCCAATAACTCTTATAATAGGATAGTTATTCATGTGTAATAGGAATTTGGTCATTTGGTTATATCTTTACTGCATGGAATAGTTATTACATTGGAATAACTATTTTTTAAACTAGATGTAATAGCTATTCCTTAGTGCATATAATAAGTTTTAAAATTAATATATTTTCAAAAATATAAAGTTTCCTTATACATCATCATTTTACAAGCTTTCTATACGTAATAACCAAATTTAAGAATAGTAATAGTTATTATATTACAATGTTTTCTATTTCCACTTTCCTAGCCAAAATGGGTATTTGCTCATTTCGCCCAAAAGATGTAACAAAATGCTCATGTTCTAAAACTATCTAGCAAAATGCCCCCGTTTTGATACTCGGTTTTTAGAAAATTGAGTTTCAATGAAAAACTCGATTTGATGAAAATATAGTAATGTGAGAAATTTTACATGGAACTCGAGTTCCATGTTTTTTTTTTAAGTTGATTTCACATAACTTGATTTTCTAAAAATCGAGTTTTTCATTAAAACTCAATTTTTAGAAAATTGAGTTTAAAATATAAGCATTTTGGTAGATAGTTTTAGACCAAGGGTATTTTGTTGGAAAGTTTTGGCAAAAATGGCAAATGCCTATTTTGGCCCTATTTTCCCAGTAATAAAGATTACTGTTCTAAATGTAATCTACTTTCAGTATACCAAACGTACTCTTAGTGTAGTACATTTGTCTTAGCTTAATGGTGATTTAGGGTCTCGAGTTGCGACACCGCAAAGTGGTAGTTCTTGATGAGATGAGTTCTGGTGTGGGGTGTTGACGGTGACCCAGTGGTTTAAGTATGGCCGTATGGGAAGGTATGGTTATAAAGTATAAACTATAAAAGTTGCGATTGGTTTATGTTGTTGATTTGTAGATTTTGGCATGGGTGTAGAGATGGGTATCACTGAGGTTTGAACTCTTTTGGCTGATTTGTACAGATTTGTGATAAAATTATTGTTTGATATAAAGATTATTAAAAAAAAAAAGGAATATTTTAATAGAGTATAGAAGCTGTAAAATATAGAGAGTTTGGTAGAAATGTAGATTAAAAGTATTTGTAGACAGTGGCAAAGCCAAGAATTTAGGTTAAAAAGGGCAAGATTAAAAATATAATTTAATTCTTCAACATAAACAAATAAAATAAATCAATGTAAAAGTATTAAAAGTACGACAATAAATCTATGAATATTTACAGGTGACTCAATGGCTTGAATGCTTTTATAAACTTGATATAAACTCTAGGTTTCAAACTGAAAGAGTCTAATACCAAAAGAAAAAAAATTGATAAGAGGTGTGCTTAAAAGAAGTGATAAAAGGATTAGGATCCAGTGCAATGTTCAATTAACCTTTCTCCCTCTTATAGCATTTTTTTTTACCAATTTTACTTTTTATCTTTAATTATTATTCAATGATTGAGATTTAAAATTACTTTTTACAATTTTAAATCTCAATCATTCATGACAACTGCATTAGGTGCAATATCTCAATCCTAGTAGTCCTAGTAGAGAAGTGAGATATTTTACAAGTTTTATTTTTATCATTACTAGGTTGAACCATTAGTTCAATATAAGAGATTATGTAATAGTGTAGGTGACGTAAGAAAAGTTGCCGTGGGAAAAGTTTATGCAAGAGCGCATGTGTGAGAAGCTACTACATGTAGTCATGTACTGTACAATAAACAGAAAGTTATTTGTCATTTGTGTCAGGAGGGGCAAATAAGACCTTTTAGTCGTTTTACTTTAGAACTTTTTGTGAGTTTAGATCTAACCATTGCTGAAATAGTGCTACAGAGAGTCGAATGTGCATGTTACCCATCTAAAACTTGATGACTTTTATTAGAAGTATAGCGAGTTCATTGTGAGTGTTACCCATCTAAAACTTGATAAATCTATACACGAGGGGCCTTGAGCACCACAAGAATTTTTGGTTAACTTGATAAATCTAGACAATTGGCTACCAAACAAGAATGCAAAACAAGAGAAATCAGATCTCTATTTAGATGTGGGGTGAGGTTGACATCCTAGTCTTCCTCAGGAAGGGAAAACGAAAAAAACAAAAACAATTATCAATTGCTTTTAATATCTATTTAGTGTGCGTTTGCACAGTGACATTTTTGCATTTGCGTGCATTTGTGTTTCGCTTGGTTGGTCCCATGGCACTGTTTATGGATCAGCCAAATGATGAAAAACACACTAACGATATTTTCAGCAATAAAAATATTTTGCTACAGTGTTTTCAACAATAAATTTTTATTTTTCAGTAAAATAAACAATATTCAAACACACCCTTAATATACAATATACTTTCATTTTTCAAATCTATCACTTTTTCATAATTCTTATTACTCACAAGATAGGGAAGCCAAGACCCATTTGTCAAACCAGAGTTTACCTCCACTGAGTGATACTTAAGTTAAATACCCATTTGCCAGACCCATTTGTTAAACCTGAGTTTATCCGCACCGAGTTAAAGATAGAAAACTAGGATGCCTTTTAACTGATGAGTGATTCTAAGGATTTATCAGGCTAAGACACTAACCTGTCGATTTTTAGTGTAGTTGAAGTTTAACTTCCTGATATTTTATTCAATTACAAAAAACTTTACTAGTTAAGTTAACTAAAACCTACATAAAACTTACAAATTAAGGAGTCATCGGTCACAACAAGAAAGTATTTAAACATTCATTTATTATGTTATTGAAGTAGCTCTAAGTGTATTTTGCTAAATCTATTTGTAAGCTTTTTATAATATAATTTGTAATAGTTTTGGTATTTTCCTTAACTTTTTATTGTTTCTTTTACTTAGTATTATTTTTTATTTAAATATTTATTTATTAGGTTATTGAAGTAGCACTAACCACTAACCATTTTTTTGCTAAATTAGTTTGTAAGCTTTTTATAGTACAATTTGTAATAGTTTTGGTATTTTCCTCAACCTTTTGTTGTTGCTTTTACTTAGTATTCTTTTTTATTTTAATAACATAATAATAATTTTTTTTTTGTAATATATAGCTCATTAGTCTGTAAAGGTTATGCAATAAAATTTATAATATGAGTAATGCTAGAGATACTACTAATCTTATTACATCTTTAAAAAACCAATTTGTCATCAATTACAAAAAAAAAAAAAAAAGTAATATTGACATGCATTTATTATGTTATTGATATCCACCAATTTGATCAGTTTAATTATAGAAGTTATGTGGTAAAATTTGTAGTATCTTTAACATTTTTCTTTGGTAATATCCTAGCATCATTCTCTTTTATAATCACACATCCGTGCCATCATATTAGGTGCATATGTTTGCCTGTAGGAAGTAGAATTTTATTAGAGCTTTCACAATATAATGAACCTTTAGCAATGTTATAACAAGTATTAATGGTCTGTTTAGATTGAGAGGAGATAAAAATTGAGCAAGGAAAATAGAGTAGAGTTAGCCTAAGCCGGAGGGGGATAAAAATGTATAGATTTTTTGAGATATAAAGCTTTATATTAAAAGTAATGCAGTGTTTTAACTTCTAAGTGTTTATCAAATTATAGTGAATAGTGCAGTAAAGTTGTGGATAGATAACAGCTGGGGAAGAGACTGAATTATTGGTCGGCATGAAAAATGATGGGGGAGGCAACTGTGGAATGTCATTGCAAGTAATACAGGCAGGGTTCATCTCCCTTTTGATCATCTTCTGCAAGTTCAAAATCTTACTGCACAGTGACTATCAAAAAAAAAAAATCTTACTGCACAGGCTTTAAACAACGCATCAGCGCAGGCTACTTTCCCATACGTATTTCCTGTCAGCAAGTTCTTGCAGCCGGGCATGCACCTTTGACATTGTATAAGCACCACCATTTATGAAATTGACCAGAACTCGTAAGGACACCCCTTAGAAGCTTAGAATTGAAGCATATATATTTAAGTGTAAAACTCAAATTTGGAGCTTTTATCTCTAAAATTCATTATTTATATTCTATAAATCCATAACATTAAAAGCACTATTCACAATAATTTGACTAAGACTACGTTTGTTTTAATGTAAAATATTTTCCGAGTGTAAAATAATTTCAGGTGAAAATATTTTCAGGAAAGAAAAATAATTTTTAGTGTTTGGTTGCATTTTAAAAATTATATTAGAAAATAATTTCAAGCGTTTGGTAACATTTTGCAAATGCAAATTTTCTACTAGTTTCTCACGTTTTCTCAGCTATTTTCTCAGCATTCAAACAAATTTTATTACAAAAAATTTCAAAATATATGCTTAACACAACCAAAATATACACTTAACACAACCAAAAATCAAAATAAAAACATTGAGGGAGAGGAAGAAAGAGTGAGATCGGAGGGAGAAAGAGTGGCTGAGTGAGGAACAGAGAGATAGATCGGGAAAGAGAGAGATCAAAGTGGATGGAGGACGGCGGCGGCCAGATCAGGTGGGTTCGGGGGTGGAATGGAGTGGGCTAGTGGTTGGCAGCGGCCAGATCGGCGGCGTTGAGCAAGAGGGAGAACAAGATCGGTGTGTCGAGAACAAGCTCGGTCTTGGGTGGATCAGTCTTGGGTGGTGACGATCTAGATGGCAACGCCGATGAGCTTCCAGCGGCGACTATGGGTGCAATCCGGTGCTGGGGTGCGATCTCGGTGGTGCTACAGGCAGCGTGATCTAGGCGGTGCTTCAGGTGGCGCGATCTCGCCGGTGCTGGGGTGTGACGAGACCAATGCAATCTGGGGTTGGGGGCGGTGGTGCGATCTAGGGTTGCTTTTGGTGCTCGGTCTTCTTGCTATTTCTCTCTCTCTTCAATTTTCCTATGGTGGAAATTATTTGAAGGTAAAATAAAACCTGAAATTCGTTTCCAGCTTGCTAGGGTTATTTTACAGTCAACACGAAAATTGATTTCTGTTTGACCCAATTTTCTGTGCTTACCAAACGCATAGGCTGGAGTAAAATAATTTCCTAAAATCTTTTTTAGTCAAAACAAACGCAACCTAAGACTCAAAACGCTACAAAGTTTTTCAAGCTCCTTTTAATTTTAACCCTCCAAAAAACAAAACCAAAGAATCTCTCGTAGATTTAATTGGGAAAAAAAAAAGTGTTTGAAGCATTTGGCAAATTAAAATGAATGGGTATTTTAGAACTTTGGATTTATAAAGTATGAACAGTAATCTGTAGAGCTTTTTGGTTTTCAACCTTTTATTTGTTCAAAAATCATATTTATTATTATACTTAAAATGTTACTCTTAAGTCATTATACTTTCAAAATATTGTATTAAAATGTCCTTATCATAGATGGAAAAATGTTGATGTGACATGCAAACATCATGCTACATCATAGACTCCATGTCATTAATTTGTGGCCTCGGTTTCTAGAATTAAATTTATTGTGTTTGTATTTTTCCTTATATAATATTATTATAACTCTATAAGAAACTTTTTGAAATATTTTAAAGGTAAGGATGATTTGTGAACAAATGTCAAAGGTTGAGAACCATATATACAATTTAATCAAGGTCACCTTGATTCTCAAAAAAATATATATACAATTTAACCTAAAATGTATTAGCTTTAATGGATGATTTTGACACCATATTCGTTAGGCCACTCATTATGAAGAGTTCATTTTGTAGTTAGGTATAAATGAATAAGATCATCTAGAGTTTTCAATTAATATCTAAAATCTTTTGCCAAAAAAAAAAAAGCGTAATATCTAAAATCTCCCTCTAAAAAAGAAGAGTAATTTCTAAATTTTTATTCATACACTTTTCTACCTTCTTTACAATAAAATAAAATAAAAAAATCCTATTCATACACCTTAAATTGGATTTCATCAAGCAAACAATAATCTAAATAAATGTGGTATTAATTGATGACGTTAAAAATTAAACCCCTCATTTAAAATGGATTAATAAAATTTTAGAGCATGTTTGATTTAGCATTTTAAACAACATTACACACTTTTTTACATACTTTTTTATTTACACGTATTTCAAAAAATTACAAAAAATTCATCTCAAACTACTCTACTAAACACCCTTAAAATCTAATAAATAGAAAAATGCTCTTATAGAGAAAGTGGGTCCAGTTTTCTTAACCCAAAAAAACAAAAAAGAGAGAGAGAAAGTGGGTCCAAATGAAAAGCTTGAATTGCCCCAAAGTTGACAACGACATTGATTTCTTTTGGGCCACTTGCTTATTTAAAATGGCTGAATAAAGGTTTTTTTTTTTTTTTTTTTGGGTAAACCAGGAATATATTAAGAACTCCTAATCGGGAAAGGAATTTGGTGGACAAAACCTCTTATAATAAATGCCAATACTGTCATAAAACAAAAATATCGAGATGTCCACAGATGGACTATCAAAGATTACAAAATCAAGCTCGCTAAAAGGCCATTTCCTAGCTAATGCATTAGCGCACTTTAAGTTTTAGGAACAAGTAACAAACTCTAAATAGATAAAGGGAGTCCAAACTCCAAATTCCAAACGTACGCTTGAATTGCGCCAAAGCCGATAATGACAATGATTTTTTTCGGAAAGTTGGAGAATTCATTAATCATAATGTATAAATTCATAACTTTAAAAATATTATTCACTATAATTTGACAAACTCTACAAAGCTTTTCAACTAAATGAGCTTTAACCCCCTTAAAACACCTAAAACAAAACCAAACAATCCCATGTAGATTTAACTGAAAAACTTTTTAGCGTTTGGAGCATCTGGCCAATTAATATGAATAAGTATGAACAGTAATTTGTAGAGCTTTTTGGTCTTCAACCTTTTATCTTTGTTTAAAAATCATACTTATACTTAAAATGTTTCTCTTTAGTTCTTATACTTTCAAAAAATTGTATCAAAATATCTTCTTTTCTTTTTTCTTATGAGTATCAAAATATCTTTATTGTCAGTTGATAGATAGAAAATGTTAATGTGGCATGCAAATACCATGTCATATCATAAACTCCACGTCATTGAAGTGACATGGGCTTCCTGAATTAAATTTACTACACTAGTATTTTCCATACATGAGATTACTATATGAAACTCTTTTTGAAACATTTCAAAGAATAAGAATGATTTGGAAACAAATGTCAGAAATTGAGAACCAAATATACAATTTAACCTAAAATATATTAGCATGCATGGATAATTTGACACCATACTCATTAGGCATTAGCCCGCCCAATTAGTATGAAGAGATCATTTAGTAGTTAAGCATAAATGGATAAGATCATGTAGATTTTAGATGAAATCTCTAAAATGTCTCTCTCTAGAAAAAAATAAATAAATATATATATAACAAACCTGGATGAATAAAATTTTAGGATCCAAAAACAAACTCTAATAGAGAAAGGCTCTTATAGGGAAAGGGAGTCCAAAAAAATAGGAGTTTCTTTTCTTTTCTTTTTTCGATAGGAACAAATAAGAGTACTTTTTTTTTTTTTTTCTTTTTTTGAGAAAGAACAAAGGGAGCGCTTGAATTGCCCCAAAGCCGAAATTGAAATTGATTTTTTTCAGAAAGTTGGACAATCTCGTGGAAATAAATAGTGGCAATGTAAGGACAACTTGCATTGATTTTTTTTTTTTTGGAAAGTTGGACAGTTTCGTGGAAATAAATAGTAACAATATAAGGACAACTTGTAATGTCTTATTTGTGACAACGATATTGTAAGTTTCGTCTATCCCCACTCGTGATCCATATCTAAACAATTGTCCAAGGGGGCAACAATCTTAATTGTTAAATCATATGTCATGGAATTCATTATTGCTTTTAAATCTTGATACAATTGAACTTTGGACTCGTTGTCAAGCATCTGATTTTTAAATTATCAACATGGAATAAGAACTGTCATCCATATCGAATGGTTGGTTGATAGTCCATCTGCACAAACACAAGAAGCGGCTGAGATCCAGCCAGACTTGTTACCTCCATATCAGCTCCCTGAATATTCATGATTGAAAATGAGAAAATATGATAAAGATAAATTACTGTTTGTCTCAAAAAAACATAAAAGGGTTAAAAAAAAAATGAAGAATTTAATTATTTAATAATAATTTTATTTTCTTTATATAAAATGTGAGGTTGAAGAACTTGCAGAAGCCAGAGCAAGAACTAGAGTTAGAGAGAGAATGATTACGTTCTCGTTATTTATAGAATCTGTACGAGGAAGGTAAAGCTCAAATCAGAAAATATCTACTAATTAATCAGGGTTTAGTTCTAACTATAAACCAGAACTGATTCTCTAACAAATCCCCGAGTCCTAACAGCTAACAATCCAATCCAACAGATAAAACCAACTCAACTGCGAGACTGTCGCTATAAACTGCAACTCGTTTGATAATTGATTGTTGATCGAAGTAGAGCGCATCGCGGAGTCCCCGGACAGCCGCAACATGCTGGTTTTTGTTTCAATTGTTGTTAACGCAATTAAACTTGAACATAAATATCATATGTAAAATAGATTAGCAATAAAAATATATTAAAATAATGAATTGATACCAAATATACTCAATGTTACAGACTTACAGCAAAAGGAAAAATCGAATTTTTTTCAAAACTAGGAGGAAAATACATAGAATTACATTATTCCCAAGCTAATAGTGCCCCCACTCTCAACCTGCAAACGAACAAAAATGTTCGACTGATGCAGATGTGACAAGTTGAACTCAGATATCAAGTGAGTTCATCAAGCTTCCAACGCAATGAGCACATTCACATGTCAAAGCTTTGAACAGCTTTAGTTAGTGTTGGTTTACAATTGATATTTACAGAAGTCAGCCCTATTTTGGTTGAAACAGACTTTAACATCCAATATTTCTCTAGATTCTATCAAACAGACACCTGCGAATAGAAACTGCAAATTCGCTAACCTTGTGAGGGTGAAGTAGAACGGCACACATCCCTAAACAAACAGCGGCAAAGCCAATTACAAATATACCAGGGCGAGAGCCTAAGCTTGCCCCAGAAAAAATGCGACCACATGACTTTCTTGGCCATGCAGGGTCAACATTCATGACAACCTCTCTATTCAACAGGGGAACAGTCTCACTTTTACAAGTAGAAGTTGAACATATCTCTACCCCCAACTTATCATTTGTGATTATCTCCATATCCTGCAAATAAAGCACCAACTAATCAACTGAATGAAGATATAAATGCCAGTTGGAAGGCAAGTATCATGGAAATGTCTCTCAAGTTTTCAGATATCATCGATTAGATAACAAGACCACTCTTGACATATAACACCAGTAGCATATCAAAAAAGTAGAGAGTAAACTTATGGTCAAGAATAAGAGATTTAAAATGTTCGCTATAGCAAATTCATAACAAAGAATTAATCAAGAACTGGATGGTTAAAATATTACATGTTAAATACTTTTTGTTAATTTCAAATTAGATAGACTATAAAGAACTGATTTCCACCCCCACCCTAAGAAAGGGAAGGGGGGGGAGGGGGGGGGGGGGTGTTCCAAAAAATGCTTTAACAAAGTAGCTAAAGCATTAGCATTAATTGCTTGACTTCAACCCTTTGAGGTGTATTGCAAAAACAAAATCGGACAGCTTATTTATGTTGACAAATAACATATACAAACTGTGACAATTTTTAAAACCTTATAAGCTCCAAGTTCACATTGACCATGCTTTATCCTTTCTTTCCAGATATCAGAAAATGCTAAATTCACATGTCCAGACACAATTGTGACCAACATTTTTATTTTATTTTATTTTATTTACTATTGCTAATTATGCATCCTCCATCTTGTTTTACAAAGGGCTGAAGTGCCATTGAGCAAGTCACTGGCCATGCTACTGTGATTTTTATATTAAGGAAGTCATAAATCCAATCCCCAGATAAATTCATATTGTTAGCTAGTATGAAGAAAAGAGAAATGCAGCAATTCATATCAGCTCTTAAATCTTCAACTCTAAATCTGGATTCACAATCAGCAAAAGCTGAAACTTTAAAATTCTAAGCCCTCACCTTCCTGTTGATTGGAACCAAGAGCACATTCTCTTGGAAGCGGCTTTCAGAAAAATGATCACCTTTTGGCTCAGCTCCCGACTGCATTGAACTTTCACTTTTCTTATGTTTTTTGCAAAGAATAGCTCTCGCATTGTCCAGGTATTTCTGTAGCAAACTCAAATCAGCATCAAAAGTGCCTTTAGCCACGCTGTTAAATTCCATGTTGCTTATCACAATCTTCAGTTTCTGTAACAGTTTCTCCAAAATTGTAGTGGAGTCATGACACATCAGAAAGCTCAAAAGACTATTAAATCTTTGAATCTGTGAAGCAGTGATAAATTGCTGAAAATTTTCTGATGCAGGCTCCTTAATTAACCATGCTACATCTAAAAGAAATTCAGAAAATGTCGATTGTCTCAATGCAGAAACCTCACACGAGTCAGACATAGGACCAATAGCCACAGACTCTGATTCTTTCAGAAAAGGAGAAGCATCAAATCTCTGCTGCAATATCTCCATTTCGGCACAAATTTCTTTGTCTCCAATTAGAATTGGAATAAAGTTAGATAAGCCAGACTCATTCTCAACCTACAAAATATATTAAGAGAAAGAATGTTAGAATAAAAATGTTCAGAGTTACCAGTTAAAAACCATGTCCATCATGCTTTGAAATGTTTATGTAGACAACAAAATGTATCTGTAACTATAAATCCTTTGTTTTCTGTTTCTACACCTATTTGCAGATCCTAATGATCAACAACCATAGACTGATGCTACCACATCTAGGAAGTGATGATGCAAAATATATGATACTGGTACCAAGTCCCAAGACAAGAATAATCCTCACCACTGTCTTAACTATAGACGCAAAAGTGGCAGGAATCTTGTGACTCAACTAGTTGGCACCTCCTAGTATTTCCAATGGAGACATCCAGGGTTCATATCCCCCCTCCCCCGTTGTAATTATCGAATTATCAAAAAAAAATGAAGAAAAAAAACCATAGACAAAGAAGCAACACACAGCATCTAAGCAAAACAGTGCCATGCTGATAGAAATGATTTTCTGGTGAACTTCATGTGTACTCTAAAAAAGCTCCATATTCCATAACCAAATTAAACAACATACAAAAACATCACCCCGCATAAACAAAAACATTTTCCAAAGTTAAACATAACCAAGAAATAGGACATGCAACAGAAGTATGCAGACAGGAACTAGACACAGTTGCAATGTTCCAGAAAATAGAATAACCAACCAACTTTTATTTTTTATTTTTTACCAATTTGAATGACACATCAAATATGCCTTTTATGAAAGTATGTTGGTATGGACAAGAAACATCCTGTATAAAATGATAGAAAAAATCCAGCATAATCTAAAAGTTATCCAGAATACCTACCTCAACAAATGCAGGACCACAAAGATCTGGTTCAGTTTGAGGGATACATATCTTGTACAACTGATGGTTAAAACTAGAAGCAGTATCGCCCTCAGTCTGACCATGCTTAGATGCAACACAATAATCATGTGCAAGATACTTTCCAGCAAAAGATACAAGAAACCTGGAACAAAACCATCCTAACACGTAAATACAAAAACTTCTTTTATTGGTATGTTACACATGCACCAAATGGGTCTTCAACCCACAACCTCACCCTCTATCCACTATTTTCTTTTCTTTTTTTGATAAGTTCACCCTCTATCCACCATTGTGGGAAGAGTAAGTGACATTTGAGCCAGAGTTCATTGGCAGTTAAACAAGAATATCACCCTAGTATAAGAAAACCTGACAACAAAATATATACATGATCATGGCAAGTTAAAATTCAATGTGCCTAGTATATATACAAGGACACAAATAATATTGTCTGAAGAGAATTGCTTATTATGTTCTTCCAATTGTACTAAAAGCTGCAGATATGCTAAAAGCAGCTCCGGGGTAGGAGACTTGTATGGCTCACTAATATAGAGAAAGTTGTGGTTTGAACTCAATCTCAAACCGAGCTTGACATATCACAGTTGTGACTAATCAAAACAACCCCGGCTCAGAATCGTTTTGTTAAATGAGCCCAAGGTGAAACTATCTTAGGCTAAACTTATTCACTCCGTAGCCTAGCACAAGATGAAGTGTCCATGCAACCTAGCATGAAATCCTTCCACTACTGCCTCTAAACTTATTCACTCTGTAGCCTAGCACAAGTTTAGGGGCAGTAGTTTGCACGGACACAACATTTGGGGTGCTGTGTCATACCCGTGCACGTTGACAAGTCTAGACATTCATGCAGTAAATCTTGTGGCATTTAAATATGTGGGAGAACATGAAAACTAGGTTGCACGGACACTTCATTTGGGGTGCCATATTTGTGTCATACCCATGTCGTAACAGTGTCCCATCTGCTGTATCATGTTATAATTTTTCAAAAATTGCTTGGGTCGCCATATTGTACCCGTACCCGTACACGTGTTTGTGTTTGTGCATTCTAGTTCCTATGTCTTATTCATAGGAACACTTGCAATAACCAAAAATATAAAAGTACATAGTTTAGGATGAAAATACATGTCGTAGGCCTGATATATTTAAGAGATGCTAGTCGATTCATCTTTTGCTACTCAAGAGATGTTGATTAGTAATATCATTTGATTTTTCCTTGAAAAAAAAAATTTTAATGTACAAAATCAATCAGAAGTTACACAGGTGGAAGTTTCAAGATTGATTGAGATGAGACTAAACAGCTTACAAGCAGATCAACCCCCCAACAAACCAAGCTAAAAACTTTTAGTCTTGACTCAGATTCAAGCCAAGTTTAGACTTTTTCAGCTGTGCCTGAGCAAAACTCAAACATCCAATTATTCTGCACGGCCGTGCTTGTTTCAATCATAAATGTATTCGACTCTTCTTTTTTTTCATAATTAAAAGTCAGGTGTTTCCATAAATGTATTCAACTCTAAAAGTATTTACATCAAGAAAAACACAAGAAGCCAAATCAACAATGCCCATTTTTATTTATTTATTTTTTTTTTTTTTTGTTCATTTGATTGATAAATAAGTCTTTTCTAGCTGACCTATTCTATTTATGATCACACCTATTCACCGATGGAATCATTTGAAGCACTTTCTCCTTGTCTATAAAGCTTTTGCTGGCAAGTGTTACAACTCAAGAGCAGCGGCAGAGAGAACTTTGTATGTCAATTGTAATGTCCAATAGATTAGTGGTGAGTGGTCACTGATTTAACATATGTACAGAGCCTACGTAGGGCAATGGAAATTGAGTCCATCAAGTGGTCGAACTTTTCTTGTATGTGATCTATGAAAATGTGTTACATGTCAAACGCTAGTGTATTGGAACATGTCGAAACCTATCAGGGAGTTTTACTACACTAATTCTGGTGCAGTTGTTCTAGAGAACTCTAGTCTGAAACTCATATATTTGGTGATTGGGATCAATCAACATAGCCGTTACAACTAGGCAGAGGAAAAGTTGATGTTGAATCTAAATACATGGGATTCGATCATTTGATGCCAGAGCTCTATGGTTATGGTCTATCCCATGTCACTCACGCAACCTGACACGAGGAGTGCTTGAATGCTTCTAAACAACTGCAAAAGAAATTGGATTCTCAGAAGGATCATATAGCTTGTACCAATAAGCCCCGCCAGAAGTGAAATCAGGGTAATCTGCCCTCCACTCCAATTACATTTAATGCATCAAATATTAGATTGATACTCCCTCCATCCATAATGAGTGGCTAGGTTGCCAATATTTCATGTCCCATAATGTGTGTCAATTCCAAAAACCAAAACATAATTTTCCTATAATACCTTTTATATAAAGAAAAGTGTGTGCCTCAATTTAAGTGTTGATTACTTTTAATAGGCAAGTTTGGAAGGTTATGGATAAAGTTTATAATTTGTGAATTTGGCAACTGGCCACTCATTATGGTCACGTTTTAGTAGGATGCCACTATTACACATAAAGGGATTTATGCATGTTTTGAAAGATACCGCCAATAATGAAGAAAGATATGCATTTGACCTCCAACAGTGGATTGTTCAATTACTATTGGTAGGGATGGGAGGAAAGTTGCCAGAGAGAGAGTAGATCAAAACATCCCAAATCCCAGTCCCCAAATGAGAATATTCATACATATTAATCATGCATTAACTAACATAGCAATGAATATTCAGCAAATAAATTTTTATGATAAAACATAAAGTCCTACGCTGTCAATGTCATACCGAAACTTAGACTGTATCAAATTACTTCCGCAAGCAACAAACTCCATAGGCTTTCCAGCCTCAAAACATATAGGATGAACATAGTGAAGCCTTGGGGCTTGCACCTCCACCTTAAGTCTCATCACAGAAGTTCCACCTGCACCCATTAAATGCTCAAATCATGTTAAAAAATATTTAAAACATATAAATAAATAAAAACTCTAACATAGCAATCCATAGAGAAACTGAAGAATACTGTTCTTGAAAAGAATCTTAGGATCAGGTTGCAATAGACAAAGTCTTATTTTTAATATAAGATAACACAAATATCTAGAGAATTTAAGATCTAGAATTATCTCAACTAAATTATTAAACCAAAATTGACACAAGAATTATATAGGAAATCTAAAGAGCAAAATTATTAGGGTGGCGTTTGGGCAAAATGAATTTTAAAGACTGAACAATATGAATCTTGAGGGCAAACAAGAGTATCTTATATTTAAAATCTTATTTAATATAGTTACATGTATGTGTTTAAATGGGCTGATTATGTACTTCACTTGATAAATTATCTACCCTGACAGCAAGCAAAAAGCAACCCATAAATGATGGTGTCACTTAAAATACGTATAATGATATATGGTAAATGCTTTTTTAATATAAATAAATAAATGATTTATAGCAAATGCTAAAATTCTAAAATCTTAAAAAATAATAATCATTTTTAAAAAAAATTAAATTAAAGATCATTTATATAGGAGAATTGAATAGATATGGGTAAAAACCCCAAAAATAATTTTGGGAACTCATTAGCATCTCATTATATAATTAAGGCAAGATTTAGGTATACTTCTTAAATGTTGTTCCTTAGGTTTCCCTCTTAAGATTTTGCCATGTAGCATCTTTCTCATGTGATGGAAGTGTATTTTTTTTGTTAAATAGCCACATAGCAAAATCTTAAGGGAGGAACCTAAGTAATAGCACCTAAAGTACATAAGTTTTGTTCATATAATTATATATATATGGTTAGGTTCAAGTTACACCCAATCTACCTTCATGCGTTGTCACACCACTCCATAACTATAATGATACAAATGTAGCAACAAATATGGGCACCAACTTACCTTTCATTACCCGGAAAATCATGTCATTCATAAAAACAAGTATAATGCCTTTTCCAGATAGCATCCTTCCAGGGGCAACAAAGTCAAGTAGATATGATGCAGGATCTTCAAATAACTGTTGATGCATTAAAGAACATTATGTTTAATCTTACAAATTCTGCTGATAACTGGAAAGTCTAATGGAAAAGGAACAGAATAAGACGAACAAGTAGATATAATTAGTGACAGACTGACTACAACTGTCTTATTACTTAGTATACTTGATAAGGATTGCCAACTGCACATTTTATTGGTCACATAAAACTCAATACTATAGACAGTTGCATGATATACAAATTTTTTTATCCAGGTAGCACGATGAATTTAGTTTCACATGTGAAATGATGAAAAGAAAAATGTTGCCCCGCAATGTATGAAAGGGAACCCGATAAAGTTCTTTTGTGTTGCATATGAATTTTGTATATATGGATGAATACGCCACAAATCATATTGTACCATCAAATAACAATGAAGAAACATTATAGAATTTTACATGACAAAATCAAGCCTTATTTTACTGGTCAAGCTGATTAGAAAAATAGTAGCAGCACATTTAGTTTAAGAAGCAAACTAGACCATGAGTCATTCCCCAATAGCAATCAAGATACTTAAGCAATGATGGAACCTCAAATGTGAGGGTTTTTTTTTGGGGGGGGGGGGGGAAGTGAATCAAAACTTTTTAAAACTGCACAACTGTTAAAGGATATGGACATGGGTATCTGGGTGTGTATATAAACAACAGTTAAGACAATTTCCAAAGGCCTCACAATCACCATGTCCACACAAATCAATTTGATAACTAACAAAGACTGCCATTTGATGACATGAAGTCAGCTGAATAAGGATTGGAATGAGGTGCCCAAATTGAATATAAGAGAAATTAGTGATCAAACCATCCAGGTCATCAACCATGTTTATAGTATAGCAATTTCTTCAGAAAATTTAGCCTTATAAATTCAGTTAAAATAGCTGATAACTAGATCGAAATTGTACCTCACAGAAAAGCTTTCAAACATCGAACCAACTACTTAGATAATAATTTTTTTTACACCTTTGAATTGAAGGATTGCAAGTTTCAGGAAAAGACATGATATTGACAGAAAATGCAGGATTTTATGACCCACAAGGATATTTCTATGAATCCATATATCTGGCTTTAATTCTTAATACACGTGCACATATTCCAAACAAAAAAATTAAATATCAAGTCATGTGGTAGTGTTCATTAATAAATGAGTACCCAACGAAGTCTATGACTCTTAATTCATCATTTGATCAGTACCTACCAAGATGATCTACGACAAATGTGTCACACCAAGTGTTTTTTATTTCTATTTATCCAGGAACTACATGAACACAAAACAATGAGTACATATATGGACCTATGAAGCATACATCATTAGACAGACATCTATCTAATTAACAATGATATTTCATCATGAACCTACAAGAATTATAAAGAAAGCATCCAGTTAAACCATTACCTTCGCCCACATAAACTTTGGCATTGTAATGAACACAGTTAATATTGTACATCCAGGGCGGATATACCCCTCCAACTCAACGGGCATATTGGCCAACCATTGGAATATCTGCAAATGCATTTAAGCACACGTTAACCCATTCCTCGCATCTCTGACTGCAAAAAGATCTGTTCTATTAAATACTAAACTGTAATAATAATCCTTTAAATACTTGGTGCCGGAGTCTTCTAGGGAATTCTGCCGGGTTCCAATCATACAGCTTGAATGAGATTCGACCTGTTGGACACTACAAGCATATATCAAATCAGTATATCTCCAGGATAGCTCCTCGAAAAACTCTTCTTCTTTTTTAATAAGTAAAAAATGGCAATGCATCTACCATAGCATTTAGCATAGACCCACCATAGATGAGTAGGCATTCTTGTTGTCATACAACTGAGACACAGAACATTTGGAATTATCCTTTCCTCCATCCATTTGGGTTTCACCAGAAGCCGTAAAAGATGCATCACCATGAATATTCTGAGAATCGAGAGCTGAGCAGAGGTTAGTAACTTGTCCATCTTCAGACTCCAAGAATGCTTCCGTTTCAGCTATAGGGCTGCTCAAGCATAAACTATCTACACCATAGACAAAAAGCGTCTTATCAAGAAAGAATATGCAGCTTTCCTGCTCCACCAGTTGCACCAATCAAATTTATAATACCTTTTCCTGTTTCATCATCACAAGGGCCATCTTCAGTCTGCAAGGACCCTTGAGGTTCCTTCTCATCTGCAATTCCAGAATCAGCAGGCTTTCTTCGCCGTCTATTGTTGTGGCGTTCCAATTTTCTACGACAACTCCGTTTACCCTCATCAAAATCTGATAAGATGTGAAACCTGCCAAACATATTGCGCATAAGTAGAAACCAATCGCCAAAAAAAAAAAAAAAAGCATACACCGAACCAATCTACGCAAGTTTCACCAAATCACCCTAAATCACACATCCATTTCCTCAAATTAACAACCATCTACCAGCATCCCAACTCAAGTATAAGCAACTAAAACAATTCACTTTAAACTAAGTCCTTCTTCGTTGGTTGCATAGATGAAATGGATAAGCTCACACAATAATATACAAGAAGTATGCATAAAAGTATAACAACAAAACCGTCCTTGTGGTTGCATTTCACATTGCTAATCAAATTACATGTAATTTCAGTTAGTAATAGAATCCGAAAGTTCGAAAGCATATAAAAATCTAATTGATATGTTCAGTTCTAATTACTTCAACTAGTAAAGTCGATCAGTCATCGAATAAGTGACTTTGGATCGAATCCCCATACACAAAAGCAGAAATTGGAATTTGGAGCTTACTTTCCACACTGCTGGCAATATCTCTTGGTATCACCGTCAAGAAAAACCTCACTAGCATTAGCGCAGCGCAAACAAACCCTATGCCTCCGATGATAACCTTTGAGCTCGCTGATATCGGCCTCGCACTCGGGTACTTGGCACCGGGCGGTTCGGGTCGAGACCCGAACTGTCCTGGACCGCTTCTTCCCACGGAGGCTCCCTTCCATCTCGAGCTTCTCGTCCATCTCCGGACACGCACAAGGGATCCGACCCGCCAAGTAATTGGTACACGTCAGCCTCGGATCCCGTTTCCGGATCTTCCCGGAACTCGGGCCCGGAGGATCGGTATCCACCTGCGAATCCTCCTGCGAAAAATCGAAACTCTGGTCGATAATCGGCGGCGGCGGTTGCGGCGGCGGCGAGGGAAGTTGATCGGGATCTAGGGACATAGAGAAATGACCGTCAACGGTGAAGTCGAGGAGGTCTCCGAAGTCCCACAGAGCTGAGGTAGGGTCTTCTTCGGTCATCGCCGGGTGCACCTCCATTACACGTGGCGGCTCCATGAAAGAAACCCTAGACGATCGGAGGCGGTGGTTGAGTTTGTTGGTTGGCTGGTTGGTTGGTGAAGCCAGAGAGACGACGAGTCGCTACTCGCTGCTACTCGAGGCTCAGAGGGTTTTGTAGTTTTGTTAGAAAAAGTGAAAATGAGCTAAGCGTGGCGACATTCTTTTAAATTATTGTATGGCCCCCCCCCCCGGTACTTGGTTGTTCAGGCGGGTTGTGAGGACCACGCGCGTTTGGGTTTTCTGTTTGATCCTTGTTTGAAGCGGTTGTATACTCGTAATAAGGTTTGTAATTTTGTAAAATCTCTTGTAATCTATACTATAGATTGATTAGTGTCATCCTGCTGATGTCATCTATACTATTATTTAAGAAATTTTTTTTTGTTTAAATTCTTCATTTTCAAAGTTCTAAACTGTTCCTACAACCATATGTTTAAGTAGTGACAAAATTAAAGGATAATCTGATAAAATAGAATTATACTTTTTTTTTATTTTTAAATTACTTTATCTACTTATAAATTAAAATTTCAAACTAAAAATTATATATATAAAATAAAAACACATGTTTTTTTTTAGCTACAAAATAGGGCCTCTAACAAAAAAAGCATCCTCACGTGTGCAATGAGATTAGTACTTTTATTATTGATTTGTTGTCTAGTAATATGGTGACGCTGTCATATTACTACAAAAAATGAATAGCATGTCTAATATGAAAATGAAATCAAACATAAATAGCATGCCTAATATGAAAATGAATAGCATGCTTAATACGAAAACGAAATCAAACATGAATGGTTGGGCAATGGATTATGTCGGTCTTTTGTCAATATGATAAGCTAGGAAGGCAAGTAGTTTGTAGGTGTGCTAGAATGAGTGTGTTAGGTAGGAAGAGAAGGTTTGCTAGTGATTCTAATGGTAAGAGAGTATATTTCAATGCCCTTGAGCCCTTTTTTCATTATAGCAGTAAAGAGAATATTTTTCTATACAAATAGTAATCCAAAGGCTAATATACAAGACTAAGCCTTGAATGAGCAGTTGCAGAAGTGTGTTAGTACACAAAATCATAATCCTTCTTATTGTCGTGGATAGTGGGTTGTTAAGTGCGATGTATATGCTATGGTTTTATTTACAATAAACAACGTATTAACATGTTGTTGTTGTTATAGATGGTTGAAAGAATATATGTTATTGTTAATATGTGCATGAAGTGCATTGGTAAAGACTATATTTTTTATTACAATCAATCAACTTTTTTTTTGGTCACATAACATTTTGTTAAAGAAATATAAGTTTTTTTAGTTTTTGCAACTTTTTTTTATGGAAAAAAAAAAGTAACAATCGAAGAAGATCATTTTTTTTTTTTTTTGGCTGTATTGAGCAAGGCTCAATTTGTCCTTATGGCGGTGCACTTTGGTACATACCTTAATCAAAATCGTTGCATCAATATCTTTTTATGATTGTTCATATAGGGTGGTGAGGCCCACGCGCCTAATATTAGGCCCGTTGGGTTTTGTTTTGCGGGGTTGTTTGGGGTGGTTGCGTTTTCGGTGAAAGAACGTGGAGAAGCGGGATTGGAAGGTGAAACCTCGTTGTCAGATAGAACCTACGGTGATGACGTGGCTCCAACAATACTGGATATTTTTATTTTTATTACGTATTTATTATTTTTAATTTTGCAAGTCTTTCAAGTCTGACACGGTTGATTGAAACTCGGAAGATCACCTGTGCCACCAAAAATAAATAAACAGATTTTAATAGTTGTCTTCTCTTTTTCCAGATTCCTTTTTTAAGTTTCTACTTTTTCTCCCCAGACTTTCCTTAGGTTATGTTTTTTTTGGAGTGATCTTAGGGGATGAAAAATGAAGAAGGGACAAGTGTAGAAAAAATGATGTTTTTGATTGTTTGGTTGGGTGGAAAAGATGAGAGATTTTGATGGAGTCAAAAAGTTTTCTCTCCTACTTCTAAAACACAATCTCTCCAAATTGAAGAAAAAATGAGAGTGAAAAGTTGACAAAAATATTTAGACAAAATTACTCACATTTTTTTTTTTTGGCAACCTCAACCTAGCCGTAATAAAGCTCCATTTGGATACTCTCCCGCATTTGCATTTTCAACTCTTTTTTTTTTTTTTTAAACTATCGTCTATTGCATTGTTCATGAGACATGAGCAGTACAATCAGACATATGAACCGTGCCAAACGTGTGAATAGTAACTTTTTTATCATTATTTTTTTTATTGTTTTTAGTATTTAGTTTTCAGCAAAATAAGCGGTATTCAAATGCATACTAAACGTGGTTTGCCTACCATTTTTTTTTCCTTTTTTTCTTTTGGGTTTTACTGGGCGCTGATTTTTTTTTTTTTTTTAACTATGCTGATGTGCATGAATCCGTGATTCACCATCGTGCTTTTTTTTGGACGTTTTTTCTTTTTAATTTTTTAAATTTATTTCTTATTTTTTATTGGACATGAATTTCCATTTTTAATAAACTTCCGATGATTGCGTTTTTTTTGGTTGGTTGTTTGTGAGAAGAAAATATATAGAATACAAGGCTCATAGAAATTCGTTGGTGAAAATGTATACGAAAGTTTGAGATATTCCTAATACCGTCAAAAGATGCTTTAAATATTAAAATATATATTCAGCAAAAAAAAAAAAAAAACATATATAGCAAAAAGACAAACAGCCTCTATAAAAATGCTTTTGAAGATAAGAATTAAAAATCATTTCATGTTACAATTGATAATCTTAAAAGGCATACAGTTCATTCCATGATCGCTATTTTTTTTTTCTATCTCTTAATTTCTGTAAACTCAGGGAAGAAAAAAAAAATTGTTACAATTTAGCAAAAGTATGAATCTCTATCTTTACTTCTCCGATTCATTTCCAATTATTTCAGATTATTTTATTTGTGAAATTCATCTATGCCCATCCACGTCAAGGTTTGTAAAACTTGAGCCGATAGCTCTTAACGTGGTGTTTGGTAAGGAAGAATTCACATTACTTCTAGCATCTAGATTCTTAAAAATTTAGTTATTCCTATGTTTGGTTTCATTGGAAAAGTGAGATGATAATGTTTGGTTTATTCCCAAAAATCTTAAATGGATTATTTATTTTTCTCATTCTATCCTTAGATTTGAATATAAACTACTAAGTCCTTTAAAAAAAAATCATCCTCTAAATAAATAATGAAAACCAAATATAAACTATTAATTATAACAAATTCATTAAAATTATAGTCTAGCATTTCAAAATGACAACTACAATACAAAAATAACTATTTAAATTCTTAAATGCTTTTATTTTTAATAATAATTTTTAAAACAGTTTAATCCATAACAAAACAACCTGACAACTTTTTTCTTTTTCACACGTAAAACCTAAATAAAACTTTGCTAAAGAATATATCAACATAGTTGTCTATCCTGTTTATATTATTTTGGCAAGAAAAGATAAAGATAAGGGAAAAAATATTGATTATTTATTTTATATTTTATCTTAATTGCTTAAATGATAAGGAAAAATTGTTAAAATTATTAATTTATAAAAAATACAATTTCTTTTAAGCTTGAAAATCTGGATTCCCACTTGTTTTAAAATAAATTCACATTCCTACCAAAAGGGGTTTAAGAGGGGAATCCAAATTCCCCTAACATCTGATTCCTTAGTGTGATTTGCAACCAAATATGAGAATTTTTAAACATTCTTGATAATCCTAAAATATTACCCCGTACCAAACGCCACATAAGTTCTAACCACTTCATATGGTGCAAAACCAATTTTAATTTGCTAAAGTAATAACTTATGATTAATACGACGTAAATTTTACATGAGCTGGTGGTAAAATTAGAATTTAACACTTCGTTTGTTTTGAAATAACTAATGAAGAAGAAAAGTGCAAGAAAAAACAATTTCATTCCGCAGCCAATGACAAAATAAGATAGAGTTGAAGGGAAGGTTTATTTATTTATTTATTTTTAAAAACGAAGTAGCAATTTTAAGAGTAGAGCTACTGATACAACACATTCACAACAAATTAATCCAGGTGGCAAGTTTTTAAAGATATGTAAAAAAGTGATGTCATTTGTGGGATCTAAATAAAAATCAATTAAGAATTGTCACTTAATCTTTATTGTAAAATTATTGTGAAAATAATATTGTGAAAGTTGCACTAAGATGATCATATTCAAGCTTATTTCAACTAGGAGTAAACAAAATTTAAGATTAAGGTGTTCAAAATTTTATTTTAGGAGTCGAAAGAAATAAAAAATAAAAAAAGTTTATATAGAGTTTTTGTTTTTTGGCCAAGCCAGGGGGTTCATTTGAACCCCCTGGCTGGCTGTAGAACTACCATTGTTTACATGTAAAACATTTTTAGCAAAATATTTTCAAATGTTTGGTATGACAAGTAAAATTGTTCAAGCAAATCACCAATATCGAGGGCTCAACACTAAAGTCGCTAGTATTGGAGGTCCAGTGATTGGACCGTTGGAATAGGAGCAGCGACGAGGCTGACTATGATCACTATCAAAGCAATATCTTTGGTGATTGGACTGCCAACACTAGTTGACAAAACAAATATCTTCGGTTATCGAACCACCAGTACTGATTGAGGTTTAACATCTTTAGACACCGGATTGCCAACTAAGTCGCCAGAACCGATCATCGGAGCAGAGTCTTTAAACACCGGACAGCCGGCACCAGTCTTGAAGTGAAGTCTTTGAACACCGAATCATTGGCACCAGTCACCGAAACAAAGTCTTCAGACACTAAACTGCTAGCACCCATCGCAAGAGGGGTGTCTCTAGCCACCGAACTGCCGACACTAGTTGCAAGAGCGATGCCTTCGGCTACTTGATCGGTGACCTAGCGACCAAATGGAGGGAGGGAAGCCACTGTCTATTTTTAGAAAATGTTTTACCAAATTTTACAACTTTTTATAAATGATTTTAGGGTCAATAAAAAATATTTTACAAATTTGACAATATTTTACCTACAAACAAACATTTGAAAATAAAATTAAAAATTAAAAATTAAAAATTTACAGCAAAACAAATAAAGCATAAATTCACAAAATAACAAAACATGTTATCTATTACGTGTACACACTCACACAATACACACATACATATAGGACAAGAGTATCGTTTATTACACATTGTGTGTATTTATGAGCCAAAGTAGTTAGGGGCTATTTGGTTTTTTTTTTTTTTTTCCATCACTTATCACTCCTTACTCAATTTTCGTCGCTCATCACTCATCACTTAAAATACCCAAATTTCCTATCTCCACCCGTTTGGCACATTTCACTCAGCTTCTCATCACTCAAAATTTTCTACTTTTTTGTGGGACCCATACCTGTAAATGTGTCAGTCCCTTCTATTAAGTCTACCCGTAGAACCCCTTGCCCACCATTTTCTCTTTTCTCATTTTTCCTTCACCCCTGTTACTCTCTTTCTTCACCCTACACTCTCTCCCACTAAGCTTACAAGCTCAGCCGTCTTCTCCACCAAGCGCCGGAGCTCAAAAACTCATAAGCAGATCACACCATGAACGTCGGTGACCAACAAGGTTTGCATTGGCGGCTCAGCCTAGTAGTTCAGCGGAGGAAAGATTGAGTCGATGCAGAACCTCAGGACGGAGAATTCGCCGCTATTGTTGGCATCGAATGGCGTGAAAATCTTCACGAAGGACAAGATTTTATCCTCACTCGTAGTGCCGGCGTTGTTTTGGCTCCTAGAAGGCTTCGATGAACAGTCAACGAAGTTTTGTTGAGCGTGAATAGGAAAGAGGAGGAGCTTGGTGAAAACCTCATTGGTAACCGAATTGGTGAGGATTTGGACCTTGATGTTCTGAGTTTGTAAGTGTTTTGAGTTTGTTTGTGTTATGAGATTTTGCCCAAACTGTTATGGATTTGTTTGTTTATTTATTTATTTATGCGGATTTTTCTATTTTTCTGAATTTATGGGTTTGATTTCTTAGAGGTTTCAATGTTGATTATGTTGGAGTTTTTTGTGCTGAGATTGATTTTGAGTGGGTAGTCAATTGGGTTTGTCTTGATTTGGAGAAAAACATGAAGAAGGAACTGAGATGAGAAAGGCGAAAAGGAAGAAGGAAAAAAAAAACCTGAAGAGGTGGCCGCCGCTGGTTGGATGAGGTGGGGGCTTGGTCAGCATGGCTGGGCAAAGGGGATGAAGTGTGAAGAGGTATGCTTGGATTTGGGAATGGAGAAGAGTTTATGTGGGGTGGGTTTTTGGTGTGAAGGAAAAAGTTGTTGGTGGGGATTGTGAAAAGGAGAGTAGGACTTGACAAGGCACTTACAGTGGGGATCGTACATGTGTGTTTAATTACGAAAATGGCATTGAAAATAGAGTTTTGAAAACTAAAAATATCTAAAATATGTTTTCAGTTTCCATAACTCATCACTCAAAAATCAAATAATTAAGTGATGGAAACAAAAACAGGAAACATAGCCAAACAAGCTTTCTTGGAGTGAGTCCCACTTATTTTGAGTTATAGGTGATAAAAACAGAATTGTGAGTGATAGAAATACAAAATCCAAACAGCCCCTTAGTTTCACAATTTCAGTTATTCCCTTTTAGACAGATAAATGAATGAAAACGCGAGTCCAAATCTTCTGTCTCACTTTTCCTGCTCCACACTATACTCCACCAATAAAAACTTGTCACGTGTTCACCTAATTAATTAAATACTATTATTAATTAATAACTATAACATTAATAAGTCAATAATGATAGTATTTAATTAATTAGGTGAATACGTGACAAGTTTTTATTGATAGAGTATAAAGTGGAGCAGAAAAAGTGGGACAGAAGATTTGGACTTTGAAATCGCTACTCACCATGTGATACTACCTCCACCATACAAGATCACTTTAATAACTTGCAATCATATTGACGTATTGTGACTGCGTGTAGTGAAAGGTAGTGAGAGACACGGAGAAACGAAGGAGATGCTCTCAATCGCTCATTGTGGATTGAAAAGACAGTATATTTCTTTTCCCTGATTATTATTATTCTGCATTCAATGGCTTCTATCTAGTGCATTTTCCTATTCACGAATTCGCTTTTTTTAAAAAGCAACTTGTAAATTGTTAACTTATATTATATATAAATATATATATATATATATATATAAATATATGTATATGAAATACGCATGTGCTATTGTATAATATTAAAATACATGCATTTCCTTTAATAGTGGAGGGCATTGGGAGACATCATGATTCGTGCTGCATGATATTCGCTTCATACACAAGGAAACTGAAGACTTCGAGGCTCTTTGTTTGTTTGCTTTTGGATAAACTAAGACTTCCAAGCAATATCCATTTTCCGCAACTTCCACATTTTTTTAAATTTTTTTTTCAATTCTTACTTTTCAAGGTATAAATATATTTTAATACACTTTCAGTAAAAAAAAATGAAATATATTGTTCCCAAACAGATCTTTAGAGTAGCTTATGCTTAAATACATGAACAAAACATAAAACAAGTATATAGGTACACAAGAAAAATGAAGGAAAACATTTCCAACAGAAAAACCAGAGAATGGAGTAACTTATCCTAAACACGCACATAAGTGATTTAATTAATGTAATAAGAGAAATTTACAAATCCAATACAAAACTTTTGTTCCTACAATCTTTATACTATTTGGAGAGTAAATGGTAACTTTTACTTTTTGTCATTTGTCTATCTCATATAAAATAATCACTTTCATTTATTTTTAATGTATTTGTTTCAACTTCTTTACATGAGAGAGAGAAAGAAGAAGGTGAGGCTGAATTTTTTATTCAATTTGTGAAATTTTAAAAAAATTCTTTTGATAGTGAATAGTACTAACACTCTAGATCAAGAGAGTGATTGTTCATTAACAAAAAACTTTTTGCACTTTACGGAGTAAGTTGAAACTGTGCTTTCGGGTTTTACTATCTATTTTAGGATAGATTTTGGTTTTAGCTCATCTATTGGAGATGCTCTTAGTGTATGATCTTATTGCAAAAACCTTATACAACTTTATAACCACTAAACTATAAAATTTTATGGATGTTCCATGATGACACACCCTTGTTTCACTATTAGAAGTTATGGTTGACTTCAATTACCTCTTGAATACAGTATTTGATTGGCCCCATGAACAACTAGGATCCTGTGATTTCAGCTTAATCACTTGATTGCACCAACACCATTTTGAAATATCTCTCAATTTGATTCATGAAGTGTATGACTTTTGACTTGGATGATATCTCTCCAGGGTTCACATCAATACAATCTCTATTTTTTTTTTTTCCAATTGATTGGAACAGTGCCTGTTGTACTTAGGGTCCGTTTGGATAGAACTTATTGCTAAAAACTGAGAACACTGTAGCAAAATAAATTTTAAATGAGTGAATAGTGTTGTGAGACTCATTTTTAAATTTTTTTTCCTAAATAAAGTGCTTGTGGTTCTCATGAACAGTGCTAAACAGTAACTTTGTCTCCCGCACAGTGTAATCACGTGCATAAATAGTACCAATTACTGTTCATAGGCACTGAAAAAAAAAAAAAAAAGAAAGAGAGAAGAGAAAATGCAAATGTGACAACCAAAACGTGAATTCAAATGGGCACTTTATGTCAGTTGGGTATGGAAACCTCAGCACAACCAATATTCTGAAATTAAAACAAGTCAATATTGATTCTCGATTGATCGAAGAGCAATTGAATCTTTACAAACTTGCTTTTCTTGAACTACTTCATGTGCAAATGCTCTTTAATTTCAATATATAATGAATTGATTACAAATACAATTGACAATTACATAGGCATGGAATTTTCCAACTCTAAACCCAATAGTATGTATTTGTTTTGTATACTTTAAAAAATCTATAATATATATATATATATATATATATATATATTGTAAGGACACAATTCAAATTCCCAAACTATGACTGGAAGGAAATGGGCTTGAAAGACCTTTTTTTTACAATAAATTTGTAGAGGATGGGTTTGTAATCTAGATTTCAAGGATGGTTTAGATAATAAGGAAAAGAACGGGCTTTGGGCCCAATGGGACAAAATAAAGAGTTGTTTGCAAGAGTAAGACTGAGAATTCCTCCTCGGACGAAATCCGAGGATAGTTTATAATAGTATTTCCTCAAGTTTGGATACAATTATTGATTATCATATATTATTGACCCTTTTTCTTACTGAAAAAGCCTCCTTTTCTTTGTATGTCTTCCCCTTTATTTATACTTCTTTTTCTTCTGTTCATCATCTTCCACCTCATGGTTGCAATACTGATTTCGGATACTTGTCCCATCAATTCTTCCCTAATGCCCGCTGGGGTTAAGAACCAAGTTCCAAACTCCATGCTCAAGTCCTATCCTTCCATCTATGCAGTCAGTGTATCAATTTGCAGAGCTTTTAATGTATGGGCGGAGGTAGCAGCTTTACCTTTAGATATTCACCACTCTTTCTATTGTCCTCCACGTGTACTGTGTATTCCTGTAGTCGTAGGATTCTTTATAACATAACCCAGGGACACTAAACCTCTCTTCCTATGTCCTCGGCTTAACAATCCGAGGACACATCTTCTCCTCGGACGTAATTGGTCATTTGTTTATCATATCTTTACTTGGCATTTCTTTATGAGATACATTCAGATACTCCAAGATCTTTTTGATGTCTTCGGATTTGGGTTTCTAGCCCAAAAGACTTCGTTGGGCCATCCTTGGTAAATTACTGGGCCCAATGTCCCTACAATAGCCCCTCGAGATTCTTTATTTCTTCACCTCGGGAGGAAAAAATAGGATCTTGACTTAAAACACCTTTTTATCCAGCGGAATTTTGGCAACATTGCTGACGGGGAAATAACTTTTGAATTACTCGTCGCGTGTTCCCGATACTTCGGTATGCGAAACGCCCACGAATTAATTACTGGCGCCTCTATGTCCCCCATGTTTCAAAGATGTGACACATATCCAACAGTTGAGAGCGATTCCTATGTTGAGGCGGGAATTCGCCCGCCTCATAACTCCTTTTGATATATAAGTACTAAATTCCTTCAAAATTTCTTCACAATACAGTAACCTTATAACGTACCTACCACACTTGTCATCTTCCCGTACCTTCTCCTTTTATCAAATACACTGTCCGAGGTGACCGTGCCTTCTTCTTTTTTTAAAGTAAGTTCTTCAATACTCTCTCCCCTCCTTATCAGCTCTTTGTTTCTTTTGTTTCTTTCCCTCCCCATCTTTTTCTTTTTCTCTATATCTTTCATCCTCGGCGTAGTTCTTTTTTAGTTTTCTTCACACCCCATTTTTTCAAAGATGGGTAGATTCACGTCCCTGGTGGATTCAAACGAAAAAATAGAGCAGTTCAAGGTTAAATACAAAATCCCCTCGGACGTATCTATTAGGTACTGTAACGAGGAGGAGTATTATGTAAAAAGAAAAACTGGGGAAGTTGTAATTCCGATGATTGCGTTCATCGAAGGGGGAATGAAAATCCCCATGAGAACCGTGACTAGGGACTATCTTAGGGCTTTTAGATTAGCTCCCACCCAGTGCGCCCCAAATGTCTTTAGGATCCTAGGGTCCGTAGATGCTTTAAATGAGAAGATGAACCTAGGACTCACTCACCACGATGTGAACTGGGTTTATAACCTCCATTACCTAAGCAAAAAAGATGAATATTACCTAAAATCTAGATACCCAGAAGTTAGGCTAATTCAGTGTCTGCTTGAATCTAATAAGGGCCTAAAAAACGACTTCCTGATCGTATCAGGAAATTGGCACGACGGCCTCCCCTGTCCGACAAGGGAAGAGACTCTAGATGAAGTTTTTTTTTACTTCTATATAGAACCCTTAAAACCATTATACTATTATATACATACTATTATTTTTTTGTCTTTTTACTTGTTCTTACCCTCTTCTATTTGGATAACTCTACAGATCCACACGCAGCGGATCGTCATCCTAATCTCGTCGATTTCGGATGGTTGGACAGGATCCTTCAAGTTGAGGTTTTCGTGCATACAGACGGCCAACTCCGAGCGGCTCATCTGATCCTCGGCTACAATCCAATATCCAAAGCCTTTCAAGCGCCGAAGTGCGTGATCAAAGCCCACGACCCTCGCCTTCCTCTGATTAGTGTTGCCGTTGAAGGTTTCCTGCTACCGGAGGGGACTTCTATTCCTCAAGGCACTTTGGTCACCCAACCAATTTAACCACCACAACTTGTTCCAGTTGGGATTCCCATAGTCCCTTTCCCCACATAATCAGTCCCCGGTGAAGCTACGTCTTCCCATACTACCGTAAAGGAAGAAGAAGAAGTAGTTGAGGTATCTGATTCCGAGGACGAGTTTGAAGTTTTTAATCAACCCCACTCTCCTGAAGATTCAATTCCCATCCTCGGCACCTCTACACAAGTCTCGCAAGCTACTACTCAAGAGCCTAACAATATGGGCATTCAACGTAAGATTAAGTCCAGCCTAAAAGATGTCCTTGAGGGCGCTGACAAAGGCCTTAGAGCCCAAGAACCTCCTAAAGAGGTGCGCCCTCGGGCTCAAGAAAAGGGTGCTGACAAAGGCCCTGAAACTAGGCTCCCTCCTCCTCCCCCTCCTTCCCAAACCCAATGCACCAACACAGCTGACCTTAAAAGGAAAAGGGATCAGCCAAAAGGAAAGGAAGTGGTGGAGGCAGGAAAGGGCTCTCTTCCCAAGGAGCTCGAGATTGAAAGGGGTGGTAAGCAGGCCCGGGCCGTGCAGACCAGGTCGGAAAAAAGAATCGAACAACAGATGGCCGTGCGCGCCCCTTTGTGGCTTCCTGACATGTCCATGGATGACCAGGCTATCACCGTGGACGCGTCCATCAGAAACTCCGATGAGGGGACAGCTGCATGCGTCACAGATGCATTGGAGCAGGCGCTTTTGCTCCCTGAGGACATGGGTGAACTTAGAAAGAAAATGGACCATAACGTTTTTATGATTTTAAAGAAGGAGCTTGCAATGGTAAGTTTTTTCCTCTAAACTCTTGCTATATTTTGTTGTTTTTTACATGTATATATAAGTCTTGTATTTTCGTTCACAGGCCGTTCAATCTGCCCATAGGGCAGAATAGATTGCCATCAGCTCCTATAAATCCCTGAGGGCCGAGGAGTCAAGGCGTGAAACCGCCTAGAAGATTTCGGACCTTCAGAAGAAGAAGCTGCAGGAGGTCTCGGCCAAGTTGGTTAAGGCAGAGAGTGAGAAGGCAGGTTTAGAGGCTGACCTGAAAACAACAACTAAACAGGCTGAGGACCAGAGATTAATGCTCTGCCAAGCCGATGACAACCTCTCTGCAGCACGAAGGCTAATTGAGGACCTCAAGAAAGACCTGAATGAGTCTGAGAGGATCAAAGAGGAGGCCATTAAGGGCAAAGAGGAAGCCCTTGAGGAGAAGGAAAGAGCTGAAAAAGCAAAAGAAGAGGCCAAGATCTCAAGGGACCGAGCTGAACAGGAAGGTTACGATATAGGTGTGAAGGAGATAACAGAAACCTTTAATGCTCAGGTTCCCGAGGTGTGTAGGCATTACTGCCTCCAAGTGTGGAATGAGGCACTTTCCCAAGCTGGGGTTGACGCCTCTTCCACTCTTTGGAAAGCAGAGAATGTCTACTATCCTCCTGCAATTCGAGCTTTTACCATTCCTGAAACTGCCCACGAAGCTGCCCAGGGATCATCTGAGGATAAGGGAGGTGATTTGGCTGAAGACTTAGCTCTTCCTGAAGATGCTCTTAAACAAGTTGATCCAGCATAAGAAAAGGCACTAGAAGACATACAGCCTTTAAGTGACCTTTAGGAATCTTCAAAGGATGAGCTGGGTGATCAAGCTAATCCAATAACTTTGATGGATGATCCCAAAGGCAAAGGAATTGCCGTTGAGTTCTCGGTTCAGCTTCCATCTCCTTAAGACCCTAAAGGCCCTCTGAAGATTAAGCTGAAACAGTGACTGTTTCTCCATAGTTTTTGCTGTTGCCTTCTTCTTCCCTCTTTTTATTTCATTTTATTTCTAAGTGTAATTTCGCAAGTTTGTTTTTTGTAATTGCAAAAGTACTATTGGAATCTAATATAAGCACGAATGCTACTTTCCTTGTTAGATGGCTCTCACTTTTTGTTTTGTTTTGATCATATCACTCCAAAAATACCATCTTTTTGCTCTTTTCTAAAGTTAAAGCCATAACCTGAATTGAAATTGATACTCCAAGCAGGCTTAATATGCCAGGAACTGCATTAAGTGATGCATTAAGTAATTGATTCTTCATTTTGGACCTTTAGTTGAACTATGTCAAATATATGAAATAAGGCATATGGTCTTTTGACTTAGGTATGCAAAGATTTGATGTTTTGACAAAAAGAAAAGAAAATGTTAATTCTCCCCAAGTAAATGATCTGAGGACCAGACGTAACTTAGATTCCGTTTAACACTTGGTAAAGAATATCAATTTAGACGAGGTATGTGGTCCTAGGATCCAGCACACCAAGCTTCAGTTTGATACCTAAATGAAACAGTTGAAATGTTAATTTTCCCAAAGTAGATGATCCGAGGACCAGACGTAACTTAGGTTCTATTCAACACTTGGTAAAGAATATCAATTTAGACGAGGTATGTGGTCTGAGGATCCAGGCACACCAAGCTTCAGTTTGATACTTAAATGAAACAGTTGAAATGTTAATTTTCCCAAAGTAGATGATCCGAGGACCAGACGTAACTTAGGTTCTGTTTAACACTTGGTAAAGAATATCAATTTAGACGAGGCATGTGGTCCGAGGATCCAGACACACCAAGCTTCAGTTTGATATTTAAATGAAACAGTTGAAATGTTAATTTTTCCAAAGTAGATGATCCGAGGACCAGACGTAACTTAGGTTCTGTTTAACACTTGGTAAAGAATATCAATTTAGACGAGGTATGTGGTCCGAGGATCCAGGCACACCAAGCTTCAGTTTGATACTTAAATGAAACATTTGAAATTTTAATTTTCCCAAAGTAGATGATCCGAGGACCAGACGTAACTTAGGTTCTGTTTAACATTTGGTAAAGAATATCAATTTAGATGAGGTATGTGGTCCGAGGATCCAGGCACACCAAGCTTCAGTTTGATACTTAAATGAACGAAGACAATGAACGTAATGTAGTTTTAACAAAAAACGGCCGAAGTGCCTTTTATTTAATAATAGTACCTTCGTAGATTATTTACATTCGAAGGACGTTGTACAACACGTTGGTCCAAATCTTCCAGATTGCAAGCCCCTATTCCTGCGACCGAAGTAATACGATACGGTTCTTCCCAGTTGGGCCCCAATTTTCCCTAAGCAGGGTTCTTTGTTGTGCCAAAAACTTTCCTTAATACCAAGTTGCTAGGTCCAAGAGGTCGAAACTTTACATGAGAATCATACCCCTTTTTTAGCTTATGTTGATAATAAGCTAGATGAACCATGGCGTTCTCCCGTCGTTCCTCAACTAAGTCCAAATTTCTCCTCAATAGATCATCATTGCTATCTGGAACGAAAGAGCTTTTCTTCAGGGTTGGGAACCCAGTCTCTAAGGGTATTACTGCCTCGGCTCCATAAGTCATGGAGAAGGGTGTTTCACCTGTGGATCTTCGTGGTGTAGTCCGATACGTCCATAAGACATGTGGCAGTTCTTCTACCCACCTCCCTTTAGCGTCCCCCAACCTCTTTTTGAGTCCACTCACTATTACCTTGTTGACAGCCTCGACTTGCCCATTTCCTTGCAGATAAGCCGGAGTGGAATATCTATTCGTGATGCCCAAATCACAGCAGTATTTCCGAAAGGCTTTGCTATCAAATTGTAAACCATTATCTGAAATGAGAGTATGAGGGATGCCAAACCTGGTAACGATATTTTTCCATACAAACTTTTTTGCTTCCATGTCTCTAATATTTGATAATGGTTCGGCTTCAACCCATTTGGTGAAGTAATCCGTTCCGACGAAGAGCCATCACCTGTTTCTTATTGCTTTGGGGAAGGGTCCAACAATGTCTAAGCCCCATTGAGCAAAAGGCCAAGGGCTAGATAGAGGATTAAGGACTCTTCCTGGTTGATGTATATTTGGAGCGAATCTTTGACATTGGTCATACTTCTTCGCATAATCTTGCGCCTCCCTCTGCATATTTGGCCACCAATAGCCCTGAGTAAGGGCTCTGTGAGCTAAAGACCTTCCCCCTGTGTGACTTCCACAAATCCCTTCGTGTAACTCTTCCAAAAGTAGCTCTGTTGCCTCGGGGTGCATACATAACAAATATGGTCCCGAAAAGGAGCGTTTGTACAATTTCTGGTCCTCGGATAACCAGAAACGAGTGGCCTTTCTGCGAACTTTGTCTGCTTCGGCCTTTTCTCCAGGCAGGATGTCATTTCTGAGAAATGTTATTATCTGATCCATCCAACTTGGCCCTGTTCTAATTTGAAGAGTTTGAGCGGAGTTACCAACCGTCCCTACAGGTTTCAACAGATCTTCAACAAGGATAACTCGTGGTAGACTTTGTGCCGAGGACGTTGCGAGTGTGGCTAATGAGTCGGCATAGGTATTGCCACATCTGGATACATGTAATAGTGAAAAAGACGTAAATTTAGATTGCATACACCTGACCTTGGTTAGGTATCCTTGCATTTTGGAATCTCTTGCTTCTAGCTTCCCTTCTACTTGGCCTACCACCAATAGTGAATCTGAGAACATTTACACCGTCTTCCCTTCCATTCTATGAACCATGTTCATCCCTGCGAGGACGGCCTCATACTTTGCTTCGTTGTTGGTGGCCGAGAATCCCAATCTCAAAGATTTCTCAAAAACAATTCCCTCCGGGGATATCAAAACTAGCCTTATACTAGATCCCCTCTGATTTGCTACTCCATCAACATGCACTTTCCATAATGGAGGCTCTTTGCATGAAATCATGCCTACTAATTTTTTACCCATGCCTGATCCTTCATTATAGTCTTCTAACGAAGGCACAGCAAATTCCGCCACAAGATCCGCGATGACCTGCCCCTTTATAGAGGTGCGAGGCATATATTTGATGTCAAAAGCTCCTAGGACAGTTCCCCATTTGGCAATTCTTCCCATATAATCCGCACTTCGCAGAATCGATTTAAGAGGGAGTTGTGTAAGGACAACAACCGTATGAGATTGGAAGTAATGGGGAAGTCTTCGTGTAGCATGGACCACCGCCAAGATAGCTTTCTCCAGTGGCAAATAACTCAGCTCGGCCTCATGCAAAGACTTGCTTACATAATAAACCGGTCTCTGGATATTATTATCATTTCGGATAAGAACCAAACTAACTGCATGGTTTGCCACTGCAATATATGCAAAGAGAATTTCATCAACTTCTGGTCGAGACATAACGGGCAGTCACGAGAGATACTCTTTAAGCTGTTGGAAAGCCACAACGCACTTCTCGGTCCATTCAAAGCCCTTCCATTTATTCAACAATTGAAAGAAAGGCTGCATCTATCCGCAGACCGAGATATAAATCGGTTGAGAGCAGCGGTCATACCTATTAGCCTCTACACTTCTTTAGGATTCCGAGGTGGGTGTAAGTTGTTTATCACCTTAACCTGAGCAGGATTCACTTCAATTCCCCGATGAGTCACCATATAACCTAGAAACTTGCCCGATCCCACACCAAAAGAGCATTTAGAGGCATTGAGCCGCAACTTATACTCTCTTAGCTTTTGAAAAGTGTTACCCAGATCTTTCAGATGCGCAGAAACTTCCTTACTTTTTATCACCATATCGTCCACGTATACCTCAATAGTTTTTCCTAGCTGTGCCTCAAACATTCTCGTCATCATCCTTTGGTAGGTAGCCCCTGCGTTTTTCAAACCAAAGGGCATTACCTTATAATGATAATTTCCTGTAGGAGTGACGAATGCAGTCTTCTCCTGGTCTTCAACGGCCAAAGGTATCTGGTGATAACCCTAGAAAGTATCAAGAAAACTCATCCGAGGATGTCCAACAGTAGCGTCAACCAATTGATCAATCCGAGGCATTGGGAATGAGTCCTTCGGGCAAGCCTTGTTTAAATCTGTGAAGTCCACACAAACTCTCCACTTCCCATTCTTCTTTTTCACCACCACCGTATGGGCTAACCATTCAGGATAAAACACTTCTTTGATAGCACCTACTTTTTTGAGTTTGAGCACTTCCTCTTTTACGGCTTCGGAATGTTATTTGGAGGACCTCCGAGGTGGTTGCCTCCTCGATACCATAGCTGAATTGACCTTTAAATGATGACATATGAAGCTCGGATCAACCCCAAGGGCTTTATACGCATTCCAAGCAAATACATCCATATTTTTCCTTAAAAATAAAATCAGCTCCGTCTTCTCTTCCTGTGGCAATTGAACTCCAACCTGAAAGAACTTCTCAGGGTCATTGTCTATGAGAATTTTCTCCAATTCTTCACATGCCGCTTCATCTATCTTGGCTGCAACAAAAGACTTTGATTGCTATGCTTCTCCGTCAGCCAAGGCCGAGGACTCTGGCTCTGGTCGACGCAGAATTGCAGCCGTGACACACTGTCGAGCCACAGATTGACTCCCAAGTAACTCCACCACCTGGTCTCCAGAATGAAATTTAACTTTGACATGCAAGGTTGAGGAAATAGCCCCTAACGCATGCAGCCAAGGTCTCGCTACAATAACCGTATATGGAGAATAAGCATCGACCATAATGAAATCTACGTCTACCACCTCTGGGCCTGATTGCACAGGCAGTCTAATTTGTCCCATCGGAACGACAGCTCTCCCTTCGAAGCTTATCAAGGGTAAGTCATATGCCATAAGATCTTCAACTCTTAATTTCAAGCCTCTAAATAGGTCAGGGTACATGATATCTGCGCCACTGCCTTGATCAACCATTACCCTCTTTACATCATAGTTCCTTATTCTGAGGGTTACCACCAAGGCGTCATCATGAGGCTGGATAGTCCCCATCTTGTCCTCTTCAGAGAAACTTAGGACTGGTAGGATGCTTGCCTTAATCCTCTTCGGTTGATCCCGTGACTCTTCGGCCAATGTTCGAGCCACAGACATTACCCTGAAAGGAGCTGAGCTAGTCCTTCCAGGTGCTGCAAAAATGACATTGATAGTACCTAGAGGAGGTCTTGACGAAGGGCCGTCGTGGTTTGCTACTCTTGATTGGTTTCCTCGCCCATTAGGCTGGTACAGGAACTGCTTTAGTTTTCCTTCCTTAACCAATTGTTCCAAATGATTCCATAAAGTGCGACAATCCTCGGTGGTATGACCCCCTCCTGGTGATAATGGCAATGGAGATTTCGGTTGCGTCTCAAAGGGTCCCCTGCCATTTTATTTGGCCATTTGAAAAAAGGCTCATGTCTTATTTTCTCCAACAGCTGCTGCACCGGTTCCCTGAAGACGGTGTTGACCACCTATGGGGGTATGTGACCAGCCTGCCTGGAAAAATCCCTTGCAGGCCTATTGTTGTTGTATCTGTCCGACCTGAAATCCCTCATTTCTTGTGGGATAACCTTCGGCTTGCCTTTTTCTTGCTGCTGATCCTCCTCAACCCTTTTGTACTCGTCGATGCGATCCATCAATCAACGCACACTTCTAACAGGTTTCTTCGTCAAGGACTTCCTTAAGTCATGCTTCGTCGGTAGGCCGACCTTGAAGGTCCTTATTGCCACATCATCGAAGTCTTCGTCAATCTCGTTGAACATTTCCCAATACCTGTCCAAATACGTTCTCAGGGTTTCCCTTTCCCTCATAGCCATGGATAATAAAGAATCCAATGGCCGAGAAACTCTACTGCACGTGATAAAGCGAGAACCAAATGCTCTAGTAAGCTCTTTGAAAGAATTAATGGAGCCTGCCTTTAAGCCATCAAACCATCTCATGGCCACGGGCCCCAGGCTAGAAAGAAAGATCTTGCATATCAAGGTCTCATTCTTGGAATGCACTGCCATTCTTTGGCTGAAATGGCTCATGTGCTCCACAGGATCCGTCCAACCATTGTAAATAGTGAAGGCCGGTTGTGTGAAGCGCCGAGGTAACCTCCCTTCCTCCAATTTGCGCATGAAGGGTGACCTGGAGATTTGGTGTAACGCTCTACCCATTGCGTCATTTCCCAAGCCCCTAAAGGGGTAGTCTCTGCCACGCCTCCCATACAGATTGTCTTCTTTGAAAGAGAAAGATTCACCCAGGGGAGTCTTGGATCTCTGCCCGTAATTGTCATCCTCGGATCCTTCCGAAGAGGGGTCAGAGACCGAAGGAGTTCGCCTTCGCCTTTCGTGATGCAATTTTCTCTTTAGGCCGTCGATCTCCTTCTGCATGGCCTTGGCATTTCTCTCATAAGGAACTCTGCTTCCTCCTTGTGAATGGCTTGCACTTCTGATGGTGTGTGTAGTATGTACACTACCTTCCTGGTTCTCTCCGTGATTAGGATGCAAGGAGTGATCCTCACGCTGGGAGCCTACGGACTCCGCGCTGCGTTGTGCTCCTGATCCTACCATGATGTTCTAAACTTCCTTAAAGACTAAATTTCCACAGACGGTGCCAATTGTAAGGACACAATTCAAATTCCCAAACTATGATTGGAAGGAAATGGGCTTGAAAGACCTTTTTTTTACAATAAATTTGTAGATGATGGGTCTGTAATCTAGATTTCAAGGATGATTTAGATAATAAGGAAAAGAACAGGCTTTGGGCTCAATGGGACAAAATAAAGAGTTGTTTGCAAGAGTAAGACTGAGAATTCCTCCTCGGACGAAATCCGAGGATAGTTTATAATAGTATTTCCTCAAGTTTGGATACAAATATTGATTATCATATACTATTGGCCCCTTTTCTTACTGAAAAAGCCTCATTTTCTTTGTATGTCTTCCCCTTTATTTATACTTCTTTTTCTTCTCTTCATCATCTTCCACCTCATGGTTGCAATACTGATTTCGAATACTTGTCCCATCAATTCTTCCCTAAAGCCCGCTGGGGTTAGGGACCAAGTTCCAAACTCCATGCTCAGGTCCCATCCTTCCATCTATGCAGTCAGTGTATCAATTTACAGAGCTTTTAATGTATGGGCGGTGGTAACAGCTTTACCTTTAGATATTCCACCGCTCTTTCTATTGTCCTCCACGTGTACTGTGTATTCCCGTAGTCGTAGGATTCTTTATAACATAACCCGGGGACACTAAACCTCTCTTCCTATGTCCTCGGCTTAACAATCCGAGGACACATCTTCTCCTTGGACGTAATTGGTCATTTGTTTATCATATCTTTACTTGGAATTTCTTTATGAGATACATTCAGATACTCCAAGATCTTTTTGATGTCTTCGGATTTGGGTTTCTAGCCCAAAAGACTTCGTTGAGCCATCCTTGGTAAATTACTGGGCCCAATGCCCCTACATATATAGTATTTATTATATACTATATAATAAATGTTTGGCTCTAGAAGTCATGGTTACACCAAATAATTGTGTTTTCTTTGCGGCAAATGGATATACCTAATTGCATATTAAAATAGTGTACTTTATGAAAAATACTTTATTAAAATTGTTTATTTAGCTGGATTTTTATTACCTAAGTTTTGAGAAATGGAGACAAAGGAGTGAATAAGAATAAAATAAAAAAAATCAGAAAAGCTACAGTTCTCTTATATACTATAAGAGGATCATAGCTTTTGCAATTTTTTGAACACTGATGCATGATGATATGCGAGTGGTTTTTGGTGATTTTTATTTTTCTATGGTCATCTGCAGGGCTATAAAATGAACCTAGCTGATTATAAGTAAATGAAGCTTGGCTTGAAAAAATTCTTGTTTATGTTTATTAGTTTAGTAAACAAGTTAAGCTCAATTCAAAGTTTAGGCTCAATTATTAAATGAGTCCAACTTAAACATTATAATGTACTAGTCGCCAACCCATGCATTGTGTGAAAATATATAATTATTTTGAGATGTGGTATATAAAATTTAATCTCTAAATGTTTTTGTAGATAGTTGTGAGGGTCCTTTTTTTTGGACAGTACCTAGGTCCAAGTAGAAACAAGGATCCTAGACCCTTTACTTGTTGTTTGGTGAACTAGGCTTGGTTCACCGCAGCTAAATAGGGATGATTACAAACCAAGTTGTGCACAAGTCACATAAAGCTCCTCAAGGCAAAAATGCGATTTCTCCCAAGCAATAAAATACCATTATAAGTGTTTTAATGTCATAAAATGACCCTTTACTATTACGAAACAAGTAAAATAATTATTCATAATGAGAAAGAGATTGAAATAAAATATTTAAGGCTTATCTTTTATTGTGTAAACATTTAAAATAGTTCCTTCACTTGGTACCCCAGACTTACTATCGTGGTACCCCAAACGTATTTGGCATGTAATCCCAGAATGTTGATTCTCTGAACTATACGATCTTTCTCCATGCTTATTATGCAATGAAGTTTTGTCCTTTCCCTTTACCTCTATAGCTCCTGTATAAGAACACACTATACAATACACATATCTTCAAATAATTGTTAGTTTTTCAAATTAGGACATACATTTTAATACATATACATATGTGTAAATGAATATTAGGATATACATTTTAATACATATACATATATGTAAATGAATTTCATGAGAATGAATTAGCCACGAAGATCTTGGCCCCAATTCTCACAGACTTAGTGCTTTTGCACAAAACTTGTGGGATTTGGAACTCAAGTCCAAGTGGCTTTATCTAGGCATTGCCTTCCAAGATAGTTAGGTGAGAAGGATTTTGTGGGAGAGAGTGAAATCTGATTTGTGCATGTTTTGGCATGTCTTTCTTTGGAGGCCAAGTAATATTTTGAATAATCTCAAGGATATGAGACAAATTCCTCCACCTTGGCTCTCTTATTTTGTTCATTTTTCTCTTCCTTGCTGGGCTATTAAAGCTCTAATTTGAACCTTTGAACTCTCCATTTTTCCTCTATTTGAATCTCACTTCTTCCCCTCTCCTTTTCTATTATGCCTTAGTGTTCCTTTTATAGTGGACATGGTCTAGTACCCTGGGCGAGGACGTCCCTGGTCTGTTGGGTAAAACCATGTCCTCTGGAACTTGAAAATGTGCATTAGGTAAAGGTTTAGCTTATTTAGGCAATTATAACTCAAAACGGGCATTTGACTTTAGCTATAAATGAAAGATTCCTTCTTGGAAAGTCAACGGAGTGGGTGGACTGCTCAATGTACTTGATGATAGCTTTAGTTGAAAATGACAATTGAGAGGAAATTGTGGGGAGGTGTCATGCACATGGGGGAACTGAGTTTTTCTATTGGTTCATGCATTCCAAGCAAGTATATGAATAAAGGGAAACTTTCAGGATCCTTATTTCACAAGAAATCACTCCCCTACCGACCAAACCATTTCTCCCTTACTATCCACTTGGGATCCCACGGGCTTGGACCATGGGTTACAAAGATAATACATGTTTTTTGCTAGATTTTTAATGGCTTTTTTGTTGGAAATCTGAACATACACCTTGGCTTTCCAATATGTCAGCCAAGGTCTTCTTCTTAAGGCTTCAAAAGGATACATTAAGGTCCTAAGGCCTTGATGTTCATCTTGCTGCATATCCTCTGGCCTAATCGGGATCCTTGCTGCATGTCTTCTGACCTGACCAAGTCCAAGTCCTCTTCTTCTTTTATAATAATTATTATTTCTTTGTTTTTCCTTCTTTTTGGGACTTTGGGCTTTCATGGTCCTTCTTAACTTCATGAATTGAGCTTTCTTTTGTTAAGGCCCATAGCCTTTCCTTACTTTTCTTAGAATGGGCTTTCTTGTGAAATTTTGGTCCTCAACAATAGTTTATTCTCTCTACAAATTATACACTTTTTTAGTAATAATTTCTATCTCTGTAATTTTACAAATGTAAAAATTTATTATTTTGGTATTTTATTTATATTATTCTATAATTCTAATTATTGTTAGATTATGCAATCTAACTTCTCATTCTCTTAGGAAGATTATCCTAATAATTAAAACTTATCACATAATTATAACTGATGTTGCTCAAACAATTGATAGGCACATTCAAATATATAGCCATGTAGATTTTATTTTCATATAAACTCAACTTCTCACTTCCAAACTAACAATTAACTTAAACAAAAATCAAACCAAGCTGTAACGATTGTTCAAATCAAAATCCATAATCCAAAATCCAAAATCAAAGAATTCAATGAACATTCAAACAACACTGCAACAAACTTGCTTAGGTTCCCGGCTGTGTAAACTTTCACTGTCGTAGTATAGGTTTCTTCTCTCAGGGGAAGAAGTTTGTCCCTTGTGGTAACAAGTTTACTGACAAGGCTTGGGTTTTGTGGGGTTTGGGAAATAGTCTAGATTAGGTTATGGAAGATCTTTCACTCAAATGGAATAAGCTTTCTCTTTTGCAAAAAGAGGGAAAGCATGTTGTGCTTTCAAAAAATAAACAAGTTCAAGAGTTTGTGCTGGCGGCAAAATTTCTTACTAGAAGAAACATTAATATTGATGATGTTTCCAAAACGTTTAGGCCTCTTTAGCGTACGAATCAAACTTTTAATATTCGAGATGCTGGTGATAATCATCTCTTATTTAGTTTTGAAGTTGAATCGGATCTAGAGAAGGTGTTCATGGGAGAACCTCGGTCTTATGATAGACATCTTGTGGTCTTTCAACGGTATGATGGGAAAACACCTATGAAGGAATTAGACTTTGCAACGTCTTTGTTTTAGGTCCAAATACATAACCTCCCTTTTAATTTGTTATCTCCTGAGATTGCTCTGGATATAGGAGAGACATTAGGGGAGGTTGTGAGAATGGAGGATACATCAGCAATGGTTGGAGGAAATTTTCTATAAGTTAGGGTAGCCATTGATATCCTTCAACCCTTATGTCGAGGAAGAAAAATTACTTATGATGGGAGGTTTGAAAGATGGGTCTCTTTCAAGTATGAAAGGCTCCCTAATATTTGTTATTGGTGTGGAAGGGTCACGCATGATGATAAGGATTGTTCTCTCTAGTTGAAAAGCAAAGGGTCATTGAAGATAGAGGATCAACAATTTGGGCAATGGATTCGTGCTATTCAATTCAATTCATCACGGAAATCAGTTGTGGAGGTCAAAGGGTTGAAGTGGATACTTCCAGAAGATCAAGTCAAATTCAGTTATCTAATAACTTGTTCAACTCAGTAAAGTCCAATTTGGTCCCTCACAAAAGCTGGTGATCATGACAAAGGAAGCGAGAAAGGATTGTAATATGCCTTCATTGAAGTTGGTTATTGAAAATCAGTTGGAGGTTGGGAAGAATGGTGGACAATTGAATATGGATTTAGTGACAGTTAATACTAATTCAAAAACTGAATATGCAGTTATGAATTTTGAGGAGACTTTGAAGGAGATTGATAGGATGTGTTATTTCAAATTCAAATACTTTGAAGTCAAGTGGAGGCTCTTGGGATAAAGTTGATGGGGTTGGAACTTCAGGGGAAAAACAAATGGTTAAAGATTTGGATAATATGCAAGCCTGGCATGTATCTAATTCCTCATTAAGTGGAGCTATGAAGGAGTTAGTTTTTAATGATGATTGTGCTAGTCAAGAACAAGGAAAGAGGACCCATAAGCCTAGAAATAGAAGCAATCCTAATCGTGAGTTATCTTTTGAGAAAAATTATGTGGGTCTAAAAGGTAAGGGAACCATAAGCATATGTGGAGTAGCCTTTCTCAAAAAACTAACAGGATAAATACCTTAGAATGGGAAGATGTCTTAGGCATTAAAGGAAGCTTAACTCCGAAATTCAGTATGCGGATTTGGAGAAGAAAGGGAAACTTAAGAAGGATTCAAACAAGTTGAGTGAAGCTTTAGAATCAAATAAAGATGCAGTTGAGGTAGCTATACATGAAAAAGATGGAGGTTGTTGTGCAACCCCGCCAAGTTCAATGAATTTATTAAGTTGGAACTGTAAAGGGCTTAGGAATTCTCGTACAGTTAATGCCTTGAAAGAGGTGATTAGGATAGAGTAGCCTAAAATTGTTTTCTTAATGGAGACAAAGTCAAGTAGGGATTGGATGGTGAAAATTGAGATAGATGTGGTTTCAAACATGGTCTAATTCTCCCTAGTATGGGAAGTAGTGGGGGATTAGCTTTGTTTTGGAAGGATGAAATTCAAGTTAATGTCATAAAATATTCGATGTCCAATATTGATGTTGAAGTTAATAGTGGAGATGGATATGGATGGTGGCATCTTACTAGGTTTTACGGTAATCCTGAAATTTCTCGAAGAAATAAATCATGGAACCTTCTAAAATATCTCAATGGTCTTTCTCAATTTCTTGGTTGGTTATTGGTGATTTTAATGAGATCATTGGATTATCTGAGAAGGGTGGTACAGCTAAACCTGCTTAACACATGCAAAATTTTATTGACACTTTGAACTGGTGTGGTTTGCGTGACTTGGTTTTACTGGCCTAAAATTCACTTGGCTTTATCAAAAAGTGGATGGTTCACAAATTGGAGAAAGATTGTACAGAGTTGTAGCTACTGTTGATTGGACAATAAAATTCCCTCAAGCAAAACTCTTTCATAAATCATCTTCTACTTCAGATCATAGCCCTTTGGTTTTGCAATTGGTGAAGGAAAAAATTATTCCTAAGCATCCAAAAATATTTCGGTTTGACGCAATGTGGTTAAAAGACTCTAGTTGTGAGGAGGTGGTCACTTCTGCATGGGAAGAAGGCTTATTGCATGGGACCAGAATTTTCGATTCTGCATTGTATGGATAATTGTCATGCTAAGCTTGAACTGTGGAATAAAAATGTCTTTGATCATTTTGGCAAAAATATAGCTAGATTGAAAAAACAATTACAGTGGTTGGAACTTCAATCTGCTACTACTGAAATATCATGGCAATGAGGGACACTCGTGTTGAATTAAATTGCTGGTTAGATAAGGAAGACGCTATGTGGCACCAACAGTCTCGGTTGAACTGGTTTCAGGCGGGTGATCGGAACACGGGTTACTTTACTCTGTCCTAGAAAAATATCATTGAAGGATTGTTTAGTCATAATGAAATTTGGCAAGAAGATGCAAGTGTTGTGGAAGGCATAATTCTCAAATACTACTCTGATCTTTTCCAATCATCACAACCCACAGATTTTGCTGAATTAATAGAAGCAGCGGTACCAAAGGTTTCTCAGGAAATGAGCAGTAGCTTGACAAGTGAGTTTCAAGGTGCAGAGGTTTTTAAAGCATTAAAGCAAATGTATCCCCTTAAATCTCCAGAACTTGACGGTATGCCTCCTCTATTTTTTCAACATTTTTGGCCTACTATTGGGAATGTTGTCACTAAAACTGTCTTGGATTTTGTTAATCATAGTATTGTCCCACCAAAATTCAATGAAACTCATTGTTTTGGTCCCAAAGATTAAAAATCCAAAGAAAGTTACTGATTTCTGCGCCATTAGTTTATATAATGTGATGTATAAACTAGCCTCCAAAGTTTTGGCTAACAGATTTAAGAAAGTTTTACCAAAAATTATTAGCGATACCCAAAGTGTTTTTATGCATGGAAGGTTAATTACTGATAATATTTTAGTTGCTTTTGAGACTATGCATCATATTAATCAAAAGAAGGGAGGAACAATTGGAGAAATGACTTTAAAATTGGATATGAGTAAGGCATATGATAGAGTTGAGTGGATTTGTTTAGATAAGATTATGGAGAAATTGGGATTTAATTCCAGATGGAGGGAATTGATGATAATTTGTATTTCTTTCCTATATTATTCCATTTGTATTAATGGGAGGGCTAGAGGTGATATATGTCATTCGAGAGGTTTAAGACAAGGTGATCCATTGTCCCCATATCTTTTTTTGTTTTTTGTTTTTTAATTTGTGCTGAGAATCTCTCTATTCTAACTAAAAAATCTATACATGATGGTTTTTATGGATGGGGTGACTATTAGTCGGGGGGCTCCTACTCTTTCTCACTTATTCTTTGTTGATGATAGTTTGATATTTTGTAAAGCCACCTTGAATTATTGTGACTCGTTGCAGCATGTGTTAAAAGTGTATGAAGATGCCTCTAGCCAACAGTTGAATAGGGCAAAAACATCCTTATTTTTCAGCAACAATACTGATAGATCTATTAAAGAGGAAATTAAGTCAAGATTTGGAGCCTAGATTATTAAACAATATGAAAAATATCTTGATCTTCCTTCTTTGGTTGGGAGGAATAAAATGAATACTTTTAATGTGGTAAAGGAAAAATTGGCTAAGAAGTTGGCAGGGTAGAAGGAAAAATTGTTGTCAAAAGAAGGAAAAGAAGTCTTGATTAAGGCTATTGCACAAACAATCCCTACATATACTATGAGCTATTTTAAAATTCCTGATTCCCTCTGTGATGAACTGATAAGTATGATTTGAAATTTTTGGTGGAGACAAAAGCAGGATGAAAAGAAAATGGCATGATTAAGTTAGGAGAAACTGTGTACCTAAATCATGTGGTAGGTTGGGGTTCAAACTTTTAAAACCCCTTATCCTTGCTCTCTTGGCAAAACAAGGTTGGCGGTTTCAGTTGGGTTAGAATTCGCTTGTATACAAGATTTTTTAGGCTTGGTATTTCAAGGATTGTGAATTTATCCAAGCCTCTCTGGGAAATAAACCATCATACGTTTGGAGGAGTATTTTTGCTGCACAAAAGGTTGTCAAAAAGGCATGAGATGGTGTGTTGGGAATGGGCATTCGATTAGAATTTGGGATGACTTGTGGATTCCCAATTCTTCTTCTTATAGAGTGGTCTCTCCTAGAACTCTATCTCCACAGGTTTCTATGGTCAGTCATCTGATTGATTATGATAACAACTGTTGGAATTTGGATTTTCTTAAAAGTATATTCCTTCCTTTTGAGGCAGAAAATATTTGTGGAATTCCTTGAGTAATAGGTTTCCTGATGATAAGCTAATCTGGGCAAAGATATCTAATGGGGTATTTTCAGTAAGGAGTACCTATAAAATTCTATGGATTTGGATAAGGATGCCATTGATGCTTCTGTTTCAGATGAGGCAAATCTGCATATGTTTTGGAGGAAACTTTGGAAATTGTAGGTCCCTCAGAAAAGTAGACATTTTGCTTGGAGGGCTACACATGACATCCTACCAACAAAGACAAATCTGATGCATAGACATGTTCTAATGGATGATGCACGTAAGGAGTGTGGGGATATTTAGAAACCTTTCTCCGTCTTTTTTGGGAGTGCCAAAGTGCTCGTGAAACATGGGCTTCATTTAAGAAGGTTCGTATTTTGGCTTCACTTAAGCTTCGTGGATTTCCTTTGGTTTGTTTTTGATGGAGGCAGATTGGTCTAGTGAGGATTCTACTATGGCAATTTCACTGGTTTGGACGATGGACAAATAGAAATGAGGTTAGACATGGTGGTAAGAGGAAAAATGGAAGAGAGTTGTTTCTGAGGTATCTGCACTATATGGAGGAATATTGGGCAGCTTTAATAATTCCACTGAAGCATTCTCAATCTCTAGAATCAAAATGGTCTCCTTCGCCGATGCCTTTCTATAAGGTAAATGTTGATGGGGCTGTCTTTGGTACCCAAGGAGAAGCTGGTGTTGGGGTTGTTATTAGAGATCAAAAGAGGAACTTTATTGCAGGTTTGAGTAAGAAATTTAAAGCTCCTTTGGGTGCTATAGAAGTGGAAGCAAAGGCTTTTGAAACATGTATTACTTTTGCAAAGGAAGTAGGCATCATGGAATTTGTGTTAGAAGGTGATTCGCTGATATTGTCAACGCCCTATGTGAGAAGACTCAAGCATCCTCCTTGATGGCATCTTTAAATTATGGGATAGAAGTGTAGACACAAATTTCTCAATTGAAGAAAAATCAAACAAACTGAGAAATGAGTTCTACAAATATATTTTTGTATTAATCAAGTGATGAGTACAATCTCTGTTTTGACTCTTTTACAAAAAGTGCTCATCTGATTCTATCTTCTTTATGGTCTTGACTCAAACGCGAATTTTCTTCAATTTGGTTGAAAGATGGATCAAATGGTCTTCACAACGAATCTCTGACTTTGAGCTTGTTAGAGATTTGTTGTCCTTCAAGTTTTTCAAGTCCTTCGAATGTTCTTCAAGTTCTTCAAATGTTTTTCAAGTTCTTCAAAGATTCTTGAGACAGAATTTCTCCAGAACTTGAGTCTCTTGAAAACTTCCTCCCCAAAATGAGAGAGGATGTTCTCTATTTATAGTGATTTTAGAGGATAAGCTCCACTTTGAGTTGATATTCGTGAAAGTATGTAGTAAACTTTTGATTGGCCCAAATTCTTCTTAGAGATAATTATCTCTATTTATCTATATCATATTTTGATAAAAATAATAATCAACAAAGATAAATGATTATCTCTATTTAATTTATTTTAATAAAGATAATTATCTATCAATTTTGAATAGAAAATTTATCTTTATTTTATTTATTTATTTTAATAAAGATAATTATTCATAAATTTTGAATAAGAAATTTATCTTTATCTTGTGGACCAAATGACATGTGGCAAATTTCGATATGCCAGTGTGATGTCAATTTGGATGACACATGTTATCATCTAATTTAATTAATTTAATAACATTAATTTATAATTTGCCACTAAATTTTGATGTGGCTTTTTATAATTGGCTTAAAATTTTGCCTCTTACAACAAGTTGGTTCAAATGAGTTGAGGAATGTATATTTCCTTCATTTTTGTAGGAGTGGGAATTTGCTTGCTCACCTATTAGCTAAGTATGCTTTAGGCATTAGCGACTATTCTACTTTGATTGAAGAGAGTCATTGTTTTCTAGAACAAGCTCTTATCCAAGATGTACCTTCTACTTTGATTAAATAAAGTTTGTGTGTTTTATATATAAAAAAAAGAAAAAAAAAAGCTATAAGGGGAGACAGAGGACTTGTGATGAGAAACTCAAGAGTCAGGACAACACCAGAACAATTCAAAGGAGAAACTTAATTTTTTTTATACAAGAAAGAAATTCTACTCTAGCCTAATCTAAGTGTATATGTGTATAAAGCTCCCTCCTAGAGACTTGAACCTCGACCCTTCCTCCCACACCTCACAAGCACTTATACTTGTGGAGTGACCATTGCATCAAGAGTGTGTGGTGGTAAAAATATACAAATTAATCAATCTAAAGTAGAGTTGCAAGAAAGAATGAAAGAGAGTGAGCATAATAGGCCGAATAGATTGAAGTGGACCAAAATGGACTTAATAGACCTAAGTAGACCAAACTGGACCGAATGTACAAAAATGGACCGAAGTCAATTGAAATGGACTCAGGTAGATTGAATTTCTACGCTGATGCGACTCAACAGGAGAATAATAACAATAAATTCTACCGTTTAGCTTTTAAATTTATATATATATATATATATATATGTATAGATTTGTGAACACGAGGCTCAATTCAACTCTCTCTTTCTCTCTCTCTACATATATAAATATGTTTATATTTATCAATAATTTAACAATCTATTCATAGGAAAAAAGTTATAAATTTGTAAAGGGAGTAAATTTTAGTATTAGTTTTACTATATATTGAAAAGGAATGAATTCATTAAATAACTCACGAATAAGTTTAAGTTTGTTTGACAATAAATATATATATATATTATATATATATATTTATTTATTTATTATCCTAAAGATTGAAGGTGATTTAGTTATTCTTGAAGGTGATTGAATCGGCCCGGTTCAGCGTGAAAAAAAAAACTCGGATGTGGCACCAATGCGCAGGCATCAACATTGGTGGCCGCACCCCACGTCGAGTCACATCAGACTCTGGTGCGGCACCTTCCCAGCCGTGTTGGTGCTTTCCAGGTTTGGATTGCGTTGAAATTTCATTTCAGCGAGTTTGTGTCTCTATCAGTGGGCCCTATGCACTATTCACGGGACCCACAAGTTGTCTAATTCAACAAAATTTTCATTAAAACTGGGTTTGAGGCACTATTCACACATTTATAAATTATTTTACTACAATGTTTTCAGTTTTCAGCAATAAATGGTATCTAAACAGACCCTGAAATGATTATAAAATTCTTGGTAGCTGATGATGAAGTTTTAGTCTTATTTAATCATTTGATGTAATATCCAAACTTGTTTGCAGAAGCTTTATGGTGTGTCAATTTTTCACATATTTGTTGCCAAGACAATTCTATAGCTCATAACCTTGCTAGATACATAATATTCATGTCATAAATTTATCAGTGTATCCGGTCTTTCTTAATGAAATTTCAGTCTTCTGAGGGGTGTCGAAAGTTGAAACTCAACTAAATTGTAACCTTTGTTATGGTAAAAAAACAAATTATTAATATAAAAAAATGGAGGAAATTTTATATATAATTTTCTTGTCATTTTCCAAAATCATTTTTTAAATTAATTCTAGATTTTTCTCCCTTAAATAAAACCCTGCCACTGCTATTATATATTTGTTGACTTCAAAACTGCAAAGCAGCTGCAGGCCCAATATCCAATTTCTAGAACCATTATCTAGTTTATGCAATCCATAAAACATAAAAGTATCTGATGGCGGTGGTTTTACAAGTTACTAATGCTTTAAGAAAGCTGACGGGAGTATTGAGCTCGTCAGCCATGGTCACTAGAACATCTCCTTTTGACGTTCACAGCATACGTGACGGCGTGGGGCTGAAGTATCAGTTGACGAAGTCAAAGCTGAATGTCCTAAGCTGACAACCTTGCTGGAGACATGCGTAGGTTGACGACCATATAGGAGACGTACGTAGGGTGACGACCTTAGGAAGTAAAAGCTGAAAGGGTAACCCAACCTTTATCCTTAACTTGTTTTGTCCTCTACGTACGTGCATATAAGGAGAGTTCTTGCGTTGCATGCTTGGCCTTAGTCAAGAAGATTCCTATAAGGAAAAGGGGCTCTAGATGATACGCAAAATCCATAAATTACTCTCCTAGAAGGAAAGTACTTCTTTACCAGGGCGCTTATTTTGGATCCACACCGCTATATATACCCCAAAACCCTCATAAGCCAAGGTACGCATAATTCACTTCAACTCTAACACTTTAGAGTTGTAGAGAAGAAAAGAAGTTCTAATTTGACCTTCGGAGGGCTTTTGGCCAGCACCACACCGGTGCCCTTTGTTGGTCTTGTCTGTTGTTGTGCAGGTGTTGTTTCAAGTAGAGTGAGGACCATGTGACAACTGGTGGGGATTTTCGCTCATCATCAGTTGGCGCCGTCTGTGGGGAAGGATTATTTAGCCTTTGCTCTATTCCCAAGACAAAAAGTTGCATAGTACTCACTCGATCGATGACAACAATCAACAATCAAGGCGACGAACCACACACCACAGCTTTAGAGAGGCAAGTCCAAACGCTTGTAGCTGCGGTTGAGCACCTCACCAAGCAGAATCATGATTTAGAAAAGCAACTGCGACAAAGGAATGCACACCAAAGTGCACCTGAGGAAGACCAGGAAGGTGCTAGTTCGGAAGGAAGGAACGCGGAAAGGCCTAAGGGTAGCAACGCTCCAACTAGACAGGAGCGGCAAGAGACCAACCGGCCATCCGTCTCCGACACCTTGCAGACTCACGTCGCAGTTGAGATGCAGGAGATGAGGGAACGTATGGACGTGATGATGAACGCCCTTAAATGACGAATCTCCAACGACTTGGACGACCTAGTCCATAGAACAGATTCGCCTTTCACAGCGCTCGTGAATTCATGCCCCCTTCCTCCAAAGTTTCGTATGCCTCACGTTGAGAATTATGACGGATCTAAGGAGCCATTGGATCACTTGGAATCTTTCAAGACCCTAATGCATCTTTAGGGCGTACTGGATGAAATCATGTGTAGGGCTTTCCTCACCACGTTGAAAGGGCCTGCAAGGGACTGGTACAGTAGGCTGACACCTAATTCCATCAGCACTTTTAAGGAATTAGGTGCACAGTTTGTATCACACTTTATCGGGAGTCACCGGCATAAGAAGTCTACTGCGTGTCTGTTGAACATCAGGCAAAGAGAAGACGAGACCTTAAGTTCATACTTAGCCCGCTTCAACAAGGAAGCCCTCTCAATAGATGGGGCAGATGACAAGATACTTGTGGCAGTGTTCATAAACGGGCTACGAAAGGGTAAGTTCCTGTTTTCTCTGTACAAGAATGACCCAAAGACTATGTCCGACCTGTTTTACAGGGCAACGAAGTACATGAACGCAGAAGACGCATTGCTGGCCTGAGAGGACAAACCCAAAAAGAGGGAAAGGCAGGAAGACGCACAACCGAACAGGGGATGAAAAGTGGCCAGAACCCGAGAACGGCAAGACGATCGACGACCCAAACCGCCTACAGGAAGATTCACGAACTTCACTCCCCTAAACGCTCTTATCGACCAGGTACTAATGCAGATTAAAGATGAAGAAACTTTGGCCTTTCCAGGCAAACTGAAAGGAGATCCCAACAGGAGACCAAGGGACAAATACTGCTGATTTCATCAAGATCATGGCCACGACACCGCTGATTGCTACGACTTGAAACAGCAAATAGAAGCTCTTATTAGACGAGGAAGGCTACAGAGGTTCGTCAACAAGGAGAGGGCGAACCCGCCACAAAATCAAGCCCCTCGACGAGACAATGATCGCCCCAAACAACCCATAGGAGATATAAGGATGATTGTAGGGGGCACCATGACCGTCGGGTCATCCAAGAAAGCCCAAAAGACATACCTCAGAACGGTTCAGAACGTCTAGGTGACAAGTTCCACGCCCGAAAGGTCGTGGATTGACAATTCCCCCATTGAATTTTCAGAAGGAGACGTCCGGCGCCTTCATCATCCCCATGACGACGCTTTGGTAGTCACCATACAGGCAGGAGACTATAACATACATCGAGTCCTCGTAGATAACAATAGTTCAGCAGACATTCTCTACTATCCCGCTTTCCAACAAATGGGAATTAGAAGGGAACGACTAGTTCCGACTAACGCCCGCTCGTTGGCTTTGGAGGAGCGAGGGTACTTCCATTTGGCGTTGTCACTTTGGCAGTAACTATTGGAGACTACCCACAGCGGATCACCCGGAATGTAACATTCCTGCTAGTCGATTGCTCGTTGGCCTACAATGCCATCATAGGACGTCTAACCCTTAACTCATGGAAAGCCGTAACATTTCACATACCATTTGATGATAAAATTTCCTATCGATTATGGAATTGGAGAATTGAGAGGAAATCAAGTATCCACACGCGAATGTTACGTAGCCATGATGGAGATGGGCACCCAAATTCAGGCCATGAACATAGAGGAACGTCGGGTGGCGACAGAGCCCATCGAGGGGCTCGAAGACGTACTTCTTGACGAAACCCACCCGGAGCGAACGACCAAAATCGGCACCCTGGCAGACCTGGCGGTACGTCAAGAACTCACGACCTTCTTGAAAGAAAACTGGGGCGTGTTCGCATGGAGCCACGTAGACATGCCGAGAATCGACCTATTAGTCATGGTACACAGGTTGAACATGTTGCCATCTCTCCCGTCCCTCCGACAAAAAAAAAAAGAACCTTTGCCCAAGAAAGAGATCAGGCAGTAGCAGAAGAAGTCCGTAAAGTACAAGAGGTGAAATTTATCAGGGAAGTGTACTACCCTGATTGGTTGGCAAACGTCGTGATGGTCAAAAAGAACAACGAAAAATGGAGGATGTGTGTCGACTTCACGGACTTAAACAAAGCATGCCCTAAGGATAGTTACCCCCTCCCGCAGGTCGACATCCTGGTGGACTCTACGGCCCAACATCAGCTGCTGAGCTTCATGGATACATTTTTCGGATATAACCAAATCCGAATGGACGAAGCTGATCAAGAGAAGACTTTGTTTGTAACAAGCCAAGGCCTTTTTTGCTACAAAGTCATGCCCTTTGGTTTGAAAAACGCTGGCGCAACCTATCAGAGGCTCATGAACAAGATGTTTGCACGACAGATTGGAAGAAATGTCCAGGTATATGTTGACGACATGCTGGTCAAAAGTCAAAGGGAAGAAGATCATTTGGAGGATCTCAACGAAACCTTTGATACTTTTCGCTCCTACAACATGAAGCTCAATCTAAGAAAGTGTGCCTTCGGAGTGACAGCGGGAAAGTTCTTAGGGTACATGGTATCCCAAAGAGGCATCAAGGCCAACCCGGACAAGATTCGGGCCATTATAGGGATGGCACCTCCTAAAAATATAAAGGAAGTACAAAGCCTCAATGGCAGGGTCGCCGCGCTTAGTAGATTCATGTCGAAGGAAACGGATAGATGTCTACCTTTCTTCTGCACATTGAAAAAATCCTTTGAATGGACGGCCGAATGTCAACAAGCGTTGGAAGATTTGAAGGTCTATCTCTCTTCGCCACCGTTACTGAGCCTGTCGCAACCAGGAGAAGAACTATTCCTTTATCTGGTCGTTTCCCCGGCAGCTGTCAGTGCGGCATTAGTAAGAGAAGACGAAAAGGTTCAACGACCCGTGTACTACGCAAGCAAGGCACTGCATGGTGCAGAGGAGAGATATTCCCCCATGGAAAAACTTGCCTTCGCTTTGGTCACGGCGGCCCGTAAACTCAAGCCATACTTCCAAGCCCATACGATAGTCGTCCTAACTGACAAACCTTTACGGCGAGCAATGGACAGCTGTGGCGCCGCTAGACGAATGGTATTATGGTCAATAGAATTGAGCGAATTTGACATACAATATTGCCCCCGCATCGCCATCAAGGGACAAGCGATTGCCGACTTCATTGCGGAGTTCACCAGCACGGAAGGTGAAGAGGCAGAAAACCCCCAATGGAGCATCTTTACAGATGGGTCATCCAACAAGAAAGCTGGAAGAGTAGGGGTTGTACTTAAATCTCCAGAAGGCAACGAGATCGAATGTATGATTCATCTCGATTTTCGTACAACTAATAATGAAGCTGAGTACGAAGTCCTGATAGCAAGTTTAGACCTTGCCCAAGTTGTTGAGGCCTCGAACGTAGTTGTTCACTGCGACTCCCAGGTCGTTACAAGCTAAGTGAACGGCGAGTAAGTGTGCAAGGGTGAAAAGATGAAGAAGTACTGGGAGCAAGTGAAGAAGAGGATAGATGGGCTATAAGCCAAGATAGTCCAAATTCCAAGATGTAAAAACAAACAGGCCGACCGTCTTTCCAAAATTGCATCTGCAGAGTCTATGATCACCATTGACAAGGTACTTTCTTTTTCTCAGCCCTCACCATTAATAAACGTTGTTAACATACAAGAAATTAGTTCCAAAAACGATTGGACCACCCCCCTGATCTCCTACTTAAAAGATGGCACACTGCTTGATGAGAAGGAGGCCACAAGGAAGCTGAAGGTCCGATCAGCATGGTACGTCTTAATAAAGGACGTCCTCTATAAGAGGGGCTTTTCTCGACCGTACTTAAGATGTGTAGGCCCCGAAGAGGCAGACTATGTTATGAGAGAAGTACATGAGGGGATATGCGGTAACCACTTTAGGTCATGGTCATTGGTACATAAGTTAATTCGGGCCGGATACTACTGGCCGACAATGCTAAATGACGCCCAGGTTTATGTGAAAGCTTGCGACAAATGTCAAAGGTTCAGCAATATCATTAGGCAGCCGGCGGAAGAATTGACCCCCATAACCGCCCCATGGCCGTTCGCCCAGTGGGGGTTGGATATCATGGGACCATTCCCAATGGCAGCAAGGCCGCTGAAGTTTCTCGTCGTCGGCATCGATTACTTCACCAAATGGGTCGAAGCTGAAGCCTTAGCCACGATCATTGAAAAGAATGTAAGGAGTTTTGTATGGAAAAACATTGTTTGCAAGTACAGAATTCCAAGAGTCTTAATTTTGGACAACGGTAAACAATTTGACAACAACTCCTTCTGAGCCTTCTGCTTAGAGTTGGGAATCAAGAACCATTATTCCTCCCCAGCCCATCCTCAAGCAAACGGACAGGTTGAAGTCACCAATCGATCCTTGCTTCGAATCATCAAGACTCGGCTCGAGGGGGCAAAGGGCATATGGCCTGAGGTGCTACCTAGTGTTTAATGGGCATACAGAACGACAGTAAGGACTCCTACAGGAGAAACTCCGTTCCAGCTGACATACGGGAGTGAAGCGGTCATCCCAGCCAAGATAGGACTTACAAGTTACAAGGTGGACAATCATGACGAGGGAAGAAATGATCAAGAGCTACGCCTACAACTGGATCTAGTTGACGAGGTAAGGGCGATGGCTGAGTAGAGACTCGTACGATACCAGGACACAATGGCCAAGCACTATAACTCCCGAGTTAGGTACCGAGACTTCAAAGTCAGAGACCTCGTTTTAAGGAAAGTGATGGGCGCCGCCAGAGATCCCACGCAGGGAAAGCTTGGCCCAAATTGGGAAGGGCCTTACAAGATTATATCGTGGCTAAGAAAGGGCACCTATCACTTAGAAATATCTGATGGGCAGAAGCTACGACACCCATGGAACGCCGAGCATCTCAGAAAGTATTATCAGTGAAAGATAGCAAGTAGAACACTACTCCTCATCACCAGCTTATGTTTTTAATTATTTATCCTAGTTTATTCTTGTCTAACAATATATTTTAAGCCCAAAGGACCGAAAGTTTATTCTTTTTCGAACAAAGTTCTACTTATGCATTCATCATAATAAGAGGAGTTTTTATTCAAAAACGACTAGTAAGCTTATTATGTTTCCAAGGAAACAGTAAGTCCACAAAGTGGACGACCTATTACTAAGTCCACAAAGTGGACGCCCTTATGGCTAAGTCCACAAAATGGATAACCTTACGCCTAAGTCCACAAAGTGGACGGCCTACTACCAAGTCCACAAAGTGGACGGCCTTATGGCTAAGCCCACAAAGTGGATAACCTTACGCCTAAGTCCACAAAGTGGGCGACCTTATGGCTAAGTCCACAAAGTGGACAGCCTTATGGCTAAGTCTACAGAGTGGACAACCTTATTGCTAAGACCACAAAAGGAGCAACCTTATGGCCAAGTCCACAAAGTGGACGACCTCATCGCTAAGTCTACAAAGTGGATGACCTATCATTGAGTACACAAAGTGGATAGGGACAACAAAGTGATGGAATCAGCATAACGTCCAAAAGGAGGAAAACTCCATTATAAAACCTACAAAATAAACAAACCCTAAACTAGAATCCATGAAGTTGATGAATACTCAGTAGAGGGAAGCTAACGCCATTACATATAAAGTGACGGATATATGGCAAACAATAATTCAATCAGCTAAAAAAGGTGATGGCGTTAAAAACAGGCATACAACTAAGTTTTTGATCTAATGCCGTTGCCCATGAAGCTAACGGTTTGATAAAACAACTCGAGGTCCGAGCTAAAAGGAGGTTGACGCCGTAAAGGCCGACGCCGTCAAAAGTTGATAGGCATACGGTTAAATTTTGAGCTAAGAATTGACAAGCTGACGTCGTTTTTTACTTTGATAAATATGTAAAACAACGCCGTCATCTATAGGCCGACGGGATCATTACGAGCAAGTAATTTTAACATAAAATATAAAAAGAGAGAAACATGCTTCGAATATAAGGCAAAATATTAAGATTGACACAAACAATGTCTTTACAAAAGCCGAGAAAAACGGGCGTCAAGCATTAAAGTTCGTCTACACCTTCACAAAAAAAAGAAAAAAGAAAAGAAGGAAAAGTGCTAAGGTTCATGAAGTCGGGGGATCTTGAGACCTTCTGTCATCATCAACGACAAAGGGCTGGACGCAAGGAATAGAAGGGTTGACGGCACATAGATCGTTGCCAGAAGGATTTGTTGTAGTCAAGGTGACAGTCTGGTCTGCGGCTAGCTGAGCAAGAACGACGCTGTCATCCCTCTAGTTAGTATCGTCACGTTCCTCATTAACGGTATCGCCTGCAGGGGTTGATAGGATAGACTCATCCATGGAAATCTTGGATAAATCCAAGTCAGGATGGATGGATTTCACTTGTTTTAAGCAGTCCTCAAACCCTTCACCATAGTAGGTGGCACAAGTGTCTATGAAGGATGACGAGTCCTTGAACTCTGTCACTGTGTCATTCCTAGCCGTTTCCATCTAGACTAGGATGGACTTCAGCTCTTTTTCCGCCGTCAGCTTGGCTTCTTCTTCCAGCTTGCGTCGACGGCTTTCCTTCGCCAGTTTTTCCTTTAAATCCTTCAGTTCCACACCCAGGATATGGTTTGCATCCTTGTATTGCGCTTGACCGTCAGCTAGATACTTGATGCACTCATGTAGACGGGCAATCACCCCCTCATTGGCAGAGCACCAATATGACAAAGCCTTCATGCGAACCATAGCCTACATAGAAAAAGATAAAACAACGTCAGAATGTTAAGATTGGTTGGGCACCAAAGTAAAGAAAGAGGCATACCCTAGTAAGATCGAAAAGGCCTGACGCCCCTATCTTGTCAATGGCCTGCTCAGCACAAGGATCCATCTCTTCATCCTTTAAGATGGATTTTGTCACCTCCACAGCATAGTCTTTATGGGTTAACAAGCGGCGTACGGATCCTTGGGTGATGGGGCCTGACGAGGTCATTGGTCCTTTACCCGCCCCATGAACAGACCTGGGAGGTGACGGCCTCTTTAAAGACTTGTCCCCATGAGTCGAGGCAACCTTCTTTTTCGGACGGTCATCCTTGTCATCGGGTTTCCTCTTGGCCCTGGTCCTCCTGACAAGCCTCGGGGAAGACGGCAGGGTCAACTCGCCCCTAGCCCTCTCTTGTTCCTTTTTCTTAACAGCAGCGGCAGCTGGTACCCGTTGCTTAGCTGACTCCATTTCTGCAAAAGATAAAGAAGGTTAGAAAAAAGACAGCGTTAGGATGAAGATGAAAGAAATTGAGAGATACTCACGCCGACAGGAATAAGCGTTTAGTTTGCAAGCTTCCTTCGTCGGCTCGGGACTGCCACAATACAAATGCAGAGTATCTAGCATGATTAAGTCTCGACACTTCCGCTAGTCCAAAGGGATGGCCGTCACTTAATGAATAAAATCATTTTGTTCCGCGGTGATGCACGGACGATTGTTAGCTGTAATAAAAGAGGACGGTTTAGAGGACCGAATAGGTAGACGAAGCAAGAAAGCTGACAGGACTAACCTGAATTTCTAACATGTGCCCAGGTGTTGTCAAAACCATTAGGCATTGACTCTCATTCCTCCTGACGGCATACCCAATTCGTCCCCTCTACAAAGAAATACCTGCCCTTCCACTTCCTATTGGAATCGAGCATGTCTGACACCAATTTTAACTCTTTTTCCCTCATTGCAAAATGATACACCCTTTTTGACGAGGAGATATGCTAAGGGTGGTAGCACCAAAAGAACTCGTCCAGGGTTAACTGACGGTTCCCACCACTTAGGCAACCCCACAGGACCTCGGCACCAATAAAGGTTCTCCAGGCGTTAGGGGCAATCTGGTTGACGGATATCCCCAAAAAATTAGCTAGCTGATGATGCAACGCCGTCAGTGGTAGCCTTAATCTGGCAGTGAACATAGCATCATACATGCCGATATCCGCAGTTCGTCCCGAATAACACCTCTCACCTTCCTCGGGAAGGCGGATGGGGATGTCGTTTGGTATTTGGTAACGGGACTGCAAACTTTTGAAAACATTTTTCGACATCGTCGGAAGGAACTTGTTAACATACTATTCTGGGGGTAGGATGAAGGGACGATCATCATTAGAAGTTCCCGAGGTACTCTCTAAGGTTTCCTCGTCGCTGTCACTCTCACCCTCGTCACTGGTACTTCCTTTTCTGTTGATCCTCTGGTCTCCGTCATCTATCCTCTCTTCTCCACCTTCCTCACTCACCTCACTTCCTCTAGAACTCCCTACTTCCCTGTCAAAGGGAGCTGATGTTTCCCTTTCTGACGACTAGGATAGGCCCTCCACTGGCTCACGGCCTGATTGGGAAACTTCGTCGTAACTCGCTCTGTCGCGGATCGACGATTGATCACTCGTCGTCTCCCTAGACATCTGACTACCTACAAACGATGGATTTTTATTCTAAGATCCTAGGCAGACGACTTCACTAAAGGGCGTTACTAGAAGAATAAAAGGGTAAAGTGAAGGAAACTTACGAGTAAAAGGACGGCCTCAAGTAGCTGACGACAATTTGGTTAACGGCGTGAAAAGATCAGCAGTGACGTTCTCTTTCTCTCGGAATGAACAGGATGTGAAAAGTTGGAAATAAGTAGAAACATGAAATATATATAAGCGAAAGGGGGCACAAAAGACGAAGCGACACGCTCGTCCAGACACGGAGCCAATCAATCCAAGCCATGTGTCCCACCATTTAATGAAGATGGCACGAATTACCACGCATGAATGGTTTCCCTAATAACGTCAACTCCACAACCCGTTAGCCAATGCTGACGGGGTGATGAAATAGGGGCAGCTGATGGTGGTGGTTTTACAAGTTACTAATGCTTTAAGAAAGCTGACAGGAGTATCGAGCTCGTCAGCCATGGTCACTAGAACATCTCATTTTGACGTTCATAGCATACGTGACGGCGTGGGGCTGAAGTATCAGTTGATGAAGTCAAAGCTGAAGGTCCTAAGCTGACGACCTTGCTGGAGACATGCGTAGGCTGACAATCGTATAGGAGACGTACGTAGGGTGACAACCTTAGGAAGTAAAAGCTGAAAGGGTAACCCAACCTTCATCCTTAACTTGTTTTGTCCTCTACGTATGTGCATATAAGAAGAGTTCTTGCGCTGCACGCTCGGCCTTAGTCAAGAAGATTCCTATAAGGAAAAGGGGCTCTAGATGATACGCAAAATCCATAAATTATTCTCCTAGAAGGAAAGTACTTCTTTACCAGGGCGCTTATTTCGGACCCATGCCACTATATATACCCCAAAACCCTCATAAGCCAAGGTACGCATAATTCACTTCAGCTCTAACACTTTAGGGTTGTAGAGAAGAAAAGAAGTTCTAACTTGAGCTTCGGAGGGCTTTTGGCCAGCACCACACCGGTGCCCTTTGTTGGTCTTGTCTGTTGTTGTGCAGGTCTTGTTTCAAGTAGAGTGAGGACCACGTGACAACTGGTGGGGATTTTCGCTCATCATTAGTATCTAACATCTGTACCTGAGAAAACAAAGTAATTAACCACGAATTGCTTTCAACAACGAATATATTTTGAATATTCATGAGGATTTTTACATGGAAAATAATAGGCATTTGAAAATCTTTTGGATGGATATGGATGTTAGTGAAAGGACGTCTTGCTTAAAATACTAAAATGTTAAAAGTTAGTAAAATTATTTAGAATTTAGAATATAAGAAATAGTCCAGTAGTAATAATAGCTTTTTATAATAACTCATTTTATGATTTGAACTTAATTTATCTTCTCTTTCACTATTAAACTATTAATAGAACTAAAAGAACGAATAAATAAAAAGATTCTGGTTTAGAATTCTCTTCCTCACTTAAAAGTCTTTATTTTCACAACTTTTAAAGCCAATTTCCCTTTTATTCACTGAGTGTTTAAATGCGTTTTCATTTGTTTTTTTTTTTGGTATAAGGTAGAATTTTTACTTTAGTCTAATCTAAATTTATATGTGTTTAAAGTTTTCTTCTAGAGACTTGAACCTTAGTCCTTATCCCTACACCCCATAAACATTTTTACTTATAAAGTGACCATTATATCAAAAGTGTGCAGTAATAATGCGTTTTGATTTTACTATTGCTTAGATTAGTGATTCATACTTTCTCAAAAAAAAAAAAAAAAAAAAAAGCCACATCAATGGCTTACGTGCATTAAATAGCCGCTTTTAAGACTTATGTGGCATAAATACACATATTAAATAGAGTGTTGGTGCCACCTGCCAAATAAGGCTTAAATGGAGAGCTAGACCCAGTTTATCCCAGCATAGAAGCTAGAGAATTATAAAGCCAAAAGAATTGAGTCTAAATCTTCTGTCTCACTTTTCCTGCTTTACTCTATACTCCACCAATAAAAACTTGCCACGTGTTCACCGCATTAATTATATACTATCATTAATTGACTTATTAATGCTATCGTTATTAATTAATAATATTATTTAATTAATGTGGTGAATACGTGGCAAGTTTTTATTGGTGGAGTATAGAGTGGAGCAGAAAAAGTGAGACAGAAGATTTGAACTCGAATTGAGTCTAAATCTTCTATCTCACTTTTCTTCTGTCTCAAAAGAATTAACAACTATTTTTAACACCTCACACACCATTTATTTTTAACATCTAGCTGCAATAAGTTATCGTTTCTAACACTACGCTGTAGCAAGAAGTTATACATAAAAAAAATATTTTATTACTTTCTCACTTTTACTACCAAATTTCTCTTTTATTTAATTGATTTATCTCTTTAATTCTAACGTCATGTCCAGTGGCTCCAGTCCCTGCCCAGCTCCCCTTCTCCCACTCACCCAATCCCGTCCTTCTTTGTCTGAAACCAAACCCAAACCAAAGCTTCCTGGCTCCATCGCTGCCGCAATCACTCGTGGTGGAAGAGAAAGGTTGTTTAGTTTAGTTTTTATTTTTATTTTTTTTATGGTGGTTGAAGAGCAAGGAATCAAGTTTTGTAATGGTGATGGTAGAGGAAGTGGCTGGGTTGTGAGAGTGGGTGGCGGTGGCAGTTTTTGGTGGTCTTGCTGTCGTTCAGATGGTGGGTGGTGGGGTTTATGGTGGTTGTGGTATGGGTGGTGGGTTTTTGGTGGGTGATTGGGTTTATGTGGTGGGTTTGTGGTCACATTGCTCATTTTGAACAGCAAGCCTGTTGAAGCTACACGTTGTATCAGCAGAACGCTTGGAACCTTTCTTTTTCTCCTCATTCAATTTTTTTTTTTTGTCAACAGGATACTTTGCTATAGTTGAAATTACATTTTTGTCCATAAAATTTTATCGTGCCAATGCGTGTTAAGCTTGGTGGTTTTTCGTAATTTGAGTCTGACCACAATGAGGAAAGGTCCTAAAAAAGAAAAAGAAAGGAAAAGTGAGTCCTTTCTCAGTCTACATGGTATGGCCTTTAGCCCCAACCTCAAGGCCCGTTTAAGGTACTCTAATTCCATGCTGAGATTTTTGTCAAAACATCAAGTACGACGATGGCTCTGAGTCTGGCCACAATAAACCTCTGCTCATGGCCATCAAGGGACAGATTTACGACGAGCTCAGCTGGATTTTTTTTTTTTTTTTTTTTTTGTGGCTTTCTGGCTACTTTGAATTTCTGTTTTTTGTTCTTCTCGGACTTTATTTTGTCTATTTTTTTAGAAGTGAATACGTAAAACTGAGTTTTAACATCTGGGTTCTTTTGTAACTAATGGCATTAGCCGATATGTGATGGATTTTTTAGAGGGGTTTTCAGTTTTGGTATTCTAGGCAGGTCAGAAAAACTATAGAACATTTTGGGGGGTCTTTTGGGTATGTTAAATTTTTTGAATTTTTTGGGTCATCTCACCTGCCATTTCCATTTGGGTATATGAGAATTTTGCCTTTAGGGTCATTAATAGTTTTTATTAATTTATATGGTCTATACCCACTAACAATAGTTGTGTATTGCATTACAAAACTCACACTAGTGTTGAGTAACCTATCGTCTATAGATCGGATATACATTGCAGCTTCCTCTGGGCTGAATCTTTCTGCTAGCGGTGACCAGAAACTCTTCCCTTGCTGTGTTGAGTAATCTGACCTCGCCTATATATATATATATATATATATATATATATATATATATATATATATATATATATATATATGTATGTATTTTTTATTATTATTATAGCTTGATTTATCCTCTTTTTTTCTTCTTTTTTTCAATCATCTAGATCTGAACTATTGTTGTGCTGAATGCCTCCCGACAATTAGTTTTATGGTTAATGTTGAAGTAATGAATGTTGAACCTTAGATTCATGAGATGTGCCTCATAGAATTGTGGGTGGTGGGTTTGTGGTATGGGTGGTTGGTTTTTGGTGGGTGGTTGGGTTTGTGTGGTGGGCGATGGTAAGTGGTTGTTCCTATTGCTTCTAAGAATGGAGAGAGACGGAAAGGATGAGAAAGAAAAAGAAATAGACGATGAATAAAAAAAAATTATAAATAATGAAAATTGTAAAGAAGTGTCAATTTTTTTTTTATTTTATTTTTTTTTTATGTTAGATGTAATATAAAGTGAGTTGTTAAAATAATAAAAAAAAGTAGTATTTTGAGTTGCTAAAAGTTATAATTTTTAGCATTCTTAATGCTAGCTTGACCATATGTATGCGTGTATACATAGATACACACATCTCTTTTTATTATTATAAACTAGACTTATTATACACGCTTTGTGTATGCAATAATTCTATTTTTTATTTATTTGTTTTTTGATTTAGTATTATAATGTTTAAAAATGATATATAAAAAATTGTGTGTATTTTTTCTTAAAGAAATAGGTAAGGTAACGTGGAATAATTTTAAAAATGAAATAAAGATAGTGTCCTAAGTTTTAAGTCGAATGGAGAAGATACAGGAAATAACCTAAAACTTAGGAACGGTAAATTACTCTTTTAATCAAATTGTGCTTTTTTATTTGAAATTATTTAACAAAAAGATAGAGGTATTTTAAAGAGTTTAAGAATTTGTGTGAGGATATTTTAGTACGCAAAAAGTTAAAATTCAAATTGGAAATCCTGTTATTAATAGTATAGAATCTATAGATAATTCAATATTTACAACAATGAAGGAGATGAGATTTGAACTATAGTTAGAAATTCTAGGATGTGTTAGTTAAACTCTAAGGCTTTTGGCCATAAGTGTACGCACTCTTAGGCCATTAGCATCTGAGAATGCAAGAAAAAAAAAATCCTATTTTGCATCGGTAAACACCACTTTATCTACTTTACTCAGTGGGGACTCCAGAAATTTTTCTCATGGTGTTTTTGAGTGAGCTTGCTCTGTTCTAATTTTTTTTTTTCTTCAAATTCTCTGTTGCAATTTTTTCTTTTTTAGATTTTAGTTCAAAATTTTTTTTAGCTTTTTCTTTTTGCTTGAAAGCAATATTATGAATACTATTTTGGACCTTGTTTCAGTTTGTTTAGTGGAATGGAATATTTCGGTACCGATCTATTTCAATGTACCATTTTAGGGTGTTTCGTGGTTAATATATATTTATATTTTCTTATACAACATAAAATTATTGATACAAATAAGTAAATCTCAAATAAAACAAATTATTTAGTTTTTCTTTTTTGACACTTAGATCATTTAGTTATTACATAACAATTACTGTTTTATAATATTAAAACATAAAAATGTAATTAAATAATGAAAATCAACAATAAGAAATAGTACAATAAGGGTGTATATATGTATATCAACCCACTGCAAAACTGCTTAACATAGGTTTTTTTTTTTTTTTTTTTTGTCTTTTATAATGTGTATTCACTTACTTTTAAGGGACTACAAACCACTATCCCAATTCAATGCCACGGCCCCATCCACCCCACACTAAGAGACAAGAGCTGATCAACAATTTCAACACAATTACATATTTTTATAATTACATACACTTACACAAAAAGACAAAAGCTAAGCAATTTATATTGTCACAAGATAAGTCAACAAATAAGTCTAAGCAATTTACACAAAATTCATGACACAAGTCAGAAAGCATTGAGTATGAGAGAGAGAGAGAGAGAGAGAGAGGAGAGAGAGAGAGGGAAAAGGAGAGAGAAGTAAATACCTTGATGTCGCCTGAGATCAGGAGCGGCGCCGCTGCAACACATTGAAGGCTGAGGTTCTTATTTCCCGATCTCGCTTTTGCCGTTGCCGATCTCGCAATCTCCGATTTGGGCTAAGTCAATCTCCGATCTTGCCATCGCAGAGCTGCTCTAGGTGTTTAGTGTTGCTATTGTTGCCTTGCTGAGTCTTTTTTTTTTTTTTTTTTTTTTTTGAGAATCGTTGCCTTGCTGATGTCGAGCCACTGCTACTGCTGCTGAGAAGTGACTCAAGTGAGGATGTGAGGTTCTTATTAGGTTAGGAACTGGGTAATGGGTAATGGGTAATGGGTATACGTATTAAGTTTATAATTTTTTTTATTATTATATTTGTTGAGAATCCATGGGTTTGCTCCTTGCTGGGCTTGCCTTGATCAGTCTTGTACTGATTAGTTTTTTTTTTTTTTTTGAGAATTCATGGGTTTCTGTATTCAGTATATTGGGCTTTTTTTCTGGATGGACTTGCCTGTTACAATTTTTTTTTAATAGATTTTAGTTCCAATTTTTTTTGGGCTTTTTTTGTTTGAAAGTAGAACAAATAATTTTTCTTTTTTTATTTGAGGGTGTTCCTAATTTTGATTAAGGGTGTTCCTGATTTTTTTTAGAGGGTAAAAAAATTCATTATTATATATACTTTTTTTTTTCAAGTCAAAGTGTTCTTGGGAACACCCTGACATGAACATGGCGTCGCCCCTGCCTTTACTAACTCATTTTACAATTCGCCTTACATCCCAATTTTTAATTTTACATACAACTCAATAAAATAATATAAACTACTTAATAAAATAATATAAAAAACTCATTTCTCTTTCCTATCTCATCTCTCATCTCTCATCTCTCTTTTTCTTTTCTTCCTCTGCCTTTATCTCTCTAGTCTGTCCCTATCTACAACCACCACTACCCCACCACCACACACACCTTAACAACCACCACCAACAACAACAACAAAAAACCCACCCAAACACCATTCCGACCACCAAAACACCAACCCACAGCCACCGAAACACCAAACACCACTAATCCTACCACCCAAACACAAAACCATCACTAATTCGGCCACCCAAACACGGATCCGACCAACCGACAGCCACCTAAACTCCAAACACAAATCTGGCCAACCCATGGCCAACCCACAGCTAACCAAACTCCATAATCACCGATCCAGCCAACCCAAACATAGATCTAGCCATGTGGGTTTGTCCCTTGTGGAACCTAAGTGAGAGGATGAGAGAATGGGAGGAACTCTTGAGATTTAGATTCCAGCCATGGAGGTCTTGAAAGCTATGGTCTTGAAAGCTACGACCATGGAGGTTTTGAAAGCTACAGTCAGAGAAGAGAGGAGGTAGAGAGAAGAAAGGAGGAGTCAGGGAGAGAGAGAGAGTGATAAAGAGTAATAAAATAATAAAATTAATTTCCAAACCTTTGAACAGTAAGTTGTATAACTAGCAACTTACTGTAGCTAGAGGGTATAAATTTGTATATCTACATACCCAGATGTTGCAGGTTTTTAGTGATTTGAGTTGTAAAATAGCAACATGTGGGGTTTTACACCCCAATATTTTTTCTTTTGAAAATCAAGACCAAGCCTGCAAAGAAACTTTATTAAGAACTTGGATAATCTGCAAAAACAATAGAATCAAGCTCGAATTAAGAACTTGGATAATCCACATTATTTCTTTGTAAGGTCGAAGCTTCTGCCTCCCTCATTCTTTTTTTCTTTTCAGCAATTTCCCAAGTAACATTTTTATAACAACGTTTACTCCACCATTTTAATTTCACTTGACATTTACCCACTTTATTCACCACCCCACACATAAATGTGTTGCCCTCACCTTCCCTCTAAGCCGAGGACACCATGTCATGACACCCCTCCTCATCCAACCACATCTTCTCAAAGTGCCATGGTTTGTTTTGCCTCACCAGTATCCCACAAGGATGTATTAACATTGGCTTATGATCAGACGTTCGCAATCCAAAATCACCATTTTAGTTGCCGAATAATTTTTGAACCAATTTGTGGTACCCAACGCTCTATCTAAGCGTTCCCATACTGAAATTCCATTGGCAATATTTGTTAACCAAGTGAATTTGCTACCCACAAGCCCCAAATCCATAAGCCCACACTCATCCAAAACATCTCTAAAATTTTTCATTTGCATATATGGTCTCAATCTCCCCCCACTTTTTTCATGAGATTTTGTAATCTCATTAAAATCACATGCACATAACCATGGTACTAAAAACCTCCCTTGTAAATTCCTCAAAAGATTCCATGATTCCATCCTCCGTTGTGTCAATGGTTCGCCATAAAAACCAGTAAACCTCCACCCATCCTCCTTATTTTTTTTTTTATCAATACATCAACATGGTTTAGGGATGAGGATTGTACCTCCACCTCCAACCCTTTCTTCCAAAATAGCGCTAAACCTCCTCCCAAATTAACTTTTGACACACCAAAGTAACTACCCATCTGCAATCTATCCATAATGTCACCTATCTTTGTTTCTACCAGCCATTTTTCAGCTAAAAATACAACTGAGGGATCTTGTGCCCGAACCAAGTCCCCGAGCTCTTGAACTATCTGCTAGTTTCCAAGCCCCCGACAATTCTAACATAAGATACTCATTGGGATTGGCGGGACTGGGATCTAGCCTCCACCATTTTGGATAAATTTTCTTCACTGCTCTTTGACACTCTACTCTTCTTTTTTTGAACCTCAGAGTTGCTCTCCCTCTCTGCCATGCTTGCTGCCATTTTTTTTTCAATCTCAAGGTCCCTTTATTCGAGTTTGAGGAATTGTTTGCTTCAACTCCCTCTTGCTTTTCACCCACAAAGTAATTATCCCTATTCAATGAACTTTTCTGTTTTTCACCACTTCCATATTCCCCACAAAATTTTTCTTCCAGACCCATATCGTGTTTCCTAAGTTCACTGTCAATCTCCTCTATTCGATGACGAAATAATTCATTGGGGCAGGCATGTATTTTCTTCGTGCTAGACTCCACCCCCACCTCCAAAAAAATTGATTCTTCCTCACGTGCCTCTTGCGCTTTGTCTCGTGTTTTCAAATTCTCTGTAGTTCATTTCAGCTCCTTAACTCTTTTCCTTGAATCATGCACCTAATGGATAGAGTTGTTAATAGAATTAATGTCTTCCTTATTTATTTCCAAATCAATTACCCTCCCCTTAATTTCGGATTCCGTTTCCAAGTTGGTAACGTTTCCTTTCGCATCATTCAAACCAGCATTTAATTCCTCCTCAAACTCCTTTGTTTCCATATTTGAACTTTCAGCTACTCGCTCCCTGGATTTCTTGTTTCTGACCACCCCAATTGCACTGGACCTATGAAGCATGGGTGCGTTTCTAGATTCGAGTGAGGGTGCGGGTGCGAGACTCAGCAATTTTTGAAAAAGTAGGGTCCGGGTGTAGATGCGGTGATTAAAAAATTATTAACAATATTTTAAATTTTATTTTCTATATATTTTTACTATTAAAATATTTTTTAAAAATACATTACTATGCCTTGATTCACAAAACAAAGAAAGAAGAAGGCAATAAACACAAACAAAAAAGAAAACACAAAAGAAGCAACAAATATTCAACATAAAATTGAGGAAGAACAAATTTAGGATTATTGGGCCTCATTCAAAGCCGATTTCGGCTATTTTAGCATAATTGAAAGTGGATTTCGGCCTATTTCAGCCGTTTCGGTTTGCTGGCCGATACGGCCCAATTTTGGCCGAATTTGCCCGTATCGGCGCGAATCAAGCCGAGTCGGCGTGAATCCATGAAAAAAAAAAAGCTCAACGCAGCACCGACACGCGAGTAGTCGTGTCGAACGCTGCACCCCACGTCAGGCCGCGTTGGACTCTAGTGCGACACCTTTCCAACAGCTTCTGTACTTTATAGCACCAGACTCCTTCCTTCTCAACCCTTCATACTCCTTCAGTCCTGACTTGTCATAAATTCCCGGAACATAGATCACCCTTTGATTCGTCGGATTATATTGTGCTGCTCTTAGAGATGGCCCAAACTGTCGATCTTCTTCCTTTAGAGTTCCCTTGCTCTGTAACCAAAGCGAACAATCTCTATCACCATGAGAAAGCCTGCCACACCAGAAGCAAAAATTTGGCAATCTCTCATACTTAAATACCACCCAAGGTTCTCACTGTTCTCCAAAGTTATGAATCTCCCACGGTGTAAGGGTTTTGTTATGTCAACTTTAACTCTTACCCACATGAAGCAGTCCCTTCCTCAGTTTCTGCTGCAATGGACCTTACCACCTCCCCTATAATATCACATAGTTGTTTAGCCACCCCAGTAGTCATGTATCGTTTGGGAATATCATGAACCTGGAACCAAAACATCACGACATTGAAAGACAAAGATCTCAACGAGATATCCTTCTCATAACTCATGATCACCACCAAATGTTTATCGAAACTCCATGGTTGATTCATCAAGATCAGATTAACATCCCTCTCGTCATCGAACCTGAATAGAACTTTATGATCATTCATATTTCTAATCATAAAGTCGTCGCTACACCTCCAAACTTGTTTAAACGTTCGACCCACTACCTCCATATTTAGCGCTCACATCGTTAAAAACTTTGCCGCTAACAAGAACTCATTCTTCCTTTGTATCTACGGCAATACAAATCTAGATTCCTCTTTCTTTGTTGGCAATAATTTTTCCCATGACTTTGATAAATCCTCCATGTTAAAGCACAAGAGAAATTCACAATGGAATACATAGCTGTTTCCCTCAACCCAAAAAATAAAACCAACAAGCTCTACAAGCACCCTTGGCACTTTAGAGGACACATGCACCTACAATGAGGGACAGAAGTTCAACTGCAAAAAGATATAAAATTCTTGAGTATATTATATAATTATCCCCAAATGTGCATTAATTTTTAGAAAAATAATATAAATGCTTATATATAAAAAGGTTTTAGCTCCTATATTGTGCTTTCACTTTTAAGAGCATTCCCATCAAAACTTTTAAGAATTTTAGCATTTAGCATTTCAAAAAGTTACTTTATTAATTTTAACAACTCATTTACAATACACTAACATCAAATATTCTATTTTTTTACCATTTCTTTTAAAATAATATGAATTGCTCATTAAAATAATAATTTTTTAAAAAAATTGGAGCTACAGTGAGCTTTCAAAGATAAAAGTTCTATTTTTTTACCATTTCGTTTAAAATAATATAAATTACTCATTAAAATAATAAAAAAACAACTACACAAATCACATTTTCCACCACAAGCATTAAAATAATATTTTTTTTTAAGATTGGAGCTACATTGAGCTTTCAAAGATGAAAGCTCATTGTAGCTCAGTTGCTATTTTTTTTTTTTTTTTTTTTTAAAGTTTAGCATGTTTATTATAACTTGCATTTTGGTGCTTTTTACAAACTTGATGTTAAAATTTAGCATTTCTTGCATTTAGCATTCTTAGAACATTCACATCCGGTATTTTCAAACTATTATATTTTATCATCTAAAAAAACTACTTTATCAATTATCCCATACCATTTTACAATATATTCAACATCCCAACTTTTATTTTCCTATTATACTCATTAAAATAATATGATATTGCTACAGTACCATTATATATTTTTAAAAAGTAACTACAATACCATTAAAATAATAATTTGTGATATTGTTTCAAAAAAAAAATATTTTGATATAGAAAAGTTGCTATAGTGCCATCCTATATTTGCGATGACACTGTAGCACTATGCCAAAAAAAAATTGGCATATACCATGTTTACCGGTCCAGCTGTGGGTTGCTTTTGGGCTGAATTGTAAATTAGAACTTACATTTGGCATATCCAATTGCCAATGCAAATGCTCTTAATCAGAATGCTCTAAAAGGAGGTAGTAATTTGTTATCTTGTATTTTTTCTCTTCAATTAAGACTTACGTTTCTTTATTTTTGTTTTATAATAAATATAAGTTTGAAATATAAATAGATAATATCCATTAATTATAACTTTAAAATAAATATCTCAACAAGAAATATATATATAAAGAAATGTAGAAAAAAAAGATAACAAAAATAATCAAAATATAAAATATATAATAAAGGGGATTTTTGTTTTTATTTTTTGTTTGGGGAAGTCATATTGTCCCACCAATATACCATTGATACTATTTTTATAATTTTTGAAAGGTTCTCATTACATATTTACATTCTTCAAACTAGCAATCATATTGACATATTGTGACTGCGGGCAATTAAAGTAGTGACACGGAGAAACGAAGACGCCCACAATCACTCATTGAGGATTGAAAAAGATGGTATATCCTTTCTAAGTGTTCTATTATTATTCTGCTTTCAACGGCTTCTAACTACTGCAATTCAACTATATTCAACTTGATGAAAATTGAAAGGTCACCTCACGAATTCGCCTTTATAAAAGCATATGCAAACTAAAAATGATATATTTATACACGTGCTATATTGAACAATATTATACATGCATTTTCTTGGAGAGTGGAGGGGTTTGCATGGGAGACATCATGATTTCTGCAGCATGATATATATTGCTTGTGATTAATTATAACATTTTTTCCACTGGTACTGTGATAAATTTTTACTGGTTCTCGTTTAAGCATGTCATTAACATCGTTATTTTACTTACCAATAATCGTTTGCCACATTAACAATTTGTACAAAAATCTGTAAAGAAGTTAACTAAAGACTTCAAAGCTCTTTTTTTCTTGAGTATTGCTTGAAACTTTTATTCCACAAAAGAAGGATGGGATCCTTCACCACCATCTGCAGGGTCTGCTAATAAGATAAAGAGTAGGAATGTCTGAGATGGGAATGGTTCCCACACTAATACAAGAGAGAGCCCATTAAGCAACAAAATGGGCTACATAATTCAAGACTTCAAAGCTCTACAGCTAGGTCCCATGGTCCATATCCATTTGCAATGACTCCTTCTTTTGCGTATACTCTCTCTCTCTCTGACCAATAGAAATTTAATTCAATTGAAATCCTAAACTATTAAGAAAAATGTTACTATCTATGTATGAGTGTACTAAATCATTGCTAATTTTTCCTAATGACTTGAAGCTGCAATTTTTATAAACTAGTTTCATACAAGGTATATTGTCAACACTAGCCCCCTAATCTCCACATGTCCACCCACCAAATAATGTCTCTCAACACTAAAATTAAATTTCAACTTTCAATCACCATGCATAACAAATTCAATTTTTAGTAAATTTTATACTTCAACCGTAATATTTGATTTTGTGCTTCAACCATAATCTTTGTTTTGCTTAGTAATACTTCATTGAGTTATATGTCTAGCTAATCTGTCTTTACTTTGGCAGGATAAGGCTATTTTATGATTTCGCTTGCAATAATGCATTTGAAAAATTAGATTTTATCATCTTACGGGATAAAATTTATTTTATTCTTAGCATATTATCACTTTCATACAGTAGATAGTGTTTTTTAGTTATAATATTTATTAATTATAAATGCATTTTTTTAAAACTAATTATAAATGCATATATATTAAAAATATTGTTTTGGATATAAAAAATAATAATTAAGAGAAGGAAGGGAAAAATTGAATCTTAAATAGGATCTTTGATAAATTTATTACGAGCAATATAAAAAGTTAACAAAAAATTTAGATGAAAATATCATAAAAATTATTAAAAAGAGTTAAACGATATAACCAAAATAAAAAGAAAAAAGAAATAATCAAGATGATGTTCAAATAGTAATATAACCGTCATTGATTATATAAAATACTAGATGTTTTCCCAAATGCATATATCGAATGAAGAGTTTTACTTTTAATATTTGTTACGATTGTTTTCAAATATATATATATATATATATATATATATATATATATATATATATATATATATATATAAATTAAAATTGATAATACTATGTAAAATTGAATATGTCAATAAAAATAAAATTACAAAGATGACATAAAATACCTCCATCTTGCCTCTCTCAATTTTAAGTTTTTGATGGAACTAAAGTTTAACTCAAGTTCCACGTAGGATATTTTCATTTAAAATGTTACATTAGACAATTCATGTGAACACTCATCTATATATATAATAATAATAATAATAATAATAATAATAATAATAATAATAATAGGTAAAACTGAGAGAAAATTCAATTAGATTTCAAATCTATGTATATATAATAATAATAATAATAATAATAATAATAGGTAAAACTGAAAGAAAATTCAATTAGATTTCAAATTAGAATTCAATGAGAGACTAATTTTGTGCCACATGTCTCATCTAATTTAAATTTTTGTGTCTAGTGAGTTAATTCAATGTAAATATTAGATTTCAATTAGAGTTTAATCTTGCGACATGTATCCCATCTAATCTAAGTTTTTTAATTTTTGTGTCAAATGAGTTATTTTAGTGTAAAAAACAAGGAGTTCAATATAAGTAAACCGTACAAAAAAAAACATAATTTTTGAATTATTTTATATTTATGAGCCTTTTTTTTTTGTAAAACTATAAACAATTCAAGTTTATAATAATAATAATAGGTGAAGCTAAGGGAAACTTAAATTAAAATTCCAAATTAGAGTTCCAAATTTGTACCATGTGTCCTAAGTTATTTATTTTTAATGAGTTTTATTTCTTAATTTTAGAATCAAATGTAGGACTACATCATAAATATTTATCAAAGTGAATTATTAAGTACAAAAACTAAAGAATCTAAAATAAATGAATAGTAAAAGAAAAAAGTGCTTCATAATAATTTTAAAAATGGTCAATTTACATTTTATACCTAATAATATCCTTACAATTTTTTTTTAAAAGAGTTAACAAAATATAAAAATGACTATCAATAGTATTTAAATTATATATATATGAATTATATTATATATCTTATTGTATATCTTTAAGTATATACATGTATATGCATGGGGTTACAAGCTAGTTTGTTTAAAATTCGAGTTTACTAAACTCATTTTTTAACATAACTAAATATCTTTGGGTAGATTATATATATATATATATATATATATATATATATGCAAGAACTAAATATTTGGCAAAAAAATGCCTGATTTTATATGATAATTTTATATAAGCTCTTAAACACCCTCCTCTTACAAACCGACTTTCAAGAAAGCCTACCAAGTGACTGCTCACTCAATCCATAGTGAAAAAGGGTTATTTTTAGAATGTGTGTGTGTAAATTGGCCTTCTAATAAAACGCACACCCTTATCCCTCCCTCCAAAACTTTTGAAACCCACATGATGCAACAAATTCACTATTCTCTTTTCTTCACCTAGGGTTAGGGTTATTGCTTGCTCTGCTCTTCTCCTCCTTCTAGGGTTTCCCAAAAAAAAAAAAAAAATGGCGAGGTATAGAAGTCGAAGCAGAAGTTACAGCCCTTGTTGCGACAGCCGAATCCCGCCACATGGTCGTAAGCGATACTACGATGACAAGCCTCGTGATTACTACCATGATGGCAGGTCATACAGAGACCAGGGTTGCTCTACTGCTCCTTTTGCCTTGCTTGTTCGCAATCTTCCCCTTAACACTAGGTCTTTTTTACTCCTTCAATAATTTTAATTTGTTTATTTTATAGTTTCATGAATTTCTTAATTGGTTTTTTATTTATGTTCCAAATTTTAATTCTAATTCTAATTTGATGAATTATAATGAAAGCAAGGACTGAAGAAACACAACATCAAAACAATCCAAAGTAGAAATATTATAAGCATACAAATTAATCAATCTAAAGTAGAGTTGCAAGAAAGAATGAAAGAGAGTGAGCATAATGGACTGAATAGATTGAATTGGACCAAAGTGGACTGAATAGACCGTAGTAGACCAAAGTGGACCGAATGTACATAAATGGACTGAATGGACTAAAGTCAATTGAAATGGACCAAGGTGGATTGAATTTCTACGCTGATGTGACTTAACATGAGAATAACAAGTTAACAACAATTAATGCAACTTTTTAATTTTTACATTTATGTATATATATATATATAATATATATATATATAATATATATATATATATAGATATAGATATAAATTTGTGAGAGCACTAGCAATCGTGGTGCTAAATAGCTATATTGCTATTTTTAGCACCACTAATACTTAAAATACATGCATAGCCATTTATGGTTGTGCATTGTAGCAAGTAGCTAATTTTGTTTATAGATTAAACTCTCTCTCTTCTCTCATTTAAAAAAATACTTTATCTTTTCTTTCTTTTCTCTCTTTTCGGCTTCTCTTATTTCTTCCTTTTTCCTTCTCATTTTTTTTCTTTCTCCCTCATCGCCGAGACCCATCTCCCCCAGTCCTGCATCTCTTCCTTGTTTTAGGTTTGTCTCCGGTTTGTGCACCATCTTGCCCATTCCTCCACGCCCTGAACCACCTCCCCATGCCGCTGACCCATCTCACCTAGTCCTCCATCTCACCGCTCACCCAATGCCGATCCAAGCTCCATTGTCGACCCAAACCTCACGCCCTTTTCATCGATCTCTAATACCCATGTCTTCATCTTCATCTTCATCTTCCTTCCACTCACTTGTTTCAAACTCACCCACCTCAAATTCCCATCTTTTGCCTCATCCAACTTGCTCAATCTCACATTCCCACTACATTGGGACTAACTTGAACCTCTTCAGGAAATACTATTCTGAGTTGGTGGACCAGAACAAAGAGGTGGACGCTATTAACCTCAAGTTTGCTGAATTTTGTTTCATTTTGTGGAAAACAATTTGGAAGATGATAGAGTTGGTTATTGCATTTGCAGTGGTTAAGAATAGAGATGAATTTTGACAATGGTTGTGAGTGGTTGTTCTTGGCTTGGTAGTTGTTGTTGGGTGGTTGTGGGTGGTTGTTCTTGGTTGGTAGTGGTTATGGATAGCGCCATTGATCGGTTTGTGGTGTTGTTTTGGTAGTGGGATGTATTATTTTATTGTAATACATATATTATTTTATTATGATGTGATATTATTTTATTGTGTTGAAAGCTAAAATACATCTATTGCTGATGGATGTTTTGTAAAATGAGTAGGTAAAATAGATAAAGTAATTTTTTGTGGTGCCAAATAGCTAAAAAAATAGCTCAACTGCTGTGGATACTTTGAACACGATGCTCAACTCAACTCTCTCTATACATATTTAAATGTGTTTATATTTATTGATAATTTAAATAGTCTATTCATAGGAAAAAAATTATAAATTTGTGAATAGAGTAAATTTTAGTATTAGTTTTACTATTTATTGAAAAAAGAATAAATTAATTAAGTAACTCGTGAACAAGTTTAAGTTTGTTTGACAGCAAAATGAATCAAATTCTAATGTGAAATATTGTTTGATAATGAGCTTAAGTTCAAAAAATTGAACAAATTTAAAAATTTAGTATTCAACTCAATTTCACTCAACACGTTCGGAGCTCTAATAATCTCGATGGGAATGCTCTAACTCAATCAATCAAAAAAATATAAAAAAAAAGAAAAGAAAAGAAGAAGAAAAAGACTTAGTAAGCCCCAAATAGACTCTTAACTAGCAAAAAAGCTCACAGAGTGTTTGCTCAGTCAGTGCACAGTGAAAAAAGGGTTACTTATTATATATAAAAATTGGTCTCTCAATAAAATAACATTATACACATTTTCACACTTTTTTATTTACACATATATCAAAAACACCCAAATAACATAATTCAAATTACCCCCTCAAACACCTCTAATAATCTCGATAGGAATGCTCTATCACAATCAATCAAAAAAATATCAAAGAAAAAAGAAAAAAAAAAAGAAAAAGAAAAAGACTTAATAAGCCCCAAAGAGACTGTCTTAACTAGCAAGAAAGCTTTACCGAGTGTCTGCTCAGTCAGTGCACAGTAAAAAAGGGATTACTTATTATATATAGAAATTGGTCTCCCCAATAAAACTCGAAACCTTATCTCTCTCTCTCTCTCTCTCTCTCTCTCCCTCCAAAACTTAAACCCATCACGCGACACAACACCAACAACAACAAAATATTCACTACTCTTTTTTCTTCCTCTAGGGTTAGGGTTTTTGCTCTCTCTGCTCTTCTTCTCCTTCTAGGGTTTTTTCCCTCCCCCCCAAAAAAAAGCAAAAGCAAAAGCAAAAATATGGCGAGATACAGAAGCCGAAGCAGAAGCTACAGCCCTCGCCGCCGTAGCAGAACTCCGCCGCGTGGCCGCAAGCGATACTACGACGACGAGCCTCGCGATCGCTACCGTGACGGCAGGTCGTACAGAGACCAGCGTCGCTCTCCTGCTCCTTCTGGCTTGCTCGTTCGCAATCTCCCCCTTGACGCTAGGTCTTTTCTACTCCTTCAATAATTTTAAATTTTATAGTTTCATGAATTTCTTAATTGGTTTGTGTTTATGTTCAATTTTTTTTTAGTTCTCATTCTAATTTGATGAATTGGTTCTGGATTATTAGAAAAAAAGTTGGAATTAATTAAGGGTTTAAATTATGGTGTTTACTTCAGGCCTGAAGATCTGAGGGGTCCATTCGAGCGGTTTGGTCAAGTGAAGGATGTTTATCTTCCGAAGAATTACTATACTGGGTATGCTTGATTTTTGTTACTACACATGCCCACATGGTTGATTTTTTTTTTTTTTTTTTTTTTTGTTGAGTTTCGTTGTTTGTGTGTTGCATGTCAAAACTGGTTGCTTCTATGGACTTTATGGGCTTGTTTGGATACCGCTTATTTTGCTGAAACTAAAAAATTATTGCTGAAAGAATTGTAGAAAAATCTAAAAGTTAGTTAAAATAGTATTGTGGTGTTGTAAATAGTATAAAAAGTGCAGTGGAGTCATGAATAGCAGCAAAAATAAACTGAATAGTGAAATAATTTATAATTTTTATTGGTTTCCAATTGCACACTATAGGTTGGATAGTGAGAAATTGAATTGCCAATGAGCTCTAGCTTAATTGGCACCTCCTACCTGAGGTCATGGTTTAAGACCCATTAGAGGTTGAATTCAGTGCATGAGGCTCCTGCTTCTCTGAGGTTTGAGAGGGGTGGTTGGTAAGTCTACCTTAGCCCAAAATTTTGGAGATGCTGATTCCTTTACTTGAATTGCCAATGAGCTCTGCTCAATTGGCATCTCCTACCTGAAGTTGACCCACTGGGTGCGTGTGTAACTTTAAAAAAAAGTCGGTTTCTCTGAGTTTTGAGAGAGGTGGTCAGTAGTTGGTTCCCCAACTTGAATTGCCAATGAGCTCTAGCTCAATTGGCACCTTGTACATGAGGTCATGGTTTAAGGCTCATTGGGTGTGTGTGTAGCTTAAGAAAAAAGGGTTGAATTCAGTGTATAAGCTCCCCACTTGGGTGGTTGGCAGTCAGCCTTACTCCCAGACTTCAACTCGTGACATGTTGCTTGGTGGTGGGCACTTGCCGTTGCGCTAAGGTCATGAGAAATTGAATCCTTTGCTGTGTTGCTTGTGAGCTTAGTTATATCTGTATTCTAATTCTTCATGGGAGCTGTGAAACTGTGTGAGAGAAAGTACGTGCATCCGCCTAGAATAGATTGTATTGAGATGCTATCCTTATGTTTTGGATTGTAAAACGGCAACCTATTTATTGCTTTTGTGTAGATTTTACACTTAATATTAGTTATAAAAAATAGATTTTATGCTTAATATTAATCAAGAATGAATACTGCAGCTTTATATTTTTAATTCTACATGTCCAGAGTAAAAAACATGTCTCATATTAAGATATTGGTTACAAGATTGGAATTTGGTAAAATTATAGATTAGTTCAATGTTAGAAGTCCTTTAATTTCTTACCGTTGATGTTTATGTGTGTTGAAAGAAGTAGAATTCATTGAGGAAATACTTCTATGAAATGGATATTCATTTACTTGCTAATTTGCTGAATCTTTGCTTCCATTATTAACAGAATTTAAAATCACGATGTTGAATTGTGTTCTTTTGTAATTTTAGGGAGCCACGAGGCTTTGGATTTGTGAAGTACCGTTATGCTGAAGATGCTTTGGAAGCAAAACAACAACTGAACCATACAATTATTGGTGGACGGGAGATAAGAATTGTGTTTGCTGAAGAGAACAGAAAAACTCCTCAAGAAATGCGTACAACTACCCGCGTAAGGTATTACAACATTGGGTTCACTTCCGTTATGCATCAATACTTTTTCTTGTAATAATAATAATAGTAATAATAGTAATAGTTATATATTATTATTATTATTGTTGTTGTTAGCATTTTGACTATATCTGAATTTACCTAGAATTGGATGTAAAATGTTTACTTAATCAATCACCTGTTGACCCTGTTTTTCTTTTCTTACTCTCTTCTGTCCCTAATAAAGTAGCGATCGATATGGAGGTAGCCGTAGAAGGAGAACTCCACCACGGTCCCCTCGACGTCGATACCACTGTCAGTTTGAACTTTTACTTGTGCATTTAATTTTTATTTATATATAAAATTGTAAAAGTATATTTGTAGCTCTTTGTGAAATGAGATTATGAAGTTACCTTTAAAATCTCTACTAAATTATCCTGATTCTTCTTTTTTCCCCTCACAGCTGACTCAAGGTCTCCAACTCCAGTTAGGCGTGACTCAAGGTTTGCATTCTATCCATTAGAAGAGTTTTCGCTATAATTAGGAATTTTAAATGTTATTATTTCCTCTCTTATTACTTTAGTCCAGTGTGTTTGGAGCATATTTCTTTTTTAAATGTTCCTTGAGGTGGGGTTTGTACATCTTATTTGTTATAACTCAATGGGTATGCATACGTGGTATTGTTTATTTCATATGTTGTTGGGTCCAGGCAAAAATGTTTTGAGTCCATGAGGAGAACCAAGGTTCTAATTCCCCTTCCCCCACTTAGTGTAAAATTGAATTAAAAAAAGAACTCTAAATTGCTCCGTAGAGTCATGGAGAAATGGCTATGCTTCTGCTACATATCAAGTAGTAATGGGAGATTGCCTATAAAACTTGAACAAGAAGCTCAGAATATTGTGAATAATTGTGTTCAATACGATTGTTTTGTTATTGCAAATGTAATATAATTAATTGAACTCATTAAAGCCTTCCATTTGACCATTTGTGTTCCTTTGATTATCTAAACAAAACAACCCTTACACTTTCCTATGCTTGGGATTGGCTGTGTAATAGATTATACTTTGTTGTATTGTGAGATTATAATTTAAATGTTCATCTGATTTTGTAATACTGATTTCATTAAGTAAGAAAAAGGGTGGTATGTGAATATCTGCTGGATCTCAATTTTCATGGATGTGAATTTATTATATTTATTTTTATCTGATGTTGATTTGTGCAGCCAATAAATTTAAGTGGCACAGGTGGAGAGTCAGTATACACAGCTTGAATTTAAAACTAATATACTTGATATTTTCATTGGTAGCACTTATGAGTCAAAATTGTTGTTAGTTTATATTTTGGTATCTAAACACTGTTTCTGTATGCCGTGAATTCTGGTAGATTGTTACCTGTTATGTTTTTCTTTGTTGTTTGTTTTTGTTTCTTGGTGAAATTGTATGGCTTTGTTATACTTTTGAAGGAAAATTTACATTTGACACGAACAATTTCTGACATATATGTCTTTTGGGTTTTCATTGGTGTCCTTGTGTTGGGTTTTCATTGGAGGTTAGTATATCAGGAATAATAAGCTTTTGTATAATAGTCAGCTTATCTACTGATGTTGCAAAATTGTTTATATAAGAAATTTTAACAACCGAGCATTGTAGTTCTTTTCCTTTTGCTTGTTGGTGTGAGATTGAGAAAATATTGCAGGTTTACTGCTTGATGTCTTGGAAATTTAAAAAGTAATTTCCAGTCCTTTAACCTTGATGACCATCCTTTGTTGTGACTTTTTGATGTACGGAGGTTGTTATCTTAGAGGTAATGTCGCATGTGTTCCAATGAATAATATCTGCCGGTGGCATTGTTTATGCAGATATTAAAGTGAAAGGGGAGACTTTAAAGACTTCTGGGTTAAAAAAGATTAACAAGAAAAGAGAGCATAAAGTGATGGGCAACTTGCTTACATTTCTATCAAAGTTTCTCCATAAGTATTGTCTATAATCTCCCATTCCCCAGTTATTTTCTACAACTTGCATGGGCTTTCCTGTCCTACATTTGGTTTGTGAGGCTGGCTACTCTTGAATGAACTTGACTAAGATAAATTTGGTTCAAGAGATGATTCGAATCATGATTATAAAAAGAAGAAGAGATGATTCGAATCATGAGAGCACTTTATACTTTCCTTCTTATTGAAACTTTTCAAGTTATATTTTTTTCATAAGAACTTTGTTAAGTTTGATATCTTGTTTTGCATATACCATCCAGTTAAGAAAGAAACAATAGAGCATATATTTGGCCAAAGAAAGAAATCTTCTTCAAAGAAGGGAAGCAATTCAAAGTTTTTACTGATAGAGATATGAGGACATTGTCCAAGAAAAAGATAGTTTGAGGTTTTAGAAAGTTGGTGCCAAGAAAGCTATGAAGTTAGCAGATGCTGATCATCCACTGCATCATTATAGAGCCTAACTTTCACTGTTTGGATCAAGTGTCATATTTTTGTTCCGAAATCCTGGAAAGGTGCAGGTAAAGGCCATATTTTGATCAATTAGATTTTGAAGAGGATGTAAGTGATAAAACAAAAACCCATTTTTAATCTCATTGACTGTGTGTTGAACTTACTTTTGTTGATGAAACTTTATGGATATAACAATTTGGACAGGTTTCTGCTTGTGAAAAGTAGAGATGATTCTTGTTGGTGTGATTTATTCAGTATGGATATATGTAGTTCTCTTCTATGCGCTGATTTATCAGCTGTGGTTTTCCTTCTTATCCTTTTTTATTCTTATTTTATAAATTAATGTATGCCTCTTGCCTCTGAGACAGGGACCATGTGGCTAGGGATGATTATCGTTCTCCCGTGCGATCTAGGTCATTTTCACGATCACCTCCTCCACGTGATGAGAGGGAGTACAGGAGGTCCCCGAGTCCAAGAGAAAATGGTCGGAGTCCCCAAGATGAGAGGGATTTTGCCCCAAGTAGGTCATTGAGTCCTAGGGGCAATAATCGCAGTCTGTCTCGGTCACGATCCTACAGGTAGGAAGCCTTTTATATTTTTTTAGTTTCTATTAATGATTGTCTTCTCTCTAATGCACATCTTTTACACTCTTTATCATCGCTATATCTGGTCTTTATGTGTCATATTTGGTAATCTATATTTGAATCTTTAAATAAATTCAATAAGGTTGGTCTTATTCATTGGGTTATGATTGCCGTTTTGGGCTAGAAAGTTTTGCCTTCGTGTTAGTTTCTAGATCTAAATTATTTAGGAAAAAATGGCTCTACATATAGATCTCTTGAGGTTCCATTTTCACGGACAGTATCTGTTGTTGTTGTTCCCTAATTGAAGATCTAAAGATAATATTTCTTTATCAAATCTGCACTGGTTAATTAAAGAAAGGTGACTGTTTCTTTAATTTTTCTGTGCAGTCCTCGCTGATGGTTGTCGCATGCTGCTCTCATGTTGGGCTTTCACTGGTTTAAAGTGAATTCGGAACACTAGTTTGGCTAGAAGAAGAATGAGTTTTGTATTTGAAGGGCGTGCACATTGGTAATATTATGACTGTTGTTATCCTGTGGTTGTGTTTTGTCAGATTTAACCCTTTCATTTGTTAGTCAAATGGGTGCTTGTAATTTCTGAAGGAGCATTAACTCATTTCTATGGTTGCTTTGGTTTTTGAAAACCATTACCTTATTTGGGGTGCAAAGTAATTTCCATTCGACTGTAAGTTACCATTAGCAACTTTGTGGGAATGGATTTTTTATTGTACAAATTGCAACTTGTAGCTTTTAGTTTTAAAGTTTATTTTGGCATAAATGTTTTTGAATTAATTAACAATTTGTCCCTTATATATGTGGTGATTGGCGGTGCTGCCCATCCTCATGGTTTGATCTTTGGCTGTGGTGGTTCATTTTCTAGTTACATGGGTGTCCTAGATGAAACTACCAGGTTCCAGGTGATGCATAAAAGTTGATATGTTCACGCCAAAATTTCATCTGTGGTAAAAGGCATTACCGGAGAAGCATATACTTTTGATATGCATAGGTCTATTTTGCTGCTTACTAATTTCGTATATCATTGGCGCCTTTGTTGCCTTTCATTTCATCTTTCATATGGTGGGGACTGGGGGAGTTTATTTTCATTGGTTTTTGTGCTTAAAAATAAGTTGTGTAAAAGTATAATTGTACCAAGAAAAGCAGAGATTAAAAAAGGTTGTACATAAGCTTAAAGGCTGGGAAAAATGTCCAGGCAAAAAAATAATGTATGGTAGTAGCATTTTTCTTTTGAAGACCCAAAAATTGCGCTAAACTAATGTATATTAGCACGATACAACTCCTGCCACTGCTAGCCCAAAGAATGTTCTTTCTGTTAGACCTACGATTGGATGAATCAAGCTACCCGATTTAACATTTAAAGTTCTTATTTTCATATTTTGTGTAACGTGTTACATGTGACCTCCATTATGGGAGTAGATCACATTAATGTGATATTCACCCTCTCACATGTTATATGCATCGAATACATATAATACAATGCAGTGTGTGAAATCGGCCCAAATTAACAGAACAGAGCAAAAGGTTGGACGAGATGACTCTACCCTGATATTTTAGTTCTGTCCTAGAGATCAAATTGAGGCACGATGAGATGTATGGTTCGCAGGAGTTATAGCCTCATGACACAGCTATTGTTGAAATGCGAGTTAGATGCGTAGAGCTGTCCACTTGCTCTGAAGTGACATTCAAACATTAAACGTAGAAACAACACACACGGTTGATTTCTCTATGAGGTAGCAATGATGCCATGCCATCACCTGTAACCTGCCACGTTCCCATTGCTTCTACCACTAAAGAACAATCTTAGAATGCTCCAGTATGATCATATTATAAGAATAAGATCTTAATATTGTGAAACAGTAGGCATTAGGCTACATTCTGATGCAGTTCTGGTGCTCTAGTCCTTGTAAGCCATTCTCAAGCACAAACCAATAAAATATGCTTACCAGATACATAAAAAGAAAGGGGCATATTAAATTCTTGAAAAGTAGTCATCGATAATTATGATTGAAAAGAGGGCAACATTGTTGAGATTGGAAACATTTCCAATGAAAAATCTGAACACTGAACATACAAAATGGTTGACAAATATCCATGTCGAAGACAAGTTCAATTAAAACTGTGTGCAACAACAGCACTTGCTCAATGCAATATGCCTATATTATTGTGCGCATGGGATTAGGCTTATTTTCTCATTCCAAAGGGCATACTTTCTCAAATTCTTGCTGCTCTTTGCGACAGAAATCAAACTCATTTGTATAGTAGTACAACATCCAACATAACCATCCATCTCTTTTGTGCACCTCTGGTGAAGATCTTTCAGCCTGCAAGGGCCAACAATCCCATCATAAAAATGCAACAAGCATACCACTGTGCATGTATGATGCAAAATCTTAAGAAGTACCATGCAAATAGTTTGATAGAATACTACACATAAGTTCCATAAAGTATAACAGAACCATAAAGAAATTATGTGGCCTCAAGAATGAATTATGTAATTTTTGTGAATTATAGGGAGTACATGAAAATGAATGTCCAAAAAATTACACCTGAAAGAATATCCTACTAGGCTTAACGGAGGCTCATTTGAAGAGTTGAGTTGTCCAATGTCATGTTCTAATGAATGGGAATAATTTAAACATACTAGTCCAGCTTAAAAGAAACTTGAACATTATAAATTCAAGAAATATCATCTACAGTTTCAACATAATATTGCAAAGGGGTTGAGGGTGGGGGCAGGGGGGTTATGCCTCCTTGAGGGCATAGAGGAAACCACAGAGCAGTGTAATTATCTGAGTAATCTGACTCTGTGATTTCTGTTGCTTCAACTTGGATTTCATAAGATTAGTCATAGAAAAATCCAATGAGCTTTTTGGATGATTTTCACGTACAACTCAATGTGGACACATCTCTATCAAGTTTTAGACATAACAACCTAAGATAAGAAAGCCTGATTTTAAGTTTCACTAAATGAGATACTGAACTCTGCAGCCCAGAAAATTCAATTATTTGAAAAGAATAGGATAACAAAAATAGTTCCTCCGTAAGTAGTGACCATCAGACAATTTCATTTCAAGCCAGAAGAATTTCCAACAATGAGCTACAACAAGCATTAACTGAATCAAAAGCATGGGCATGTGGTTGCGAAGTAAAGCCACAGCTATTTATTCAGAAAAGCGGGGCAGCTGACCTTAATCAAGTCATGTCATCATGATCATGTTCTACTTGATCATAGCCTAGATTGTGATGTTTTATTACAAATTACAGCTATTGCAAATATGTTATCTGGGTTTCTCATTCAAAATATTGGTTGTGAAGATTCAACATTACAAAATCTCCATCCCAAAAACTAACAAACAATGATATTCTAGAGTTTATTTTGGTGGTGTTAGAATATTCCCGTGTGAATAGTGTGGTTAGTTGAGTAGTGAAGTCCCACATTGGATAGTATTGAGAAGAATGAGTTGTTAATATAACATAATTGGACCCAAAACCAGTCTTTAAGTTTTTGGGTAAAGTGGTGACCCTATATGTTACATTAACTACTCAATTGGAGTCTCCCCTAAGTGTATCCCCCCCAATAGGTGTGGAGGTTTTCCAGAAGAGTATAATGTTAAGAAAGAACTCTGCCTACAATGCTATGCATTATATGATTGATTATACACGGAAAAAGGTTGAAGATCAAAGATTAAATGTTGAGTAGAAAAATGAAGAAGATAGAATTGAAATATGAGGTTAAACAACAATGAGTTCTGAATGTCAATATATATTGAAAATTCACCTTGTGAAGGGTCTATATGGGATTATCTGCAGTCAAATTTAGCAGAGGGAAGCTACGGGCAAAATGTTTTTGCAATTCCTAAGGATATTTAGTCTCAGGACACCAAAAAGAGAGACAGCCTTATCATTTAATCATATTATTCAAGAAGAAACATTGTTAAATTTGACTTATACCCAAGATAAATCCTGCATACCAACAGATCGTTCTTTCTTCACGGATGTAGTTAGAGAGACACTTAGTTAAGGGTTGCATACTTGCACACAACAAAACACAGGGAATCACAAACAATAGAAGTCAAACAATCATATAATGATACCTTCCCTTGCCTTTTCTTGATTCCAACCATAAGAGAACGTATACATTAAAATTGAATTGCAGTTTATCTCTCACCACGTTATCAATGGCTTATATAGATGCCAAACTCAGTGTTAGACACTGTTTTGATTAAAGGCTGAAGACATAAGAAAACCAAAACCACTCATTTAATAATGAATGGTTCACATTGGGATGTTGTTAACAATATAGACCAAAGAACTTAATTCTAAAGGAAACACAAACAATTACAACAAAACTGTAGAGTAAGATTTAGAGAAAACCCTGTCTCCACCTCTCTCTCTCTCTCTCTCTCTCTCTCTATATATATATATATATTATATATATATATATATATTATATTTTATTGATAGATAGAGATAATATTTTTAAAAAACAAGGCCACCAAAGATAGATGAAAGAATTAAAAAAGATTCAAATAAACTTCACAAGGTGGATGGTAAGGTCTTTGGTTTCATAGACCTTGCTCTTACAAGCAAAGGAGATATCATTTGAGCTAGAGCTCATTGACACTTTAGTTTTTTTTTTTAATACTCAGTAATGCTAGCACATTTTTCTCACTTTATTCCATCCTTCAATTTTAACAGAAAATCAAAGTCGCTCAAATTTCAGAATCAAGTCAAGTCCACCTCAAATCAAGTTAATTGCGTACCTCGACTTGATGCTCTGTTTGTTTTGATACGAACAATGGAAAACTTTGTGTAAAAATTGTTTTTTTTTTTTTTTTTTTTTCTTTGTGTTTTCTAGTATTTGATAGCATTAGGAAAAATGAGTGAAATAAAAACTATCTCACAGTAAGCTAAATAAGGAGAGTTTGGAGATTATTATTCAATTTATTTAAGGTTCCTATCAAGTTTTATAGAAAATATTTGTTAAAAAATGACTTGTTTTCCAGAAAAACATTATCGCCGCAACAAACAGAGCCTCAAAATGAAGTCAATTTTACTCACATTGGAGGACCAAGTACAGTTTAGCTCAAAAAACCCAATTAAAAAAAAAAAAAAATTCCAACACTCAATCAATTACTCATATTAATTTCTTCATCTTCTTCAACATTTCTCTCAGTCTCAGCACCCAAACAAAGCAACAAAATAGCACAAATTGAAATGAAATAAGAAGAATAAAAGGAAATGAGAGCTAGAGAGAGAGAAAGAGAGAGAGACGTACAGGCCAAGAACGCAGCGAGTGACTTGTTGGCCTTTGTGGAGGCATTTCTCAGGGTTAGGATCCTTCTTCTTGCACCTGAGGAACTCCAAGTTCTCCGCTTCGCATCTCAACCCTATGTGCCTCGACGCCGCCATCAGCACCGCCGACGTCGGGATCGGCTCCCCGCTCGGATCCACCGCGCTACTCGGACTCACACTCGCCATCCTACAATTCCCCAATTCCAAATCCAAATCCTCTCGCCCCTATTCCAAAATCACAAATTTAACAAAACAGAAATGAACTTGTGAGCTTATAAACCACTAAAAAACAAAAAAAAAAAACCAAAAAAAAAAAAGCGAAGAATTAGGGGGTATAATTGGAAATGTAGGTACCGACTTCTTTCACTCAGAAAAACTGATCCAGTTTTCACTCTGTATCTGTGAAACCAAACACCTTGGACTTGGATACAAAAATGAACGAGCTTTAGGGGCACTTTGGGTAATAATCTCACCTCTTGAGGTTATTTTTGTCATTTCACCATTTATTTAAAAAAGAAAAAAAAAAAAGAGGCTTGAGTGGAGTATTTAGCTGTAGCAGCCTAATTTCTCTCACTAGGGTTTTTGCTGGGTTTTCAAAATTTCGCGAAGATTTAAAAGGTACGGTTACGAAAATTTCTCGTTCTCTCTTCATTTTGTAAAGTTTTTCCTTTTTGAATATATATGAAAATTGAAAAAAAAATTGTGCAGATTGAAGCTCCTAAATTCAGCTATTAGAAAAAAAAAAAATTGATGAATTTCACTTTGCGATTCAACTGTTAATCAAGTTATTGCTTTTTTTGAATGTAAAAATCTGCTTTTGCTTCTACTACTGTTTTCAGTAACTTGAGTTGGGAGTGTCAAGTGGAAATTATCTATTCATATTTTGAATTTGGATTGAGTTCCATTGTTTGTTAATCGAAATTTTGCCGAGTGTCTATTTTGTTTTGATGGTGCATTGATTGTGATTTTTGCTCGCGTTGTTCGTTCTCTTATTGTTGAATTGGGAGTGCTTATTAAGAAAAAAAAGAGAGGTTAATTATGGATAGAATAGAATGGCGAAAAAGAATATATGTGGCCGATCCTGATTATAGATTGTTGAGAATCCGTAGCAGACCCCAAAGTTTGGGACTAAGGCTTAGTTATTGTTATTATACTATTTGTAGCGTTACGTTGCATTATAGATTGTTTGAAATTATCTGTTATCATCTTTAAAATCGCTAATTTAGGTGGTGGGCAATTGGTGACGGTCTATATTCTGCTTAGTTCTACCTCAAATGCAATGCGGGATGATCAAATTCTTTTAGGATGTTGAATCCAGACTTAGATTTTGACTTGCTGATCTGTGCCAAATCTGATTTGAAGGTTGTGACATTGTTTAAAATAATAGTAAAAGGTTTTTTTTTTATTTCAAATGCTAACCCACTCGAAGTGATTTTCTAGTTCTTTGATTTGCTGTGGAGTACTATTCTCAAGCAAACCTCCAAAACTCAGCAAAGATGACTTTTAAGAAAAGAAAAAGAAAAATTCTACTCTAGGTGCTTAACTCTATTTTTATTGTTGCCTATATAGTTTTGCTTCTTTTCTCTTCTCTACAAATATGCAAGCGTTACTAGAAATCTCTTCGACTGATTTCATTCAATTTCTTTAAATTTTCTCAGTCCACCGATCCAAAATACAAACATGATGATGCTTAGAAAAAAAACGAAGTGAACTGAATCTTTTCGGTGAAGAGAGCTTTGGCCATCACATGCCTATATCTTTGACTTCGTATTGGATTTCTTGCTTTTGGGGCATGTCTTTAATTTTGTGTGTTTTTTTTTTGGGAAGACTGTCTCTCTTTCTGCATCACTTATCAAACCTGTGTTTCAAAGATTTTTTTGATTATTAATGATTCCAGACCTAAAGAAATTGTTTACTTTGCGAAGTTTAAAATGGTTTGTTTGCACAATGTGTTCCATCGAGCTTTTTGTTAGAGTGGACAAAGTTTTGGGAGGAGGAATATTTTGTTAAACTTATATCTCCAAACCAGGTATGGTGAAATAGTAATTTGCATGTAATGATTTCATATTTTACATAGATACATGGGAGTTGGACCTACATCATTAGTAGTTGTTAAAATTAACATGTCAATTAAGGAAGTAATAGAGGCTATGACTTCGGATATAATAGAATGGGGAAAAAGAATACATGTGGTTGACCTTAACTAATCTTGTTGAGGATCCATAGCCAATCCCAAAATTTGGGACTAAGGCTTTTTCGTTGTTGTTGTTACCTCTTATGAATATGTATTTTCTGATACTTATTTCATTGGTTTTCTTGTGTAGTTAGGAATGGGTAACAAGAAGAAGGCTGCAGCAACTTTCATCCGTCTCGTCTCAACTGCTGGGACTGGGTTCTTCTATGTTAAGAGGAAGCCAACTAAGATGATTGAGAAGCTGGAGTTTCGGAAATATGACCCTCGGGTGAATCGTCATGTTCTGTTTAAGGAAGCAAAAATGAAGTGAGAGGCCCCTCGTTTGGCAGGTCTATGCATTCTCATATACTATGTTGGATCAATCTTCCTTTTTTATTTTTATTTATATTTATTATTGGGTAGACAGTAGACAGTATGTGAATTAACATGGGCTAAATAAGTATGACAATTGTTGTTGTTGATGCTAATCTGCAGTAAATGTCATTTGTGTAATATTTTGATGGTGATTTCAAAGACAGTCCTTGGTTTTAAATAGTGATGATCTTCATGAATTTAATTGCTAACTGAATACGTTGTGATTTTTACTTTACATAGGTGAGCTGCTTTTGTGCTCACAAGGGTGCACTATGTTACTTGGTGAATTCTCTGATATTGGACTTTGTGTTACAATTACAGTCTTTAGACAGTTTATTTTTGTGAGGGGTGTGCATATTCAACCACCAACCCGACTAACTTGACTCAGCCTGAACTAACCCAACATCTCTAGTTTGTTTTTCCGTGGCTTGATGGGTTGGGTTGGGTCCAACAAGAGTCGTCTTAAATGGACTTAATATATTAGAGTCTCAAAGTAGACTCCAATAGATCCAGAAATGAAAAACGAAAAGGGAATGGAGACCAATTTATTTTTGGGTGCCAAAGGTGACATAATAAATTTGATGCAAATCATTCTATTACAAAAGGGATTGGCTTTCTCAAAAGCCCGCAAAGGTTCCACCACAGAGGGTGAGGCTTAGGCATAGTGCATCTAGTGCACTGGATTTGTTGTGAAGGTGACACGTATCATTATCTCAATGGGTCTAGTGCAACTGGGCACTTGAGTCAAACCTCATTCAGATTATTATACAACATAGTTAGCAGATTGTGTAGTACCTAATTTAGCTAAGGTGTTACACATTGGTTGGCTTTCCAAAAGATATGCTCAATAGCTAAGTTGGAGAAGGTCCTGAAGAGGCTCTTGTAACAAGTGAGAAGAGGTTCCATCACAAGATTGTTAACTAACAGTGTTTTTGAGCAAATAAACTAGTTGTTGGACATTTGCTTACCACCCGCAATTCTGGGAATGGAGATCTTTGGCTTCTCTTAAAAGTAATTAAGCTTTTGCCGTATCCAGGAAAATAAGAGAAAGTAAGTGAGTTTGTGTTGTTTTGACTTTTGTTTGGAATTGAAAGCCACTAGTTCCATAAATAAATAATAATAAAAAAAAAAAAAACCAATAGTGTTCAATTCCATTTCGTAGAAATGAGGGAATTACGCACAAATATTTCAAAATCGGTCAGGAAATAAGAAATTCAGTTGATTTGCAATGAATCTAGTATTTTACCACAAGTATTTTAAACCCTTTCATTACTATGCATTTTTACAACGTTCCTCACTCACTTTGTGCCCAATTTGCTCTTTACAAATATCACCATTGTTGGATGTGACCGTGTTAATGCCACTTTTACAACGGAGAAGGTGAGGCTGATTTGGGCCGCTGGAAATTGCTCAAAGAACTCTAGGCAAAACAGTAGACCACTGGTGATTCCATGAGGATATTACAACCAAACCATGTAACATTTTAATCCTTTGCTAATTACTAATTTGATTTTTAATATCCGATTACAGTTAATGTGAAGGGTTAAATGTTACAGTACTAGTTACCAGTTCTTTTCTAGGAATGCTTTTTGACAAAACAAAAGGAAAAAGGAGGATAACTTTGGCTAGATTCCTTTACTAACTCATCAAGGATAGCCCTGGAAAATAGTTTAATTGAACCAAAGACTTCAACTATACATTGAATTTGACCATGCACCACTTCCCTCGCACCCCATATAAGACAATCATCCTTTGAGCTTCCTTTTAAAGTTCATTTCACATAAGACAATCAAAATTATAAATAATTTCGACTAATATATTAAAAGATTATCAAGGTCTAATCTTATTCAAGGCATAACTCTGTTATATAAATATGGTCTAGGTTTATTAATTGTGCCTAATCTTACTTGGAGTGCAAGCAAAATAATCATAATCTTAATTAATTGTAGTGCAAATTAGAAGTGGCAATTCGTATTTGGGTGTCGGGTTCATGTCGTGTCTATTCATTAGTATCTGATTATATGGGTCAACACTAGCCCGACATGTTTATTAAACGAGTCAAGATTCCTCAATTCCTAATACGACCCATTTATTAAACAGGTTAATCGTGTCGACCTATTTATCAGATTTTATCAAAATGAAAAAAAAATAGTATTAATTAAATTGAGTTATGAAAAACCAAAAAAATAAATATTTTTAGTATAAAATTCAGAACTAACGATTAATTGAATCACAAATAATCATTCAAAATTAAAACATATTTCAATATCACAAATAATCAATCATAATATGTTAAAGAAAATAAACCACAACAACTAATAAGTTTATATACCTTGGATTTGAAGGGCATATTGGTAAATTTCTATTTAATTAAACAGGTCAAATGGGTTTCATGTATTAGACAATAATCCAACCCGTTTATTAACTGGGTCAATCATGTTAACTCAAATATGACACTAACCTATTAAGTTTCAACCCATAACCTACTAATTTTGTGTTGTGTCGTATCAAGTTCATGAGTTATATCCAATTTTGCTACCCCTGGTGCAAACATTGCAAACCTTTCAATAGATTTATTGAAAAACATATAAAGCATATTGATGAGGAATGAAGAAAAATTTACTCTAGACCGTCCATGGTCATCTATACCAGTAGTTGTCCAGAAGAAAGCACCAAGATGAGGCTAACGCCCATGGTCGTCCATAGACGAAAATACACCCGCAACACTCGTCCTAGGAAAGCTATCATCCCCGTCCTGAAGGGGTTCATCCACAAGAGGACCCCTGGACGAGACTTTTACACTTGGGAATTACTGAGTACATTTCACCACTCCGCAACATACGCATAACTTCCGGTGATTGTTGTATGAGAAAATATAACTCCTAAACGATTGTGGAAGTTATCCTTGAACTCTCGCACCTCCTCAAATCCAGGAGAGGTTACAATTCCAATAACTGTTCCTAGGACACTATATAAGCACCCATTCAGACCAGAAAAAGGTACGCTTGACATTTCCCAAAAAATTGGAACTCCGAAAATATATAGAGAGAAAACTAACTTTGCCATCGGAGGGTTCTTGGCCGACAATCCCGGTCACCTTTGATCGCTTTTTTTTTTTTTTTTTTTCCAGGCCATCAAAGGAGCAAGGAGTCTTGTCAAATCTGAAGCATTCAGCCTACTGATTTTCTTTGTATCATCAGTTCGCACTGTTTGTGGGAAAATCTATTCACTGTTCTTTTCGTTCGACTATTTGTTTTTATTGTCAACGATTAGCCTTTCCCAGATAAAAGCTAAATGGTTCGAATAAGATCAAGAGCTACCAGCCCAGGCCACCAGGAGAGTAGGGATGCTTTAAGTAATCCCCTTCACGATCGCAGGTCAGCGCCTGTCATGCAACCGCCTTCTGTTCAACATATATAATCCATAGCTGCCGCTATGGCAGAATTGACCCGTCAGAATTAGGAGTTGAATAGGGAGATCAACCTTAGGAGGTAGCACCAAGATGGGCACACGAAAGGACGAGCCTAGAGTCAAGAAGGTGGAGGAGAAAATGTTGAGTCCGAAAATCAGACAAAGGGTACCGCTCCAAGAAGAGTGCCACACTTGGAAAGAGAGATGGACCAAATGAAAAAAGCCATGGATGAGATGAGGGAGAACATGAGGCGGGCAAATCTAGTGGATGATTTAGTTCACCGAACGAACTCCTTTTTCACAGCTTCCATCAACAGTCATCCCCTACCTCCGAAATTCAAGATGCCTTCCTTGGATTCGTAGGATGGAAATCACGACCCGTGTGATCACATTGCTACTTTCAAGATGACCATGCACCTTCAAGGGGTCCCGGACGAGATTATGTGCATAGCTTTCCCTACCACACTTAAGGGACCAACGCGGGTGTGGTTTAGAAAATTACCCCCAAATTCAGCAGGATCGTTTGAAGAATTAAGTAAGTTGTTTGTCAATAATTTCATTAGAGGACAACGCCACAAGCGTTCCTCTTCTAGTTTGTTGACTATAGAGTAAGGGAAAAATGAGAGTTTGAGGTCCTTCATTACCCGGTTTAATAAGGAAGCCTTGACGGTAGACAAAATGGATGACAAGTTATTGTTGGCCACCTTCCATAATGGGGTCAATTCTAACTTGTTCATCCATAAGCTCTTCGAGTAGGAACCACAGACTATGGCCAAACTCGTCCATTTGGCCCAAAATTTCATGAATGCTAAGGACACTATCATAGCCAAGAAGAGAAAGAGAGCAGAGCGCTCAGAAGCGGGCGACCAGTGTTACTCAGATCAGGGACCTCGTCCAAAGAAGGCTCGGGTAGATAAGAGAAAAGACAAGGATGGTAAGAAGGCAAGTTCCTCAGCGAGGAATCAGCAATACACACCCCTGACTATGCCACTAGAGCAGGTTCTTATGTAGATCAAGGATGATCCGTCCTTGAAGTGGCTGGATAAGATGAAAGGAGATACTAACAAGCGCAATAGGATCAAGTATTGCCGCTTTCATAGAGACCACGGGCATGACACGGACGAGTGCTTTGATTTGAAGCAGCAGATAGAGAATCTCATTAGACAAGGAAAGTTAAGGAACTTCCTTGGACGAGACCAGAGAGATGAGAAACTGAAAGCTAAGGTGGAAGAGTCATCACGACCCCCACTAGGAGAGATAAGAGTAATTATAGGAAGAAACTCGACAGTGCAGTCATCGAAGACATACCTGAAGGTGGTACAGAACGTCCAGCTGTCTGGATGACCTCCTAGACAAGGGAAGTAGACGAGCAGACGATTAGGTTCACAGACGAGGACGTAGGACGACTTCACCACCCATACGATGACGCGATAGTCATCACCATACTCATTGCTAACTACATGACTAAAAGGGTGTTGATAGACAATGGTAGTTCTGCGGACATTACCCCACCTTCCAGCAAATGAGGCTAGGACAAGATCAGTTTCGACTAGTGAATTTGCCATTGGTGGGATTCGGAGGAATGAAGGTGCAACTAGTGGGCACCATCACATTACCAATGGTTGTTGGAACATATCCACAGCAGATAACTAAGGAGGTAAATTTCCTTGTTTTTGATTGTGCATCGTCATATAATACAATTATTGGAAGACCAACTCTGAATAGTTGGAAGACAGTAACCTCTACCTACCACTTGTTTATCAAATTCCTGATTAAGAACGGAGTGGGCCAAGTACAAGGAGATCAATTGGCCGCCAGAGAGTGCTATTTAGCCACGCTGGCGATGGACGAGCATATACAGGCAATGAGTATAGACGGGAGAAGGATCGCACCGAAACCCACTGAGGTGTTAGAAGACGTCCCTTTGGACGAGAACCAGCCTAAGAAGTTCATTAGAATTGGGGCGAGCATGGAAGAAGAGGCAAAGCATGCTTTGGTCCAGTTTTTGAAGAAAAACCTCGATGTCTTTGCATGGAGTCATGAAGACATGCCTGACATCGATCCAAGTGTTATTACTCACAGCCTGAACTTGTGTCCTTATTCAAACCCAGTGCGTCAAAAGAAAAGAGTTTTCGCTCCTAAGCAAGACAATGGCATCAAGGAAGAAGTCCAGAAGTTGGTTACCGCGGAGTTCATCCGAGAAGTTTATTATCCAGATTGGTTGGCGAACATAGTCATGGTGAAGAAAGCTAACGGCAAGTGGCGAATGTGCGTGGACTTTACTGACTTAAACAAAACTTGCCCCAAAGATAGTTACCCATTGCCACGCATTGACCAGCTGATGGACTCGACGACAGGTCATACAGTGCTGAGCTTCATGGATGCCTTCTCAGGCTACAACCAGATAAATATGGACGAAGCGAATCAAGAAAATACCTCATTCATTACAAGCCAAGGGTTGTATTGCTACAAAGTGATGCCCTTCGGTTTGAAGAACGGAGGGGCTACTTACCAAAGACTGGTTAACCACATGTTTCGTCCTCAAATCGGGCGAAATGTGGAGGTTTATGTAGATGATATGCTGGTGAAAAGCCTGGATGAGGACAATCATTTGGACGACCTTCAAGAGACTTTTAATACACTTCGGCGGTATAACATGAAATTAAATCCAAGCAAGTGTGCTTTTGGAGTTTCGTCGGGGAAGTTTTTGGGGTTTATGGTTTCGCTCAGAGGAATTGAAGCAAATCCGAACAAAATTCAGGCGATACTGAATATGGAACCACCGAAAAATATCAAGGAAGTCCAGTCTCTTACCGGATGAGTTGCCGCCCTTAACAGGTTTGTGTCGAAAGCTACTGATAAGTGTTTGCCATTCTTTAAAGTCCTCAGGAAGGCATTTGAGTGGACAGAAGAGTGTCAAAAGGCCTTCCAAGACTTGAAGACATATCTCATGACAGCGTTGTTGCTGAGTCCGTCTATACCTGGAGAAGAGCTGTATTTGTACTTGGTGGTGTCCTTACACGCAGTAAGCTCGGCGTTGGTCAGAGAAGATGGGAGAATTCAGAAACCGGTTTATTACACAAGCTATGCAATGAGAGGAGCAGAAGGACGATACTTGATGATGGAGAAGCTAGCCTTTGCCTTGATTACGGCTTCTAGGAAGCTGAGGCATTATTTCCAAGCTCATATTATCAACGTCCTAACAGATCGCCCCATAAAGAAGGCAATGAAAAAGTTGAAAGCTGCTAGACGATTAATACAGTGAGCTGTGGAACTTAGCGAGTTTAACATCAGATACCTTCTAAGGAGTGCGATAAAGGCGCAGGCATTAGCAGATTTCACTGCAGAGTTCACCCCCAGCCAAGACGAGCTGGACAAAGACGAGGGAGTTGAAAGGTGGGTTATCAATGTAGACGGATCATCCGCACTATATGTAGGAGGGATTGGAGTCATACTCAAGTCCCCGGAGTGTGATAAGCTAGAGTACGCAACCATCTGCAGTATTAAACCACCAACAACGAGGTTGAGTACGAAGCTCTTCTTAAAGGATTGGAATTGGCTAAGTCCTTAGGGGCGAAGTCGATAATAGTCAGAGGAGATTCTCAGCTAGTCATCAACCAAGTAAATGGAATGTGTGATACCAAGAAAGATCGGATGAAGAAATACCTCAGAAAAGTGAAACGACTTGCACGAAAGTTTTCAACAGTAAATTTTGTTCAACTCCCCAGGGAAGAAAATATGGAAGTAGATGCCTTGGCAAAAGCAGCTTTGGCAAGAGGAATTACGGACGAGTATGACAACGTCCAATATATGCCAAGTATAGACTTTCCGGACATACAGCAGATAGGGGGGAGAAAATTGGATGAGTCCAATAGTAATTTATCTTAAAGATGGAAGACTTCTAGAAGACAAAGATGAAACTAGGAATTTGAGGGTCAGGGCAGCCAAATACGTCCTCATAAACGAAGTGCTGTACAAGCGAGGTTTTTCCCAACCTCACTTAAGGTGCTTGGCTCCTGATGAGTCAAACAATGTTTTGAGGGAAGTTCATGAAAGAGCATATGGAAATTATTCAGGAGCGAGATCACTAGTCCATAAGGTCGTCTATGCAGGCTACTATTGGCCTACAATGCAGGCAGATGCTAAGGCCTATGTCAAGGTTTGTGACCAGTGTCAACACTATAGCAATGTCCATAAACAGTTGTTAGAGTATCAGACCCCAATGATGGCCCCATGGCCCTTTGCACAGTGGGGACTGGATATCCTAGGTCTCTTCCCCATGGGAACTAGACAAATGAAATTTTTGGTAGTAGGGATTGATTACTTTACCAAGTGGGTAGAGGCCGAACCTCTTGCAACAATCACTCAACAAAATGTTAAAAATTTTGTATGAAAGAATATTCTATGTAGGTTCAGAGTACCCAGGGTACTAGTATCGGATAACAGATGTCAGTTTGACAACTCACCCTTCAGGGACTTTTGCAAACATTTTGGAATCAAGAATCACTATTTATCACCCTCCCATCCACAGGCGAATGGACAAGTAGAAATAGTGAACCAATCCCTGTTGAAAATCATCAAGACTCGGCTCGAGGGGGCAAAAGGGATATGACCAGACGAGTTACCAGGTGTTCTTTGGGCTTACAGGACGACTGTACAAACTCCGACAGGAGAGACCCCCTTTAAGCTAGCCTATAGAAGTGAAGCCGTCATACTGACAGAACTTTATATGGCTAATCATCGAGTGATGAAGTATCAGGATAGAGAGAATGGGAAACAACTTCATCTTGACCTCAATCTTATTAACAAGGTAAGAATGGATGCAGAGCAAAGGACAGCAAAATACAAGAATCTTATGGCTAAGCAGCATGATGCCATGGTGAAACCCAGACGATTCAGTGTTAGGGACCTTGTTCTCAAGAGAGTCTCCTTAGCAACTAGGAATCTGGCTCATGGAAAATTGGGATCCAATTGGGAAGGACCTTACGTAATCAACTGCAAGAGGCAGGGGTCATACTACCTGGAGGCCCTGGACAGGTGAAAGTTAGAGCACCCTTGGAACACTTGAGGAGGTACTATCAGTGATGAACTTGGACGAAATAATCCGGGGACGAGGTTGATACTATGGACAACTAAAGCCACGATCTATGTGTTTACTTATACCTATTGTTGTGTTCTTATTACTACTATATTGTGTACTAAGAATAAAAAATGCACTAGTTCTTAAACTTTTGCACTGTTTACAGACCAGTTTGTAAAAGACAAGGTTATGTATTTTCTTAAGTGTTTTACTAAGGCACTAGCTTCTAAAGCGTGCCATATTTGTGGACAATGTTCATGCAATAATATGGTTTGGATTTCTGATACACTTAATCTAGTTTCCATAATGATATCCACAAGGGGGGCAACAACCTAAGACGAATGAAAATCTCTAAACGCAGGGATGTAACGTTCATAAGTTTTCCTCAAAATGAGGATTAAAAAAAGCTAAGACATACTCGTCTAAGTTTTCCTTGAAATAAGGAAAAAGCAAAAAGAAAAGGCAAGGCATACTCGTCTAAGAAGTAGATAGACAAGAAAAAGGCATATGTTAAAGCATAGAGTTCCACAGACGAGCATCTAGCCAAGACGCCTCAATGTCTTAGGACGAGTAAAACATTATAAACCTCTCGCAAGGAGACGAGTGGTAATTGCCCAAAGGACGAGGTAAATTACTGGCAGTCGTCATTGTCGTCCTAGGACGAGTTACACTTGTAAAAATTTGACTGGTTAACAAAGACGTCCATGCCTAAGTGGGTCGTCCATAAGAAAATTGCATGGACGACCATTCAACACTTAGAACACTGTTTAAAAGCCAATGACATAAATGGTCAAAATAGTGGATAAACTCGTCCATACAATGAATAATAGATAAAAGAAAAATATTCTTTAGTCTAAAGAGGGTAGACGACCACCGTCCAAAAACCCTTATAAAATAAGCCTTAAAAGCAATTGTTAATAAACTTGTCTACAACACTTTGGACGAGATAATTGTACTCAAATACATCTTAAAAAGGGTCCAAAAACAACGGACCAAAAGAAAAGTGGAATAACAATAACATTAATTTAAAAATTGTTTTCAAGAAGGGGGGGCATCAACGTTGGGGTCGTCCTAAGATGGTTTGGTGGTGGCATCATCCTCAATGTTAACATCATGTGAGCCTGTCTGGAGGAGAGAACTTGTAGCAGCGCCAAGGTTGAGTTTAATGGTGCTAAAGTCAACTCCAAGAAAGTTGTCTATAGCATCCATTCTAAAATCTTCAAACCCTGCTACATAGTTCATGTCCAGCAGGTCAGTAAACTCCTTGGATGCTTTGAACTCCTCCACTGCATCGTCTTTAGCCTTCTTGAGGAGGAGACTCAGCTCGTCGTTCTTCTTTTAAAGAAAGTCAAGACGGTCGTCCTTCTTAGCAGCATCGGATTTCAGTTCCCCCACCAAAGCACTCAACCCTTTAACCTCGTCCTTGGCCTTATTCACCACCTCGGCACAAGTTCTGCAGTCGTTTTTAATCCCTTCTATTCTTTTTTCTAGAAGGATCCTCATCTTGTCTATCTCCGTGGCTTGCTTGGACGCAGCTATGAACTTCGACATTGCCTACATAGAAGACAAGAAGGTTCAAGAGATAAAAATAACAATAGATAACATGGCTAAAGCAAGATGAGACAAAGGTGCTCACCTTAAAAAGATCGTGGACACCAGAGTGCTCAAACTCTTTCAAAGACATGTCGTAGCATGCAGTCACGTCCTCACCTGTTACAGCCTTTTGGAATCGTTTCCAAGCCAAATCCTCATTCTCCAATAAGTTCATAGAAATCCTTTGAGGAGGCTGGGACGAAGCAGGAGCATGGGTTTTGGACGAAGCAAGGGTCTTGGACGGAGCAACGCCAACGGGCGTAGACGAGTCAACATCAATGATTGTGATGGACGGCAAGGAGGAAGGAGGGTTAGACTTAGCAGTTTTGGGCCTGGACGACCCATGCTTGGTCTTTTTCCCTCGATGACTGGGTAAGCTTCCCAGGTCCAAATTTTTGGACAATCTTTTCCTCTTGTCTCCAGTTGTAGGGCGAGGCTGGGGTTGAACTTCAAGTTTGGTCGTCTCGTCAATCACTTCCTTCCCATTATTTTCTTTCATGGTTGTCATTCCTAAAAAACACATGTACACATATGAATATATATATATATATAAAAAAAAATTCAAGTAAGAAAGGCACTCACGTCTACGAACAGTTTGCTTGTGCGCAATGGCTTTAGCAGATGGATCAGGGCCAAGTCCCCACCTGTGTAAGCGTCGAAGAGTCACCAACGAGTGAAAATTCCTCTCGGGGTGTAGACGGGCTCTGTGGACGTGGTCACGGTGAAACTTACTAAAGAAGGACATCTAACAGCTAAAAAAAAGAGAGAGGAAAATTAAGGTGAGACAATTGTCTAAAGATAAAATATAACAAAACAAATAAAAAAAGAATGAAGGAAAAACATAACATACCTTCTTGACGAAGGTTTCCTAATTCTCCAGTATAAAGGGGAAATATATCTCTACCAACCTCGATAGGATGCCCCGCCCAGAAACCAGAGACAAAGAAAAATTATATCTTCCAGTTTCTGTCAAACGAAGGCAAAGACTTAATCAACCTACAGTCATTGCCCCTAGCTGTGAACTGATAAAAACCTAGAGATTGACTTTTCTCTGAGGGTTTATAACAGTACAGAAACTCGTTCACGGTGATAGGACAGTTCCCATAAAATACCTCCTTCCATAAGACTTGCATAGAGACAATAAGTCTCCACGTGTTGGGGTTAAATTGACAAACTCCCTAGCCTAGCCTAGTGAGTAATTCTCTAGCGAAGGCATTCAAAGAAAATCTAAGCCCCCTTAGCAAATAAGTTTCGTAAATACCTATTCCAAAACGAGGTTGGCAACACCATTCCCCTCGGACGGCTAACCTAGGATTCAGATCGTTTGGGATTGGAACCAACTCTTAAGAGCATCTAACCTCATCTCGTCTGTCTTAGAAGGGATTTCTATAGCACAACTATACACAATTTCTTCTTCGTCCAAAGGGGAGGACGGCGGGACTCTCGTCGAGGTATCAGCTTCAGAGGCTGCCCTCGTCCTAATATTTTCCTGTAAGGTTTTGACGGGAATTCCAGGAACACCAGAGGTATATTCCTCTGTTGTGTGGCCACTACTACTACTACTATCGTTACTAGAAGTGCTATAACTAGAAGAATCATGGTACTCGTCTATGGCATTGTCTACACTGTAGCTAGACGAACAGGTAGCCATTTCAGATGTCCTAAAGCTTAAAAAGGAAAGCCTGAGAGTGAGAGTAAAAGGAATACCTGGCTCTAGAAGAAAAATACTAAGGACGTTGAGAACACTCCTAGACGAGGCAATGGACGAGAATGTCAAAACAGAAAATCTGAAAAAATGGGAGGGGCACAAGAGGGAAACCACTATTTATAGGTAGAGAAGTCTCGGTATTCACAACGACAAGACCAATGAGAAGGCGACATGCGGCATCTGCCTCGAGGAGGTAAGTCGACGTGACTAACCACCTATGAAAGCATGACACGTGGTACGTTGTTTAAAAAACAAATAAAATAGAAAATAATAATAATAAATGTTCTTGGAAAACTCGTCCTGAAGTTTAGTGATGTATTGCATGACCCCTAGACAAAAGGGCAACTGATGAGGAATGAAGAAAAATTTACTCCAGATCGTCCATGGTCATCCACACCAGCAGCTGTCCAGAAGAAAACACCAAGACGAGGCTAACGCCCATGGTCGTCCATAGACGAAAACACACCCGCAGCACTCGTCCTAAGAAAGCTATCATCCTCGTCCTGAAGGGGTTCGTGCACAAGAGGACCCATGGACGAGACTTTTACACTTGAAAATTACTGAGTACATTTCACCACTCCGTAACATACACATAACTTCCGGTAATCGTTGTATGAGAAAATATAACTCCTAAACGGTTGTGAAAGTTATCCTTGAACCCTCGCACCTCTTCAAATCTAGGAGAGGTTACAATCCTAATAACTGCTCTTAGGACACTATATAAGCACCCATTCAGACCAGAAAAAGGTACGCTTGACATTTTCCAAAAAATTGGAACTCCAAAAATATATAGAGAGAAAACTAACTTTGCCATCGGAGGGTTCTTAGCCGACAATCCCAGTCATCTTTGATTGCTTTTCTTTCTTTTCCAAGCCATCAAAGGAGCAAGCACTCCTGTCAAATCTGAAGTATCCAGCCTACTGATTTTTTCTCTCTCTCTCTCTCTCTCCTCTCTCTCTCTCTCTCTCTCATCTCTCTCTCTCTCTCTCTCTCTTCTCTCTCTCTCTCTCTCTCCTCTCTCTCTCTCTCTCATCTCTCTCTCTCTCTTCTCTCTCTCTCTCTCTCTCTCTCTCTCTCTCTCTCTCTCCATTATATTAGAAAAGATAAAGCGTGACTAGGATACAATGATAGAAAATTCGTAGAGTTAATGGATGATGTAAACATCATTTGTATGGAAGAGTCCTAGTTACAACCGAAGTCTGGCAGATTCTGTAGGCTAAATTTGAGGAGTCCAGCTTGATTTGATGTATTAGTGCCGTACGTGTTTGAAGGTCTCAAAATCTGTTGCTATCGCAGCAGCAGCAGTCCTCGTTCAAGCTTTTGTATTCACATGCTAAAACTCAGGAGTTCCTCCAAAAAAAAAAAAAAAATGCTAAAACTCAGGACGCAGGTAAGGTGACGCAGATAAGGTGCAATACTTACTGTTGAGATTGAAAGTTCAAAAAATAGATTTTCAATTTTAACTATTGAATAAAAAAAGTTTAAAAAGTTAAAGTTAAAAAATAAAAGTGATAAAAATTAATGTGAATGAGTGTGATGTAATTGCACTCAAGACAATATACTAAGTATTGCACCGGATCCAAATTCCTAAAACTCATAAGCTTAATGCTGAATTTTTTCTGACCAAACGTTTTGAGAGACCTCATTCATTCAACTATTCAATCGTACTCTGCAATTACTACTTCCACAATATTTATCAGCAACTTGGCCTACTTTGTGAATTATTGAAGGTATAGTATTAATTATTAACCAAGTTAGTCACGACATTGTGTGATGGTTTAATTAATTGTTAGAATGGTGACAAAGAACATTGGGATCATCATGTACGATTTGAGTGCTCATTAGTTTTTATTGGATGAAATTAATCTAAAACCTATTTTCGAGTTGTCGTGTTCACTTCAATCAGTTTCATTTGTATGACTAAAGGCTCAAAACGTTAAACGTGATTCAGGCCAGTCATAGATTCATATCCCATATTCCAAAAATCAAACCAGCTCAATTTTCCTTTCATGACATTCACGTTTGAGCCTATATTTTCAACTAGCTACAATTGATTGAGTCCTCAGTCCTCACAATGATTTAAAAATTCAAACCCAAGTCAGTACAAGACCTGAAGCAAATTAAGACCTTCTTTGGTTATATACGTGTTGCCTGCATCTATCAACAATCACCATAAATATGAATTCAGAAGTGTATAAACTTTACAGGACATATACATTGAAAAATGCAGTAATACAAAACCATGCATGTCTTAGTAAATTACCAGATGTAGATGTATCATGTAGGGGATATGTTTGGATGGTTTAAACTTATTTCTGTCCCAAATATGAGTTGGGAGATATTGTCTATAGGGATCTTTTGTGTTATGCATAAGATCATTATATTTTAAGTCTATCTAGTGGAATATTCCACCCTCCTTGTATATGAGGGTGAACATTACTCGTGGAGAAAGTATTTGGTACATTCAAGTAAAATATTCTTCTTTATTGCTTACGTGAATTACAATTTTTATTTTTCATGGTATGAGACCCATTATTAGTTTTTAAGTTTTAACCCTCTACATATGAAATTTTTATGTAGGCATGTCCATGTTTAAAAATAATCATAATTATTAAAATTAGGTGGGCTTGGGCTGCTAAATCCAGCTCTCACACAAATCATTCAAAACTATTTCACTTCCAAATAGTTGGTTATTGTGAACAAAAAGTATTAAAATCTGTTAGCATGCATGAAACTAATATTTAATCCTTCATTGAGTGTTCATAGGCTTGGGTAAGTCAAACTTGACCGTAAATATTTAATATAAACTAAGAGATTTTATTTATTATTATTATTATAGAATAATATATATATATATTAGAATTTATTGTCTTTTATTATCATGTCAAGAGATTAAATAGTTTTGATGAAGAATATAAATTTAGATTACTTATTTAACAATAAAATACTTTATTAATTGAACCCGTCGGAAGTCACATTGACTTTATTAGTTAAATTAGTTAACGACAAAATATTTTATTTAAAAAAAAAAACTAAAACTATTGCATGTGAATCATTGTCCATTGTTTAAGACTTACGATCTACGCTGGCTTATAGGGTGTTTTGTAGAGTAGTTTGAAATGTGATTTTTGTAACTTTTTGAAATACGTGTAGATGAAAATATGTGTAATGTTGTTTAAAATGTAAAAAATATGAGTTTGGGATGGAGTACCAAATAGGCCCTTAAGGGTGGTCCATCTCAATTTATTGACTGTGCCATGAATCTCAATCTACTACAGCTGCTGCGCAATGCTATCTTGTTATGTATTAGCATGTTTGGTATATTATTTTTTAATTTGTGAGTTTTATATATGTTTTTAATTAAAAAAATAAATATTATAATTTTTTTAAATGCTTCCAATTATTTTGTGTATCTAAGTCTACTTTAATTCTTCATTTTTCATTGATTTTCCTAATTTTCCAACAACTCATTTATTTTTTGCATCAGCATTGGTGCTGCAAAAAATTTAGTACTGTAAAAAACTACTTTATCTATTTTACTACCTCACTTTACAAAATACCCATCATCAATAGTTTTATTTTAACATTTAATATAATAAAATAATATATCTATTATAATAAACAACCACCACGACACCACCACCACTAACATAATAAAATAATATATCTTTTAATAAAACATTATTTTTTCTTTTACCATCTCTTTGGCTGTGCACTTACCCCAAAAGCTAAAAAATTTGATGGTCTCCACTGATACAATTCACTTTTGCTATATTTTAATGATAAATTTAGCATTTTAGCAAAATGCCTACACCAATACTAATAGCATTAGATTGACAGTGATGTATCAGCTCCAACTTTTAATTCAATATTTTATGAAATGAAAGCAGGTTCTTTAAATTGAAAAAAAAAAAACAAAAAAAAACAAAAAAGCTCACGCCTATTCTTATTTAAAGGGGGGAAAAAACAAAAGCAGAGTAGTTGGTTAACTTGGTTTACCTTTGAGGTTTGCAAGTTCTTTATTATTGTGTATCTAAGTCTTTTTTCTTTTCTTTTTTTATGGGTAGAAAATGGATTTTCATTTACCAATAAAATCTCGAAAAAGTAAAGCTTTTCTTCTAACAAGTGTATCAGCACACTAATTATCTTTTCTAAAGCAGTGTTTGATTCTGAAACTTGAAATTTTCTTGAGTTTTTCTTTTGCAGTTTGCCACAACAACATCATTTCCATTAAGTCCCCATCTACTTTCTTTAAAAAATCCACACAACAAGCTTTACATCCAACTCTATTTACACAACCGGAAAACTTAAATTAATACGCCCAAGGTTGTCAAAATCGGGATCCTACGTAGGATCGTAGAAGGTAGGTGAGATCGTGGATCGTAGGATCGGATCGTAATCGTAAGATCCTATATTATTTGAGAAAAAAAAAAAAAATAAACATTATATGTTAAATAATCACATAAATTATACATTCATTAATATAATTACCATACATCACTATATTCATTTTAAGCATCATTTAAAGAGGTCAAAAATCTCAAAACATGACACTTTATTGAATATTTTTATTCGATCCAACTGGCACACTCTCTACATTAGAGTTGAAAATTTTGGTCTATTGGGATTTTATTTTTCATTTAAGTCAACTGAGCATTTATTAAGTTTAAAAACATTACAAGAAATAAAGGTCGTTTGGATCGTCAGAATCGTGTGATCCTATCGATCCTGAACGATCGCAAAGATCCTTAAAAGATTCGAATCGTTTTGAGCAGGTGAGATCGTAAAATCGTAGGATCGTAGGATCCAGATCGGGATTTTGACAACCATGATACGCCTATTAATTCCATCTTGCAAAGCCCATAGTACTGCTGCAACATTGGTGGAAGGATCAAGTCTATACTCTTCACCAAACATCTTTCACATATTTTGCAAACTTGTGGATACTTTTGGCCTGATTAGCAATTTTGACCATCACATGTGAAAATCATTTAATTTTCGAATTTTCACGTGCAAGTGTCCAATAAAAGATTATGTGCTACAATATTTCAGATAATTTTAGAAATTAGCAATGCCAATTGGGGCATTTCTATTATATCCTTTTCTTAAGGGGGAAAAAAAAAAACCTTTGCCTAACCTATGCTAAACTCATGTAGGGTGATTACTGATTACCGAGTATAAATATTTGACTGTTTGAAATTCTGTTTTCATTAATAACCTTTTCCTCTGAATTTTTGTGTGCCACATTTGAATCTTTACAAAAGTTTGTCTAATATAGCAACATTTTTGTTTTATAATAAGGTATGCTGTATGCTCAATCAAATTCATGTATCTTTACTCTTTTGGGTGTTCTTGAGGACTCAATCAATTTATCTTCTTGGCTCCTCCCTGACTGCTCAAAACCATTAGATCGATCCAAGGACAAGAAGGGGTCAACAAAATTCTGTTTTTATTTATTACCTTTTTTCTTTGAATTTTTTTGTGCCACATTTGAATCTTTACCTTTTTTTTTTTGGCCTATAGATTTGTACAAAATTTTATCTTGATTGATAAATTAGCATTTATGTTTTATAATCCAGTATGCTCAGTCAAATTTTAACGTATCTTTACTATTTGTTTTAGGGTGTTCTGGAGAATGTAATGATGTAACCATCAAGCAACTTCCACACCAATGTTAGGGCCTCAACGGCATGGATAAGAATAATATAAAAGTTGAAGGCAAATGATGGACAAAAATAAGAGAGGATTAGAAGAGCAAATTAACATTAATTAATGGAGTGGAACTATTTCTTTAAAAATACAAATATATTATTTTATATAAATAAAGAAAGAGCAACGCGTGCTTAGGGGAAAGTTCATAATATTCTTCAAAAAATTCTCTCAATTATTACTGGACTATGCGTCATTTTTTTTCTTCAAAAAATTGGATATTTTGATAGAAAGAGAGTTTGTTGTATTTTAGTTTAGTGACAAAAAATTAAAGAAGGTTTAGAGTAAAATCTTTCTCATTTGTACAGTTGAAATTTAAATACATATAAAGAATTTAAACATATAGAATTTTAAATGTGATTTATTTCAAATCCAACTCAGGAAGTCTTTATTCCTGAATGAGGAATAATTTTTTGGACGCAGAGAGAAAAAGAGAAAAAAAATCAAAAGAGAAATCGTTTTTTACTTCTTTGATATGCAAAACAAAAGAAAGGCAAATGATCTTTTTTGACATTTTTGCCCTAATGAATATATTTTTGATTGATATAATATTTTTTGTTTGGTTAGTAAAGGAAGTACAAAAGAACTGATAGTTTTTATATTCATTGGTCTATATGTCATTATATAATATATATATATATATATATATATATATATATATATATATATATAAAAGTATAAATACATTTAATAGTTCAATGTTTTTTTTTTTAAATTACATGTTTATTAGGAGATTATAATTTTTTTTTTTTAAATCTGAGATAGAAATCTATTCTAGTCTAATCTAAGTATAAATGTGTGTGAAATTCTTTTATGGAAACATGAACCATGACCCTTGTCCCTGAATTAAAATTTTTTCTTAGACATACATTAGATGCATAAAAAATGATTAGCTAAATATGTATGAGAGGGAAATATAAAGGCTAGAAAAATTTATGTATTCAAACAATTGAAAAGATGATTAACAAAATAAATAAAAATTAAGAGTAATAAATTAGTAACATAAATGGTACCTCTCAAATATTAAAGCTTATGGTTAAGGCTTAGAGGAATGGTATGTTCATAATATTTTCAAAACATTTTAACAATAAATCCTAAGTTGTAGGTTGTTATTGGTTACTATTAATAGAAAAAAAAATTAAATGATGCGTTCAAATTAAAACCAGTAATAATTTACCACCTAAGATTTATTATGAAAATATTATGAACACTTCTCTAAATTTTAACTCTTAAGCGGCGAAGACTCAGGCACATATTTTGTACGTAGTATTTACCATTTATAAACCAGCACAAACAAAGAAGAAAACATATTCTAATAAATAGTTTCATCAAAACTAAAAACCAATGCATGCCTTCCAGGTGAAAACAAAGTGGGAACCCATATCTTCATAAAAAAAATAAAAGTAGGAACCAATCATCACTCACTCCCTCCTTTCCATTTTTACACCCATTTGTTGCCTAATCTATACCTTCTCTCTTAATTCCAACCAACCAATAAAAATAAAATAAAATGAAAGTGTTATTCTCTTCTTTTTACATGGGTGGATCATAAAATTAAGTGGCACAAGCCACACAATATGTTTAAGACACAAATTTTTTTATAAAAAAGTTCAAAACTGTTAAGATGATAAATTGTTATAAATAATTAAAAAGTGGAATGAATAGTGTGCTAAGGTAAAAACCAATAAAATCTCATTAAGCTCAACTATTTTGAAAAATATTGCAAAAATTACTATGCCAATAACCTTACTCTGACCCGCAACATATTTTTAACACTCAAAAAAAAAGAAAAAAAGAAGAAGAAATAGGCACTTCTTACCTCTCCAGCAAGAGAAATAGAGAAAAAAGAAAGAAAAAAAAGTGTACATATTATCATGTCATATTGATATTACATATCTTCCACCTTTTTAGTCAAAAAAAAAAAAAAAAAGAAAAGACATTACATATCTATATCAATCTATCCGTTTGTGATTTCTTGTGACGTGCTCTTATGAGAATTGGCCAGCCATAAAGGTCCCTGGAAAATCGAATTATAAGTCTTTATTTTATTTTTTAAAATATTTTTTTATAGAAATAAATGGTGAGTGGCAGCAACATCCATTTACATTAAAGAGCACGAACCATGTCTTGCTAAATGTGATCGAAGACTCTGTTACTATTGCTTTTAATTAAATTTTTTTCCTTTATTTTTTAACATGTAAAACGTAGTAGAATGTTGTATAAGGGTCCGTTTAGATAGAACTTATTGCTAAAAATTGAAAACTGAAAACTGAAAATACTTTAGCAAAATAATTTTTAAATGTATGAATAGTATCGTGAGATCCATTTTTAATGAAAAAGTTGTTAAAAAGTAAAATTTGTGGGTCCATGAACAAGTGTACGAATGCACTGTTCATGAGGAATTAGTCAACAACTACGGCTGAAAAAAAAAAAAAAAAAAAAAGCTCAAAACGCAAACGCAGGATAAGTTCAATCAAACGCCCTTTAATTGAAAAATTAAGGGTGAAATTAATAGTGGTCTTATGACAGCTTTTGTCAATGACGGTAAGTTTTTGTTCTATGATGTTTTGCTTATTGACGAGGGACGTTTTAACGCTAAATTCTTTATTAAATTACAATACTCTTATGTAAATAAAAAAGTTATAAGGTTGCTTATAACTTAGCTCGATATGTTTTATGTATTTCAAATTTTATTATGTAAATAGAGGATATTTTACCACTTTTTTTTTTTTTTTTTCTATTATCCAAACTGACATTGCTAGTTTTTCTTAATTAAATGAATTATGTTTTCAATTTTTTTTTTCTATAGTATTAAAAAAAGAGAGTACAAACTCTCATGCAATTTGCAATGCCCACTTTGTTGGGCACTTTAATAATGATAATATACAAGCAAGTCAAATCTACCATTATTTAAAGGGGTGGACTATCTCATCAAAATAAAGTAAGCCAAGCTGCATGTACTATATTCGGAGTTTAAATCTTCTGTTTTATCCTTCCTACTCCATTATATATTTTACAATTAAAAATATATCATATGTCTATCTATTTTATTAAATACTAAAATTTTGACTTCTATTATTTAAAATTTCTAAAATAAAGAAATAAATAAATAACTCATCATATTTAGGTAATTGAAATAATAAAAAGTATAAATTTAGCATTTAATAAAATAGATAGATATGTGGTATGTTTTTATTTATAGAGTATATAGTAGAGTAAGAAGAGTGAGATAGAAGATTTTGACTTTTGCAAGAACTATTTATTTTTTGATAACTTATATACTTGTAACAAAAGTTAAAAAATTAGCTTATTTTAAAAAATTTAAAATAAAGATGAAACAGAAAGTAATATGAGACAAAAAATAATCATTTTTTAAAACATACACATATATTGTAAAAAGACAAAAAAAATTTACGTTTTTTTTAATAATAGCTAAAAAGTGATATTAACTATGAATAAAAATATTCCCTCAAAAAAAACTATGAATAAAGATAATAACCATTAAAATTTTGTCAATTCAACTCTAATAAAAAATTATTACAAATATTATTCTCTCCGAAACATTGCTATTTACAAAAAAAGAAAAAAGAAAAAAACAATCTCCCCCAGCCCACCCTTTCATATCTTTCAATCTATCTGTTTGTGATTTTGGCTGACGTGGTCCAATGAGAATCTGCCAGCCAAAGCCTTGAAATGGCGCTGGTATTACAATTTTTCCTATATATATATAGGAGCAAAAATTACAAAAGTCTGTACCAGTCTGGATTTGGCAGACCAAGAATTCGGTGTTTGAAGCAGTGTCTTTCACTTCCACTACTTTCAGACCACACACTCTTTCTTCAGTACTTAATAAAATCACATTCTCTTTCTTATTTATTCAACTCCACCCCCACTATCAACCAGCATTTATTAGTGGGGAAACAGTAGCACCAATCCTTGCTTATCTTGTTTTCTTTTCTGGGTTCTTCATGCTTTGAGCTAAAGTATTAGTCTTTAAGTTCGTTGGGTTTTCTTCTGTGTACTTGGTATTGCTGTTGTTACTTGGTTAGCAGTTAGCAATGGCTCTTTGTGCATTTTCTTTTCCTGCCCATGTGAGCAGAGCAGCAGCTTCAGATCCTCAGAAAGTTGCTTCATTTTCATCTCACTTTACCTTTGGAACGGATCTACAGTGTCAATTTCAGCACAAGCTCAATCAGGTTTGAGTTATATTCATATGTATTTGTCGTTTGTTTATCAAACAAACACACTTATTACATGTATGAAGGAATACCCATGTGGCTGAACTGACAAAGGAAAACTGGGTCTTTTTCGTTTTGTCATTATCTTTAATTATTATCTTCTTGTCGTTCTAAACTTTTGTTGAACTTGAATTATGTTTTGTGGGTGAGGTGTGTGTGTGTGCGTGTTATTTTTCGGTTTGATTTTGAAATTTCTGCTATTTTAAATGTCCAAATAAGCATAAACTTATTGAAAGAAATAGTTGTGTTTTGTTCTGATTAAGTACAGGTCAGGAAAAGGCCTGGTGGGGTTTGTGCATCACTTTCAGAAAAAGATGAGTATCACTCACAGAGACCGCCAACTCCTTTATTGGATACCATAAACTATCCAATTCACATGAAAAATCTATCTGTGAAGGTACAAAACTACAAACATATGTATGGCTATTACAATTTCATTTCAAGAGGAGCCTATCATGGTTGTATAACAGTTATAACAAATTAGTAATAGCATCATTCAAAACCTTGATACAGGAGCTGAAGCAACTCTCAGATGAACTGCGGTCTGATGTTATCTTTAATGTTTCTAAAACTGGAGGTCACCTTGGCTCAAGCCTTGGTGTTGTTGAGCTCACTGTGGCTCTCCACTATGTCTTTAATGCCCCTCAAGATAGGATATTATGGGATGTTGGTCATCAGGTTCCAATCTCACCTTCCTTAAGTTCTCCTTTGATAAGCTTTAATGCTCAAACTTGTTTAATCTAGCTCAAAAAAGAAAATTTCAATGGGAAAATTGTTCTTAATTTGATTGTTACTTTTACTGATTTTGCAGTCTTACCCACACAAGATCTTGACTGGGCGAAGAGGTAAGATGCACACTATCAGGCAGACAGATGGGTTAGCAGGGTTCACAAAGCGCTCAGAGAGTGAATATGATTGCTTTGGCACTGGTCACAGTTCTACCACCATCTCAGCTGGACTGGGTACTTATCTGTTAAGCTTCAATTTCAGTTTCAGGACACATTAAATTCAATATGTTCCAGTATATGCCGCTGTTTATCTTATTGTTAGACTAAAACCTCTTTTAAGAATTTCAATTACAGCATAAGACGATACATAATTCATTTTTGACAACAATTCCATGGTTAACTTATTCTCCACCCTCAAAAGATTTATGTTTCTTCAAAGCTAAAGAAAGTGGTCTCCTCTATTATTTGTTCATATGGTTATTTGTGGGATGCTGATAGATTTAAATAGCTCAGAAGTTGTATATCATGTAGATTATTCATGATATAACATGCTATCTGTTCCTTGGAAATACAATTGATTGACTATCAATGACTTGCTGATCTCTCTATCTCAATTAAAATTCGTAGTGCATACAGTTTGATTCTCTTCTTGGTTTTAACCTTTGGTATATTGTTGTGCAAACAGGAATGGCTGTGGGGAGGGATCTAAAAGGAAGGAGGAATAATGTAGTTGCTGTTATAGGTGACGGTGCCATGACTGCAGGGCAAGCATATGAAGCCATGAACAACGCTGGGTACCTTGACTCGGACATGATTGTTATTCTTAATGACAATAAACAGGTTTCGTTACCTACTGCTACTCTAGATGGGCCAATACCACTGTAGGAGCTTTAAGCAGTGCTCTCAGTAGGTTGCAATCGAACAGGCCTCTCAGAGAACTAAGAGAGGTTGCCAAGGTATGAAACAATGAACTTGAGTGATTACAAAGAAATTGAAACTGGGATTACTTTTATTCTGACTGAGATTGTTACAGGGAGTTACTAAACAAATTGGTGGTCCCATGCATGAACTGGCTGCTAAAGTTGATGAATATGCCCGTGGGATGATCAGTGGTTCCGGATCTTCACTTTTCGAAGAGCTTGGACTCTATTATATAGGTCCTGTTGATGGTCACAACATAGATGATCTTATTTCCATTCTCAAAGAGGTCAAAAGTACGAAAACAACGGGTCCTGTTCTGATCCATGTTGTTACTGAGAAAGGCCGGGGATACCCATATGCAGAGAAAGCAGCAGACAAGTATCATGGTAAATACAGAACCATTACCATAATTTTTTTTTTTTTTTTTTTAGATTTAAAAAAAATGAAAAAGGTGGTTGGGTGAGGATTTTGACTTTACATGGGACTGACATATTTTGGTTTTATTTTTCTTAGTTTTTCTCTTTACTGGGGATTTTCTTAGCATTTGAGTCCCCACAAACTTGTCACTATCAGGTCTCACTAGATCTAAAAAGACTATTAAAACAACTTTGTTTGTTTGAAATGCTATGCAAAGAAAAATTGTCCTCCTTTATTTGCTTTGTAAAAGATATATGATGTATATAGTCAGACAAGAGTGTGCTATATTTCTTTTTTCTTGCTTAGTGATGAACACACTTGGTCTTGCTTTTGCAGGAGTGGCCAAATTTGACCCAGCAACTGGAAAGCAATTCAAAACCAAGGCACCCACACAGTCTTTCACAACATATTTTGCAGAGGCTTTGATTGCAGAAGCAGAAATTGACAAAGATATTGTTGCAATCCATGCTGCAATGGGAGGCGGAACAGGCTTGAATCTCTTTCTACGCCGTTTCCCAACAAGATGCTTTGATGTTGGGATAGCAGAACAACATGCAGTTACTTTTGCTGCAGGTCTGGCCTGTGAAGGTGTTAAACCTTTCTGTGCAATTTATTCATCTTTCATGCAAAGGGCTTATGACCAGGCAAGTCCGAACGGTTCTCTAACTTTCTCCTTATCATTGTTCAATTGAGAACTTTCTAAGATGATATTCTGTAATGGTAATTATATTACTGATATTGGTTCATACACAGGTAGTACATGATGTGGATTTGCAGAAATTGCCAGTGAGATTTGCAATGGACAGAGCTGGACTGGTTGGAGCAGATGGTCCCACACATTGTGGGGCTTTTGATGTCACCTTTATGGCCTGCCTCCCCAACATGGTGGTTATGGCTCCTTCTGATGAGGCAGAGCTCTTTCACATGGTTGCCACTGCCACTGCAATAGATGACCGGCCCAGTTGTTTCCGATACCCAAGAGGGAATGGGGTTGGTGTTCAGCTACCACCTGGGAATAAAGGCATTCCCCTTGAGGTAACTTTCATCTGAGAGTCTGCTATCTGTCCCAATAGTCAAGAAAATATTTTAATGGACTTCTAAACAAATTGGAAATGGATTGTCATTTTCTTACAGGTTGGAAAAGGCAGGATACTGATAGAGGGTGAAAGAGTGGCACTTTTGGGCTATGGAACAGCAGTTCAGAGTTGTTTGGCTGCAGCATCTTTAGTGGAATCCCGTGACTTAAGAGTCACAGTTGCAGATGCGCGCTTTTGCAAACCATTGGATCGTGCCCTTATTCGCAGCTTAGCAAAATCACATGAGTACTTAATTACAGTTGAAGAAGGATCAATTGGGGGATTTGGGTCTCATGTTGCTCAGTTCCTGGCCCTTGATGGCCTTCTTGATGGCGAAGTAAAGGTATGAATCTAAATATTGTTGCAGAATTTTGGCAATTTTAGAAATTGAACTGAAACACTAAAGTGTGATATTTCTATGAACTCATTAGTGGTGAACTCAGCTTATGATAACTCACTTTGTGCCACCTTTGCAGTGGAGACCTCTGGTTCTGCCTGATCGGTACATTGACCATGGATCACCCGCTGATCAATTGATTGAAGCGGGCCTTACACCATATCATATTGCAGCAACAGTGTTCAATATAATTGGAAAAACAAGAGAGGCACTGGAGATCATGTCTTAAAGAAAACTTTAAAAGAGGTCCTGGTTTTACACTTCCAACAATGTACAAATTAAAGCTGTAATGTAACTTTCTTCTATCATTTTTTGTAAAGTAGTGTCAACTTATAAATGTAACCTATATTGGACCTATCCAATCCAGTACATCAAATAGCAGCATCCACTTGTTATGAACAACCAGGGTACTCTAATTGGAAAAGCATCAAAGGTGTAAAACATAGCTAATTGAAGCCTCTTGCATGGTCAATTAATTATTAGGTACAAAATGTTTGGCAATCTAGTTCCGTGTTCTATAGTAAAAGTCATGTCAATTTTGGAAGAGTAAAGTCTGATAAATACTGCTTCATAATTGTGGATTGCAAATATTTGCATTGCCATACATTCACATTCAAGGTGAATCTCGCTTAAGCGACTCATGTGACCAGCAGATGCCCCAAAGTTCCAACACGAAGTCGTTTTGATTTAGCAAACCAACGATAACCATAATCAACTTAATTGAGCTAATGGGATCTGTGCACTTGTTAATCAAGCTTTAATTCCATCTATAATTAGCCATAACTGTAGTGTAAAACCGTTTCTACTGTGCAACTGGTAGTTAGGATTCAGTTTCTTAGTTTGTTACAGAGCTCTACTCTTGTATACATGCAACAGAGTATAGTTGATGTATTATTTTCTTGTATTCTTTCTTACTGCATTAATAAGATTTGGTTTCTACTTAGAGCCAGAGTCTTAAAGTGAAACAGAGGGAAAGTTTCAAAGTATTCACCAAATATAACAGGCGTTTATTTTCTCTTATAGGCTCTAGACAATTCTCTCCTAGAACAAGACATGAAAAAAATCATTTGAAATCTTTGTCAAACAGCTAGCTAAATCTTTGAGCTTAAGTCCATTCAGTGATCTGTTGGGGTGTTTTGCCACTGTCATATACCTCTGCTGCTTAGAGATTGGCAACAGTCTTATACATGATTGTGGGAGAGTTGAGATACTTAACCAACACCGAGTAAAGAGTTACTATGATTAATGGAAACTTTATAATGCACTACTTGCAAGGAGGTGTCTCATGGAGCGGTTTCATAAGACCACCTTCTCATAGCATGAGAGATTCACAAATGTATGGATCCCATATTTACTGCTGTATGAAGCTGGTTGTTGTTGTTGCCTTTATTTATTTATTTATTTTTATAGTTATTTTATTATTTATAATTATATTAAAGAAGTGCAGGAGGCAGTAATAGATCAATGGAAGCTTGACATTCCTAAGTGTCTATTTGGTAATAACTTTTTCTTTTAAGTTTTTAGCTTATTTGTTTATTATACAATTTTTAAACTTTCATTGTTTGTAGATATAAACTTATCCTTTAACCAAATTTCAACTAATAAACAAAAAAGCATTTTGATTATTATTTTTTTATTAAAAAAAGGTTTTAGCAAAAAATGACATTGAAACGCGCACTTATCACCAAATTTAAATGGTGATTTTAGGATTACAAATTTTTTTGTTATCATAACTCTGACGTGGTAGACTGCATAATGTCTATGACTTTTATATAGACCACTATTTTTTATCCACAGTACACAATTTACCACATGTGATAATTTTTTTTTTTTTTGGAACTACATTTTCTCAATTTAAAACAACTTTTGATTTGAAAGGTTCATAATTCTCAACAATATATGGAATCCCCCAACCCCACCATCTATTTTGGTGGGATTAGATTAATATGGTCATAGAAGAATAGTGTTTGCTTATTGCTTACACAGTAAAAGGTCATTTCAAATCAGGTTGGCTAGATGCAATACAGATTTCATTCGTGCATGGATATATCCTTTCATTGACACATACACACAAACACATCGCAAGATTGCAACAAAAGAGTGGAGGGACGGTCATGAAATTGAAAGTTTTTTTTGAAAGTTGAAACAATCGCCATTGTCAATGTCAAGTCATGTATCTTTAAGCCTAAGTGCCAACAAAATAAGGTGTCACATAATTAGTGGACCTTTTCCGTTCCAATAACGACGAGTTTATTGGTGAGTGGGAGATGATTTTATCCAAAACAAAAACAAAAACAAAATTCAAAATAGTGGGAGATGATGATAGATAATATAATATTCAAGGCTAATATGTGGGAGAGGATGATAGATCTATCATAATCAAGGCTAATATGATATATTAGCCTCTCTTTTTTTTTAATACCTATATAATAGCCTTAATTATGGGATAGAGAGTTGAATTTATTCTAGAATAGGGTGTTGGAGGAGTTAAGGACACAAAATTCTTTACAATCATTTTCACATTATTAATATGATAAATTGTGATTTTTTTTTTTTGATAATTATGATATATTGTGAATTTGTGATTGTCTAATGCTAATAAAAATTGTTTAAGGAGTAGACCCACGTGAATTGACGTTATGTCAATTATAATGTATTAGTACATCAATAATTATGAAATGAAAAGATGCTATTTTTATTTATTTATTTCATTAACATTATTGACAGTTTTTCCTAAAAAAGAAAAACATTATTGATGGTTGTATAATGCATTCACATGTTCAAGTTTTTTTTTTTTTTTTTTTTTTGGTTGAATGAAAAAAAATTGTTGAAACAACTCTATAAATTTAAAATATGAGATCTTTCTTTAAAAAAAAAATGAAGAAGAGACAAATAGTAGCATCTTTTATCTATCAAACTTTCTAGCTTCTTGAGGGAATTCATGAGGTGGAGAAATCTTCATTCTATGCAATACTGACATTGTCAATAGAAAAGAAGCAAAAATCCAAAACTATTTTGCAAGAAGATCTTGTTGGCAAACACGAGCAATTGATTTGTTACCACATTAAGCCAAAATAATGAAGATATGGCCTCTTGTGAGTACCGAGTCTCACTGTTTTGGAGATTGAAAACATTATCCATAGCAATTACGTCTTATACGAAAATCCCAAATTTACGTTGATTGCAACACCATTTCGATTTTCGAGTTTAGACTAATTAATTATATGTGTTCGAGTGACAGAAAGAGAGACTAATAAGGATTGCTGAAAGTCGATTTCCAAACGTGGAAAGCTCTTCAGAATTTTCAGACAAAATTGAAATGTGATCACGTGATTTCGTTTTCACGTGATTTCATTTACTCCTTATTATATGCCCTTTGAATTAATACAGCCTCCTCTCCAAAATAAATTATTTCAGCCATGTAAGCACGTGCTATATGAACAAATTTTATTATATGTCTCTTAATTTATTGTTAAGATAATTTCAATTTAAGGTGTCCGTTCATGATGATTGCCTTTTATTATCGGACTAAGGTATCAATTAGTTTTTTGGTATAAGCAATAATTAAACCCTAAATTTAATAAATCCTCTTAATTACTTAATACTAATGGTTATGGATTGTTTTAAAAAAATGGTTATGAATTGGTCTATATTGTTCTCTCCATTGGAAAGCACGTGGGAAGTTTAAGTCGAAAATCATGTAACAAAAAAAAGTCCTAAGTTGCAATTTTCCATGGACATGATATAAGTATCATGCTTGGGACAGTCCAAGGTTCTATACATATGTCGCATGTCCTATTATATATATATATATATGTTAAAACTGCAAGGCACACTACAGGGCAGAGTGGCATGAGACAAGCTGCAAGTCTGCTAAGTGATGTGGCAGTTGCTGAGACAAAGTGCACTAGCCAAGACACAAATGTGCTAGGATGTGCAGCACTTGCTGATGAGCAATGCAGGGATCAAGCCACACAGCAAGCATCAAAGACTGACTTGATTAGCATTGAGGTTTTGGAAGTAATTGAAGCAATGCCACATCATGATTTGTTCACTCAACAGCCTTGAAGAATCAGATTCCATAATTTTAGGAGTTTGTTAGTTTAGGTTGCCACGTGTACATTCTAGAAGAATTCAGTAACTGATTGTAACTTTTTTTTTTTGCTTTGGTTGATAGTTGATCACTGTGTATATAAAACAGGGCAAGATGTATTATTTAATCAACTTTCATTCTTGTAATCTTTTTTTCAATCAATGAAATTCTCTCAGTTTATTTAGATTTCTCTCAATTCTTTTCATGGTATCAGAGCAGCTAGCACAGGTTACACTGATTTCCTAGCTTTTTTCTTTCATTCCAAACAAGAAATTTTCCTCGAGAAAATTTCTTTTGTTCTGAGAAATCTTTTGGGGAATTTCTTTTCTTTTCTTCTCTTCTTTCAATCTTGAAATTCATTCATGGCTTTTGTTGAAGGAAGTGATCACTCCGATCCTACAAACACTCAAACCACGCAACCAGTCTCCAATTCCAATACAGAGACCAATTCGCCCAATCCTTTTTTGCTAAGTGCAAGTGAGAATCCAGGTCATGTCTTGGTCACTCAGCCATTGTTGGGAATGAAGAACTATCAATCTTGGTCTAGGGCTATGGTTCTAGCACTCACAGCCAAGAAAAAGATAGGCTTCGTGAATGGAAAGATTGAGAAACCTGAAATTGATTCTTCGGTGTATGAAGATTGGGAAAGCTGTAATACACTGGTGCTGTCTTGGTTGATCAATTCCATGCATGTGGATGTTTCAAGCAGCATCATGTATTGTGAGACTGCGAGGGAGATGTGGCTTGAGTTGCAGCGAGTGTTCTCACAGGGAAATGGACCAAAAATTTATAATCTTCAGCAAGAAATCTCACAGATAACTCAGTGCCAATTGTCAGTAACTGAGTATTATTCTAAGTTCAAGAAGCTTTGGGATCAATTGCTTCATTATGAGCCTTTACCAGCTTGTACTTGTGGTGCAATGAAAATACTCCGTACTGCTCATGAGAAGTCTTATGTGATGAGGTTTCTAATGGGGCTCAATGAGAATTTTGAGACTGTAAGGAGTCACATTCTCATGCTTGAGCCATTCCCATCAATGAGCAAGGTGTATGCTTTGATCCTTCAAGAGGAATCTCACAAAGGCATTGGTCATGGTCAGGGTTCTACCTTCACACCTAAGCATGACTCAGTGGCAATGTATGTTAATACTAGAGGAAATTCTGGAAGTAAAAGTGGCCCTAAGAAGGATAGGCCCTTATGCACCCATTGTAACATGCTTGGACACACGGTGGACAAGTGTTATAAGCTCCATGGCTATCCACCAGGTTACAAGCACAAAGGAAAGATCAATGTCAGTGCAAATCAAGTCACCTATCCACAAGGTGCTGCTGATGCCTCTGCTCAGTGTCCCATTACCAAGGCACAGTGTGAGCAGTTGCTTGCCTTTTTCAACTCTGGTTTGGTTACTGATCAAGGTTACGATCATCATGCTGCATCTGTTAGTACAAGTGGAGGTGTCTCTGGTTTGGCTACTGAAGCTTGTGGTGTGTCTGCTGCAACTGGTGTGTCTTCCCCATCAGATCATGTCAATTCCAATTTTATTAACACTATGTCAGGTACCACCTCAAATCTTTTCTTCAAACCTACTTTGCAACACTCTATATTTTTTGCCAAAGTAGTTGATAGAGATTATTTCCACACCTCTGATTGGGTCATAGACACAAGGGCTACTGACCATATGGTGCATTCTGTCACTTGTTTTACTTCTATCACCACTACTTTGAACACTCATGTTAATCTGCCTAATGGTGAAACAGCCTTAGTCACACACATTGGTACTGTGAAGATTTCAGCAAAGCTCACTCTTTACAATGTGTTGTGTGTACCATCATTTAGTTTTAACCTCATTTCTGTCAGTCAGTTAGCAAAGTCTACTTCTTGTTGTCTTATCTTCTTTGGGACATTGTGTTTCATCCAGGACCTTGCTCATTGGAGCACACTTGGTCTGGGTAAGGAATGCAATGGACTCTACTTGCTGGAAAGAGGGAACTCCACTTCACATTCCATATCTGCTTTTGTTTCTGCTGCAACTTCTTTGGTGCATAACACTCATGTCTGGCATTCTAGATTAGGACATCTGTCTAATGACAAATTAGTTTCAATTAGGAACAATGGTGAACCACTTTGTACTTCTATTGAGAACTTTGCTTGTGAGATATGTCCCCTTGCAAAACAAAAACGTTTGCCTTTCAATAAAAGCTCTTAAATTTCCACTGCTTGTTTTGATTTGATACATTGTGACTTGTGGGGACCTTTCTCAGTGTCTACCATTGATAATTGCAAATATTTCTTAACAATTGTAGATGATTGTTCAAGGTGTACTTGGGTTTATTTGTTGAAACACAAGTCCCAAACTCAGTCTGCCTTGGAAGGTTTTTGTACCATGGTGGAGACTCAATTTTCAAAAAAGGTTAAAATCATTAGGTCAGATAATGGTACAGAATTTTTCATGAGGGATTTCTTTACTCAAAAGTGTATTTGTCATCAATTGAGTTGTGTTGAAACCCCTCAACAAAATGGTGTTGTTGAGAGGAAACATCAACACATCTTAAATGTAGCTAGGGCTCTCATGTTTCACTCTCATTTACCTTTATACCTATGGGGGCATGCTGTTCTTACTACTGTTTACCTGATAAATAGAACCCCCTCCTCTGTTTTATCAAATAAAACTCCTTTTGAGATTTTGTTTGGTCATCCACCCACTTATGCCCATTTAAGAATTTTTGGATGTTTATGTTTTGCTTCTACCCTTTCAAATCACTTAACAAAGTTTGCTCCTAGGGCTAAAAAGTGTGTTTTTTTGGGGTATCCTTTTGGGGTAAAAGGCTATAAGGTTTTAGACCTTGCTACTAACAGTGTGTTTCTTTCTAGGGATGTTATTTTTCATGAACATTCTTTTCCTTTTGCATCTGTTTCTAGTCCTGTTGCAGCTCCTTTTATTCCTTTTGAGGATGTTGTTGCTCCCTCTTCTTCAGCAGGTAATGATTCATTTGTTACTCCTATTAGCATCCCTGATCTTGGTCCTCCTACTAATCCTACTACTTCATTTCCTCAATCTACCTATAATGATATCATTACTGTTGATCCTATTACTTCTTTCATGTCTACTGATGTTCCAAGTAGTACTAGTCAGGTTTTACCTATCCCTGCTTCTTCTCCACCAGTTGTATCAGCACCTCCAATGCCTCTCAGGAAGTCAACTAGAGACATCAGACCTCCTGCCTACTTGCAGGATTATGCATGTGCTACATTTGCTTCTGGTGGTCCATATGACCTTGCTAAGTGCCTCACCTATTCACACTTGGACCCTAGTTATCAATCTTACTTGATGACAGTTGGTTCTAGTCCTCAAGAACCTACATGCTTCTCCCAGGCAGTTCAAGACCCTCTTTGGAGAGCTGCCATGGACAAAGAGATTCATGCACTTGAAAGCAATCATACTTGGGATGTGACTGCCTTACCTCCTGGTAAATCTCCCATTGGCTGCAAGTGGGTCTATAAGATCAAATTCAATCCAGATGGCAGTGTTGAGAGGTATAAAGCTAGGTTGGTGGCTAAAGGCTATACCCAAAGAGAAGGTCTTGATTTTTTGGAAACATTTTCCCCTGTTGCTAAAACTGTTTCAGTGAGAGTTTTAATTGCACTTGCTGCTGCTAGATCATGGCCTTTACATCAATTAGATATCAACAATGCCTTCCTCCATGGGGACTTGGATGAGGAAGTTTACATGACTTTGCCTCCTGGTTTTCACAGTAAGGGGGAGTGTTCTGTCTCTCCTTCAACAGCTACTCCTCAAGTACGTAAGTTGGTAAAATCCCTTTATGGTTTGAGACAGGCTTCTAGGCAATGGTACACAAAATTGTCAGCAACAATCACACAGCTTGGTTTTGTGCAGTCCCAAGCAGACCATTCCTTATTTGTCTATAGGAAAGGACCTTTGTTCACTGCCTTACTAGTTTATGTGGATGATATGATCATTACAGGTAATGATCTTGATTGTGTTGCTTCTGTGAAGTCAGTCCTAGATCAAAGGTTTGGGATCACTCAAGTATTTTTAGGGCCTAGAAATTGCAAGAAACAAAACTGGCATCAGTTTAACACAAAGAAAGTATGCTCTTGAAGTTCTTAAAGAAACTGGAATGACAGGTTGCAAACCAGTTCAAACACCAATGGAGCAGCAATTGAAATTGTCTAAAGGTAATGGAGATTTGGTTTCTAATCCTGGACAGTACAGAAGGCTCATTGGGAAGCTAATGTATCTGACTTTGAGCAGGCCAGATATCACATATGCAGTACATAGGCTTAGCCAATTTTTGGCACAACCTAGAGTACCACATATGAAGGCAGCTACCAAGATACTTCAATATATTAAAGGCACACCTGGACAAGGTGTTTTCTTTCCCAAAGACTCTGATCTACATCTAAAAGTATACTGTGATGCAGATTGGGCAGGATGTCCTGACACAAGGAAGTCCTTGACAGGTTATTGTGTGTTTTTGGGCAATGCTTTGGTGTCTTGGAGGTCTAAGAAACAAAGCATAGTGTCTAGATCAAGTGCAGAGGCAGAGTACCGGGCAATGGCCACTTGTGAATTGACTTGGATCCTACATTTATTGCAAGATTTACATGTTAAGCATGATAAACCTGTGTTGTTATACTGTGATAACTAGGCAGCACTGCACATAGCAGCAAATCCTGTGTTTCATGAGAGGTCCAAGCACATAGAAGCTGATTGCCATGTTGTGAGGAATAAAATCATTGATGGTACATTAAAGACCTTCTATGTCTCAACCAAAAACCAGTTGGCAGATGTGTTTACAAAAGCATTGGGGGTTGAGAACTATTTGAGGTTGATCACTAGGTTGGGGGTTATCAATATATTTGCTCATGTAGTGGATTATCCTTACTCACCTATACCAAGTAAAATGGCAAGAGCTATGCTCTTGAGGGGGAGTGTTAAAACTGCAGGGCACACTACAGGGCAGAGTGGCATGAGACAAGCTGCAAGTCTGCTAAGTGATGTGGCAGTTGCTGAGACAAAGTGCACTAGCCAAGACACAAATGTGCTAGGATGTGCAGCACTTGCTGATGAGCAATGTAGGGATCAAGCCACACAGCAAGCATCAAAGACTGACTTGATTAGCATTGAGGTTTTGGAAGTAATTGAAGCAATGCCACATCATGATTTGTTCACTCAACAGCCTTGAAGAATCAGATTCCGTAATTTTAGGAGTTTGTTAGTTTAGGTTGCCACGTGTACATTCTAGAAGAATTCAGTAACTGATTGTAACTTTTTTTTTTTGCTTTGGTTGATAGTTGATCACTGGGTATATAAAACAGGGCAAGATGTATTATTTAATCAACTTTCATTCTTGTAATCTTTTCTTCAATCAATGAAATTCTCTCAGTTTATTTAGATTTCTCTCAATTCTTTTCAATATATATAAAGGGTTATGTTAACAGGTGTCATTAAGACAATTGTTAATAAACCATTTTTAGAGAAGATTTTATACAATCTTTATGGGAAATTGAAAAAATTGTCAAAACATTAATATATATATATATATATTTGGTTGAGAAAAAGGTAAGAAGTCAAAATTTAGTTGTTTGTTCTTTTTTACCATAAAAACTTTCTTGAAATGGTTCACTAACGAATACCCCTCAGGGCATTCATTAACATTTCCAAAAAAAAAAAGGGTAAAGTCCTAAGTTGCAATTTCCAATGTAATGCATAGTTTAATTAAAAATTAGGGTAAATTACATATTCGGTCCTTATCTTTTACACCATATTTCAATTTGGTCTCTAACTTTTCAATTGTATCAATTTGGTTTCTAACATTTCAATGTTGTGTCAATTTAGTCCTTGTTGTTATATCTTAGATGAAAATTGTTGACATATCAAACACCCAAAATAAAATTTTAATTTATTGTCACATTAACGGAAGTTAATTTTCTATTTTGGCTGTTAGACACGTTGTCAATTTTCATTCAAAAGATAACGGTAAGGACTAAATTGACTAAATTGACATGAAACTGAAAAGTTAGGGATCAAATTGATACAATTAAAAAAAATTAGGGATCGAATTGAAATATGGTGTATAGAATAGAAATCAAATATGTAGTTTACCCTAAAAATTATATTAAGAATTAGTAAATTAAAAAATTTTGACAAGTCACATGATAAAAAAAAAAATCATAATGTGTAACACATACATATAATCAGTCATTTGATGCAACCACGGTGTATGGTGTGTAAATTTTACTATATTGAAAATAAATTTTTACAAAATAATTAGAATAAATACTAAATTTTAAATCAAGCGAACCAAAATGTATAAATGGTTTGGTTGGAGCTATAAATCTAAACAAATAGAGAGAGAGACCCTAGCTTTGTTTTCAATGGTAGGGTTCAGGAGGCTCTCACCGATTCAAGGTATTTGATTGATTCTTTGCAAAATGGATCTATTAGTTTTGACAAGTTTTGATGTTTTAGGGACTTTGCATTTCTTTTTGTAATTGCTTGTGTTGCTTGAATATGAGGTTTAACTTGTTAACTTCTCTATTGTAATGTTGGATGACTACCCAGTGGAGCATATGCTAAGTTATTTGGTGACATTTGATAAAATTTTTAAGAAACTCTTACTTGAGTGCTAGCTGTAGCCTAGTCTATCTTAAATTTTTTCAAATTAGAGGATGAGAAGAACTCTTTGGTAAAGTGACCTTAACCATTTTTTGTATTTATTTTTAAGTAAGATATTATTGTTTTTTCCTTGCCTTACTTTTCCATAACCAAAAGAAGCCTAATGATGATTTGTGGTTTACTTAGCATTTGACATCAGTAAAGTGTTGATGCGGATTTGACAAGATGCTCACAAAAAAAAAAAAAGAAGTTCAATTAAATATGCTACAAAATTTTTTTTTGAGTGATTTAATGAAAACTTTCCATTTTTTTTTAAATTATAAATTATGCCTGGTGTCTTGCAAATATAGTGAATTTTCTGTGTATTACAATTTATAAGTATTTTAAAATTAGTAGTTAGTTTAGAATTTTTTTATTGGAATGTATGATTGAAGAACCAATTGTTAAAAGTTTTGTAACTCAATTAATTGACACTTCTTATGTTTTTAAGATATCCAGTTTTCAAATCTCAACCTCTACTGTGACTATAAAATTATAAAAAAAGAAAAGAAAAATTATTGTCCACTTCACATCCTGCATATATTTTGTCTAATATAACATGTGACATAATTCACTTTAAAAATTAACAATGTAGAATTTTTTCCTAATTCTATAGTATAACTATAACCTAATTTTGTATTCAAAACTCAATAGTATAACCTAATTTTTTATTGGAGGAGAACTTGGTTCGAATCAAATCCCCTCCTTAAAAAATAATAAAACACTCAATATACAATTTCAGGATATTGTTTTTGTCAATTACAGTCATGGAATGCCATTAATTAAAAAATAACCCTTTTTTAATGGAATAATTCTAAAAAGAAATGGAATAGGGTGCACAACAGAGAAAACAAAATTAAGTGGAAAGCAATGCAAAAAGAGAGGACATATCCTGGAAAAATTCTAGGCAAATCAAATCTTTGGTTCATTATTTTCACAATACTCTAATGAGAAAATGAATAAAAAAATAAACTTAAATTGTACATTAAGTGATACTATATATATATAATAAAAAAAACAATACACCTGTAATAAACATATATATCTGATCTACATGATGGAACATGCATTTGGGTTCTCATCGCTAAACATCATTAACCATTCATCATCATTGCAACAATCAAACAAAATTGGTTGATTAGAATCAAGTTTTGAAACCCCCTCATTAGATTCTTTTGATGCATCTTCCTTCTTAACTATAATCTCTACTTTCTTCCCTGTTTTCTTCTTTAATTTCTTCAAAACCTTTTGTGGATCAATCCGACCCGTCACCACAACCCTGTGTTTCTTCATGTCTGTTGTAAATTTCTCCACCCCTTACAAAATATAAAATTAACAAACACACAAATAAATTTAATACCATAAAAAAAAAATTATGGGTTTTGAAGAAAAGAGTACCTTTACATTTGGAGATGGCTTTGGCAACGGTTCTTTCACATGCATTACAATACATTGACACTTTGAATTCTACAACAACAACCTAAAACATTGACAAATAATTAAGGAAATGTGATTCTTTTTGTCACTGTAATTCTTAATAGAAATTCCAAAAAAAAAGAATAGTGATATTATGATAAATATAATTTAAGAAACCTTATCGGGTACTTCGTCTTTTTTCTTTTTCTTTCCCATCGGAACTGTTAGAAAGAGAGAATAAAACCAATGCATGGTAATTGGAAAAGTTCAAAGAGAACGCTTTAAAGGAGAAGGGTAATTTAGGAATTTAATGATTTTTTGGGCAGTTATTCCGTTATAGAGAAGCGAATCAATCACAAGGATGCAGATAATCTTGGGTCGGAAAATAAACAGTTTTTTTTTTGGGATGAAAAATTGTAGAGAATTGCTGCGATGGCAACCACATATTTACAAAAAATATGTTATGAAGAGTTATTGGTGGATAAATCAGTAATTTTATTGGTGGGTTCAAATTGAAACTAATAATAACTTACAATTTATGATTTGTTACGGAACTGTTGTGAAAGTTTTGTAGACATAACACTTTTCAAAATCCTAAGACCACAACATGTTCCACACCTATTTTCATTCATAACTATCTGATGTGATTTTTTTTTTAGAGAATGGACATGTCTATAACATTTTTACAACATTTTCACAACAAATCATAAATGGTAGGTTGGTACTGGTTGTTATTGTTGGGATAAAAAAGTAATCTTAGTGTTAGGTTCAAATTTGAACTAATAGCAACTAACCACCTATGATTTGTTATAAAAATGTTATAGACGTAACACTTTTTTTTTTTAGAATAACTATCTAATGTGATTGATTGTGAGTGATAGACAAAAGCAGTAAATTCATGTAAAATTGACATTACTTTTACATGAAAGAGGAATTTAACTAACTTGATGTTTGTATGATATGTATAGCCATGTATTACTTGAATTATAAATTTTACACTTAAAATGAATACTTTTCCAAAAACTTATAAAACGAGAGAGAGCATATTCTTAAAAACAAGAAAATTTTTATAGAGTACATATTCTTAAGAACAAGAAAATTTTATTTTTTTCAAATCACACTTACAAAGATTGAGCTTCTTGATTATTATTCTCACAAATCTATAGCCTCACATTGTGCTCAAATAGATCACAAATTCTTCATCACAATTCGATAAATGAAAAGCAGAAATCTCCATATAAATAAAACGCATATTCTCACATTATTAAATCAAACAACTCTCAAGAATTCAGTTCACTACCCTATAATTTTTTCTTATCTGTCCCTTAGTTCCTGCAAGCACTTGAATATCTCCCCTCTTCTTCATAGAGTGAGCAAACTTCTCTAAGAAATACTGGAAGGAAAGCAATTTTTTGACTTCTTCTAAAGATCCATCGTCAGTTAGAAGTGCAACATCAGATTGAAAAAGACCTTCATTTTCTACCAAAATTTTGTAGTAATGGGTATCAAAAGATTCAGAACTTGTAGGGTCCATTGGTACTGTAGTTGTGTTGTCTGAGAGATTCTTGCATTTGGTCTTCAAGTCATCGGCATACGATAAATTTTCAGAGAAGGGTCCTGACCATAGCCTTTTCCCGTAAAATTATATAGTCTATTACCGGAAAAAAAAGCAATGAGAAACTCCAATGGTGTGTGCACCTAACAATTGATAAATTTTTAGTTTTGGGCTAAATTAAGATGGAAGATGAGAGAAAAAAAAAAGAAAAAGAAAAAAAAAAGAAAGAGAAAAAAGAAGAAGCAGAAAAAAGAAGAAAAGAAAAGATTATAGTAATAATGGTATAGTCAATATCAGCCAAGTAGCTGGGCTAAATGAAACTTGGTAAGAGCATCCACAGTAGTGGAGTTAAAAATTTAACAATTTAGCTCCACCAAAAGTTAATTTATCTATTTTACCTATACACATGCTGCAGTAGTGGATCTATTTTAACTTTCAACACAATAAAATAATATAAATATCACAATAAAATAATATATCTACCACAATAAAATAATACATCTCACTACAATAAAAACACCACAATAAAAAGGTAATGTGAACACAAATAAAAAATTAATTTTTTTTAGCTCTCATGAACAGTGCACATCTATCTATAGATGTGCACTGTAGCAATGAGCTAAAAAAATATAGATTTAGCTCCACTGCTGCATGCTTCTTTTTGGTGTTTTGGTAGAGCTAAAATAGCTATATAGCTATTTAGCTCCACTGCTGCAAATGCTCTAACTCTATTTAATTTTGGCCTTAATAAGTTAGCCTCAAAACATGATATGTCATTTGAAAAGGAGAGAGAAAATTTTATAGTTATAATTTTATTTCTTAAACCTAAAAATTTATAGATTGTCATGGCATTCAAAATTTTAAACAATATTATACGCTTATATTTCGTTCTTTAATGCGAATCATAAATGAATCCATTCCAAATGAAGATGACCGTTTTTCTGTTAGAGCCTACCTTGATTGAAATTCTCATGAATTTCTTTCAAACACTTGGCACCTAATTAGGCTACCTATCTTAAAAAATCAAACCTATATGAATCTCATAAAAGTTATACAAAAATAGATGTTCTAGTTTTCTATTACTTTTTTTGTTTGTGTCGCTAAATTATAACATATTTGATCTTCAACATTAACTTTTGACCTTACAGGTTGTTAATATAATTTGATGGATGAAAAATACTTACATGGAATTCATAAAATCGAAGTCTCTTTGATGATGTGGTATAAACATATTTTGCTTGTGATGTTAGTATTTTGAGAGTATGCGGACTGAAGTAGGGATGGACCCCCGCCCGCCGCCGGGGAGGGGGGAGGAGTTGACCTAAAGATATATATTTTTCCTAGGTATTCATTTTTATAGTTGGACCCCTCCCCTCCAAGATTATCAGTCTGTATTGCTAACTCATAATGCTATAACTAATATTTTTAAATTAGATAAATTTATAAATTGAAAACTAGTAAACTCTATAAATTAAGATTGCATAGATGATTGCACTATAATGCATTATAAAATGATGGTGTTTTGTGTTTTTTTGTCTTTGTTGATAAATGATTGCATCTAAATATATTAAGAAACAAAAATTTTGTGTATTTGTCTTGATTGATAATTTGTTAATACTATATAGAAGCTTATTTGAAGTTTTTTGTTTGTGTTTTTTTTCTTGTGCTCCAGCCCCCTAGTATGAAATCTTGGGTCTGTTCTTGGGCTGAAGTAAAATATTTTAAAGTATAAAGACGATTTGAAACAAAGTTTTAATAACCAAATATTTAATTTAAACTTTTCTTTCTTTCTTTCTTTCTATGTTCTTTACCTGATAAAACTACAAGATCGAGAATGTTGAGGCCTTTGCTAGCAAAATTTTGTTTGAGTTGATCAAAATTGGAAGTTGGTGGAGGGATGTTGGCAATGGCTTCTGAAGCATGTGATATGGTTCCATCTCTTCTTCCCAGTGGCACTTCCCACAATGATCTCTTATACTACAGTGATCATATCCATACAACATATATATTAAACTTAACAATTTCGCTGTACCATATTATAGAATAGAAAATCTAAAATGAAAATTGTTAAATAAAACATAAATAAAAATGGAACTGCATCCAAATATTGGTCCAGATTACTAAATTATTTTCCAAAGCTTACTTGGAATGAAACTTAGTCTCTAGTAGCTAAGGCCACAATAGCAGCACGTGAGACAGTTCCAGGGCATTTCTTCTCTACTTCAGCTTTGATATCGTCTATAAAGTTGGATACTTTTTTTTTTTGCAGGGTTTGATTTGGAAGTGCATCCTTTGCAACTGTATTTTGTGTTGTAGAGTCGAGCAATACTAAGGCATCACAACCCTAACATATAATTCACCAGACATATATGCTTAGAAATACTGTCAAATTAAGTAAGTACAATGGTTAATAAATGTGATACATAGGAAGGATTCTATAGATTTTGACTTTCAAAGGTCAAATATATATACTTTCGATAGTCTTTTGTAAAATTAATTAAGAAAATTTGCAAGATCACTTCTTAATTTTTTTTTACAAAGTGTTGTTCACATGTCCATCACATGTGATGATTTCTTGACAGGAAAAGAGGATTAAGTAATAAAAGAGCAGATATTGCCATAAAATTTTAACAACCTTTTTCATAGTAATAATTGAGAATTTGAGATGGTATGTTACAATTATTACATAGTAACAATGATATTGGTAATGAGTATGTATAAAAGTGATATTATAACATTGCAAAAATAACAAAACATTAGAAAGTTGAAAGTTAATGAAATGCTGATAGTTTAAAGGGAGGCAATATCTAATGTTACAAATTCAAGTAGCGTCACACTTATAGTATGTGGGCCTTATAGGTGGATTGAACCCATGTGTTGTGAGTGTGATACTGTATGTATCTGAAACATTATATACTGATAGTGACGTTATCACATACTGACGGCACATTAAGAAGGCTGACGGAAATATACAATCCATCAGCCATTGTCATTGACATCTTTTTTGATGGTCAAGGCCACACCCCCTACGTGACGACATTAGTCTAAAAGATCAAGATAACGAAGTCAAGACTGACGGCCATGGTTGTGAAGGACCTTAGCTGACGTTCTCTTTGAAGACGTATCTAGGTTGACGGCAGTATATAAGGTGCACATTGGCTGACGACCTTGGCAGGTAAAAGCTGAAGGAGTAATCCAACCTCCATTCTTAATCTATCTTGACCTCTACATACGTAAATATAAGGAAAGTTCTTTCGCTACATGTTTGGTCTTAGTCAAAAAGATCCCTATAAGGAAAAGTGCTCTATATGATATGCAAAGATCCGCGAATTGCTCTTCTAAAAGGAAAGTACTTCCTCACCAAGGCGTTTATTTCGGCTCTACACCACTATATAAACCCCAGAAACCCTTATGACAAAAGGTATGCACAACTATCCCAACTCTGGCACTCTAGGGTTGTTTAAAACTCTAAATTGACCTTCGGAGGGTCTTTGGCCAGCACCACACCGGTGCTCTCCTTTAGGTCACTTCGTTTTCTCTTTGCAGGTGTTGACTCGAGCTGGAGAGTGCTTGCGACTTACTGGTGTTTTCTTCGGCATCATCATATACATTTTTGTTTACGTTTAAGTGGATTGAATAGCGATAATTAGAGGAAAAAAAATTGAAGAGATGCATGTGTAATGTTATCATGAGTTAATAGTAGAGTATGATATATATGGAAAGACATGAATTACCCTAACAAAACAATCATGAAAATGTAGCCTCAGTAATGTGGCCGCCAAAGCCAAATCCTGTGCAACACATGTCCAAGTGACCTCCTTGACAATGTCCTCGACGCGAGGACAACACTCCCTGTAATAATCTTGCCTCAATGGTTCTCCATGGCAAGCTTCTTGAATTGCAAACTGAAGAAAAAATTCTAGTTTTGCATCTCATGCAAAACCCACAGCGGAAGCAACGAACTAGGATCTATTTCATTCATGATTGATAACGTGCACAATGTAAATTTCAGAATTTTAGAACAAGATAGCTTACCTTGGTGTGGAGAAATTCAAAACAATGATTAGAAGCACTTGGGAACACTTTTAATCTTCACTCCAATTTCACTTTACGCCCAAGATGTGTGGTCTTTCAATCAGTTTTTCAAGATGTGTTTCACACTTTTAATCTTCAAGATGTGTTTCACACTCTTTCACACACCGTTTCTTTTTCTTTTCTAATTTCTTGTAATAAAAATTATGTATTTTTCTCCCTTTATATCCAACTGATTATCTAATTGGGCTGGCCTATTGGGTCTTTCCAATTGGGCTTTAGTGTGTGGTTTGGAATGAAACCAAAAGGGACCAATAAGACACTAGCTCCAATGGGCCTTGGGCTTTTCCGTCAACTCTTGACAAGTCCAAAATTACCTTTAATTATATTTAATATCACTATATATATATAATTGCACTCTAGGCCTTATTAATAAATTATATCCCAAGACTTTATTATACACGTAACCCTTTCATAATATATTCGTAGTAACACAAAGTCATAAATACAAACTGCCACTTTGTAAATTACTACATCTTATCCTTGAGTACCCGGTTTAATCCTTTAAAATTATTCATTATATATTTATGAAATCCAATTTCATAAATATATATTTTAGTAATTTCTTACTAAAGTGGTTAGGCCTAACTCTCTGAATAACTGAAACCATTAAACTTATCTCAAGGGAATATTTTATATCTCCATCAAGAGACTATGAATTCCATCTTAAGAATATATGTTCCATCAACACTAAATGTGGTTGCCCAACATACTGAAGTTTTGACCGTCACTTCAGGTCTCACTCCTGATATATCAAAGCAACCTACACTTCATGATCAGGTCTATTATTCTCTCAGGATTATGAGTTCATGCAAATAGAAGTCGTGAGATTTATTATTCATTTGACAGTCTTTAGGAGAATAATAAATCTCACAGTGGTCCTGTTCAATATGTTTTAACTCTTAAAACATATCAACATATCAACTAGAAGCTTCTACTTTCATGACCAAGACAAATCATCTTAGTTGACATGTTATAGTCTTCGCAGATGAAATGCCCAATTTCATCACGGACTACGAACTATTAATTCTGAGTTTACAAAGAACTTGTGATTTACATCTTCTGTGACTTTTCACATAAATCACATACAATGCATCTCATGGACTATATGATAATGTCCCATATTCATGTTACCATTATTTTAGATAATAATAAAATAACTTTATCAATCACAATATTAAGCCATACATCATGTCATACATAATGTCATACATAATATCATACATAGCATCATACAATAGGATTTAAGGGCACTAATCCTAACACAAACATTGTTATTATAAGAATTAAGGAGGAACTCAAGCTAATATTCATCTCTTTCTCTCTCTGGGTGAATTTCTTTTTCCTTTGTTTATACTGCACTGCAATGCTATCACTCTTTGCATCCTTATATAGAGAGCTAGCGCGAGGCCTCATTCTTTGGCAAATTAACAATTATGTGTTTAATCAATGATAGAAAAAAGCTAAGCCTGCAACAGTAAAAACTTTAATTAACACCACAAGAGTTTCAGGTTGACTAGTCTTGCAACTTGATTTCTTTCTAGTCTTTGGTTACTTTTAATTAGTTGAACATATATATATAATGAATTAAGTACGAATTTAAGAGAAAATAGTAACTGGTAAGGATTTGACTATAATATTTAGTACATGGTTCATTTGGTCTCTTATTGGGATGGCCTTTTCAGTACGTGAAAAGATTTTTGAACATCTGGTTATGGTGTTCTCTATCCTCGTTTCATCTAGTTCAACACCTAATATGCAACATACCAACAGCAACAAGAAACAAAAGTACAAAATTTGAAGATGCTTTCTGGGGAAGATTTTGGTCAACTTCTCTTTTATTATGCATAAACCAAGGGAATCCATGCTCTTGTTGCCATAGTGTTTGAACTAATAATTCCAATCAACCAAATGTTTGTACATCTTGCTCATAAAAAAAGCTCTATGAATTTTGGGGGTTAAGGCGAAGATTTTAAAAAAAAATTCAAGTGATATTAACATTTTTTTTTGAGGTTTGATGTTTTTTTTGGTGGGGGGGGGGGGGGGGGTTATGCTTTGTTGTAAGAGAAAGAGAGAGGGAGAGAGATTTCAACTTCTAGGTCATAAAGAATTTATCTTTTCTGTTTTGTATATTTTGGGTTCAATTCATTTGCCTCCTTTCCCCAAATTTTTTCTCTATACCTTTGTTTTCCTTATTTTTTGGCTGTAACTTGAGGTTTAATTTATTCAATTAATTAACCTATTTTTTTGGGGAATCAAAGAACTAATCTAATTGGATAAAGTTTGGGAGTCCTTCACAATTTGGGGTCCTTAGGGTTATTATTAATTTTTTTTTTTTTTTTGGTTGTAAACATGACAAAATGGGCTAAAATTTGCTAACTAGACCCGAATCCAAAATTTTTCGCATGAATAAAAACAGCCCAACCTGTGGTCCGCCCATTTTTTGTGGGCTGACCTGACTCGGCTAACCCATGACCCAACCAATTTTTTAAACTTTTTACCCAAAATAAAAATACTTAAACTACATGGCAAGGTGCTAATGCAATGGCGTGTGCCCCATTTATTTAAAAAAAAGAGTTAAATGAAAGAAAAAAAAATACAAAAGGCAAAACTAAAGCATATACAAGACTACGAGCCCGTTTGGATAGGCTGTTTATATAACCTTAACGCGCGTTTTAGACAAAACGTGATTTGCCAAATCGTTTGGCTCCACAAAATTAGCACGTTTGCGTTTTCAAAATTCAAATTTTTCACGTTTACAAAACACTGCAAAGTTTTACTTTTTCAGAAACGTAGATGGGCTAACCGCTATTTTTTTCTTCAGAAAATCAAAATAGCACTAATACGATAAAAAATAACGCTATACGATATGAAATACCAGTCTTATCCCTTCTCCCATGTATATCTTCTGTGCAGGGTGTTTCCACAGACCTCACGGTTCTCACGGTTCTTCCCACAGAAATCTTCCCTGAAAATGGTCGGTGGCTGGGCTCGTTCATCTTCACCAAAAGCTCAAACCTTAGATAGATGTTAGATCTACCATTGATAGATCAGTTTGCTTAGGAAGAAAGGTTATAGAGAAAGAGATGTGTCCTCTGATCTACTTGTTGTATGAGAGACTAAGAGGTGAGATTCTAAAAAAAAGAGAAAAGAAACAGAAACAGAGAGGACGGGAGAAAAGAAACAGAGATAGAGATGAGATCTTTTATATTTTTTAAACAAAAAAATTCCACAGCCACACACCTGTTTTCATGTTACTTTGACATGTATTTCAATTTTGGAAAACGTGTTTTAGACTAGTTGAATACCTGCTACTTTCTCAAAAAAAAAAAGTTGAATACCTACTACAATAATTTTTTTTTTTTTTGTGTGTGTGTGTTTAATACCAGCTACAATTTCAAACTTTAATATATGTAGTTTTTTTTTTAATGAAATAAACTTTACTTTTTGAAGGCCTTTTTTTTTTTTTTTTTGCTTTTTTTTTTGAAGGCCTTTGAATGTATATAAATACAATACGTGTAATGTTATTAATAGTTTCAACTCTGTGCTAAAGATGAATAGAATATCTTATATATTAGTAGTTTGGTTAATATATTAATAGTTTGGCTAATTATATTGGTAAATTACAAATTTAACAAAATATCTTAAATAATTAGAGGATATTTATTAATCTTTGTAGTAAATTATGAGATATATCTTCTAATCTTTAATCAAGATATATTTTTAACATCTTTAAATACTGTTTTTATTAAGATTGTTAAAATTTACGTAATTATTTTATTTATTTTTATATTAATTAATTATTAAATTAATTATGACATCATCACAGTTCGACTACTGTGAGGAACAAATTTTTCTTTTTTTTAGACAGTGTAATTTATGCTTGTTGAGAAATACTCTGAAAAAAAATTCTTAGAACTGCCACTGCCTCTATGTATATTTTTATTAGATTGTGTAATTAAAAAAACACTGATTAAAGGAAAAATAACGAAATAACCTTAACAAAATAGTTAAGTCTTTTTTTGGAATTTACACTCCAAACAGCCATTTTAAAACAGCTTATCCAAACGCTTAATGTAGCTTTAAAAATAAAAAACGCGTATTTTTATATTTTTACCAAACGCTTGTTTATGGTTTTTAAAATGATGTTTTCAAAATGCACGTTTTAAAAACGCTCGTTTTCAAAATGCACGTTTTAAAAACGCTCGTTTTTAAAACGCACCTTTGTGAACAGCCTATCCAAACAGGCCCTACAACTTCTACACGGCTACTGTATTGTCTACGCTACTATGTTCTATCTAATAGAATAGATTATCGAAAAAAAAAATCCAATAGACTAACACTAAGTACCAATCAGCCAGAAATCTAAGACTAAGTTACTAACTATTATCAACACTAAATCTAAATCTAAGTGTCTAACTAGCACAAAACACAACAAAAGTAAAAGCAACAGGAATTTGTGCATTTAAGAAGACTAATAACTTAACATGGTCCATGACATTTAGTTTTTATATTTTTTGGGTTCTTTTATGAGAATGATATAATTAATGAACTTTGAATCTAAAGTGTATAAACTTAAAATATATACTTTTTTTTTGTACTTCTTACTATTTATCTCTCTCTCAAATTGTAACTTTGTAATTATGAGTATTCTTGCTGTGAGTTATTAACAACATAACATAGAAGATTTTGTTATCATGACTATATAGAATTTTAGTTATACTCAGAACTGTAAGAATTGCAAGAATATGGAAAGCTCTATGTTTTTTAGTATGTTTATTTTTTTTCCCTCACATGTATAATAGTAGGTGCCCACGTAATGAAAAAAAAAAAAAACAAAAAACAAAGGATATTAGACTATTAGGGATACATTCTCTCTAAAAATTCGGCATTTATTTGTATTTGTTTTAAGTAAAAATATGTGTTAACTCGACTTGACCCAACCGCAATCCAATTGACCTGACTCAACCATTTGCCATGTCTAATATTTTGAGTGATTTTTTTACTAATGGACAAAATTTAAGTATAGTACTTTAGGTGTTGTTCTTTAACTTCTCTCCTTAAAATTTAACCATGTGACTTTTTTCTTATGAGATAGAAGTATATTTTTAGTTAAGTAGCCACATGAGTGAATTTTAATAGGAGAACCTAAGGAACAACACCTAAGTACTGTACCTAAGTTTTACCTTTTACTAATTACGGTTTGGCATTTGGTCTAGTTCGGTCCAATTCATGAATTTTGATCCACTTTGGTTCATTTTGGTCCATTTCAGTGTACTTACTTAAGAATGAGAAAAGATAAATTTGGGTTGAGAGTGTTATCAATTATTTGAGTAATATCAATTGTAATTATATGATGAGTTTTGATTATCGTAATACTTTCCTTAAGAGAATAAAAAAATTTGAATAGCAAAATTGAAACTTAAATATTTTAGCTGCACTAAAAGAAATTAAGAAAATATAATGCATAATAACAATAGTTAAGAGAATAAGAACCACTTCAAAAAAGAATAACATCAATCAAAAACACCAGAAATGATAAAGTTATATATTTTTAAAAATAGAGAAATGTGAATTACTTTTAGAAATTGTCTAGTTTTTAGGGAGAACAAATTATCTACAATAAAATTTAGAAACTAAATTAATATTATATCACATCTTAAAATAATTATATATTCCCATACAATGCATACATGGGTTTGCCATTATTCTTAACAATGTCTATGCTTTCCTTCTCCAAAAAAGAATAAAAGAAAAAATAAAAGTGAGGGTCAAAGAGTATACATGTACTCCATGTCCATGTCCTCCTTGGTTATGACCCAGCTTTATTGTCACACAAATAAAAACCCTAAATGACTCTTCAGCCCAAAATATATTGATCACACACCACAGTAGGCTTTGATAAGAGAGTCCATTTTTGGCCCATAGTCATTGGAATGATGGAAATTAAGGAATCCCAAATGATCCAAAGGCTTATACTGTAACGGGTGTTCCTCATCAACTAGCTCTTCTGGAACACACATCAACCCCTTTTGGTGTGTCTGTAGCCCAATTGAATATCGCACTTGATTTCCACCCATGATGACTCGATGAGGACATGGGCGTATTCTGTCATTGCTCCATACCTAAACCAATTAAAACTTACATGTCTTGAATATCTTAATCATTGTAATTAGAATGCATGGCAATTTAATTGGTAAGAATTTCAAATAGACAAACTCTATAAGAAATAGCCAGTTTGAAAGATACTTAGATAATAGAGATCAATGCTAGAAATACTAAAAATTACACAACTCGCCACATTGCGAGTTATGAGTTGTGGAGAAAAAGTGGTGGTCCACACCTCCATTGCTCACAACCTACCATACGACGAGTTGTGACAAAAATTATGTAATATATTATTTGTGATCCTAGCTTTTTTCTTAGATAGAATACCGTATGTTCTCCCAATTACTATCAATAATAATACATGTTGGGAATAGTTGGGAAGGAAAGAATAAATTGAAGATTTTGAGGCACATAAACTGTTTTCTTTAAGATTAGATTTGTCCCCACTCCAATTAGTTTGCTAAGGGTTACGCACCAATGGTCTCCAGTACACAACAAATTAAGCCTGAGTATTTTTAGAATTGGTGTCTGCAAATACTAATGACCTTCTAAAAAAAAAAAGCGTGTTCTGCAGTAAATTATGAAAGATGCAAGAAATAACTGAATTTGTTCTGTATTTATAAATGTAATGAGATTCAAATGATTAGACATCATGAAAGACACCAAGGCTGGTTGAGGCCTGAAATATATATATATATATATATATATATATATATATATATATAATATATATATATATATATATATTATAGTTTTGACCCCTTAAAATAAAATTTGAACACTTTGATTCTAATTTTATTAAATCCACCTGAAATAAACTTGAATATATACATGTTGGCTATTTTAAATACCAAAAAAAAAAAACCAACAACAAATCGATGTGATATAAAATTTGGAAAAAAAAATAGTAAGTCCAACAATAAAAGTAGAATTTTGTTTATTATTAATTACAAAAAATCTCATTAGATCTTAATAAATTTGAAAAAGATATAACTCGTAAGAATGTTAAAGAAACTATCCTGCAATCATTTGAAATATGAAAAAGACAATTGTAAAATTTTATTTATTTGCTTTTTTTTTTTGTGTGTGTAATGTTGATATATTCAATTATTTTTTTCTGATTCTCCACAAAAAAAAAAAAAAAAAAAAAAAATCTCTTCTATTTTAGATTTTGAATAATTTATGTTTTTTATTTGACCCTCTTAGAAATGAATATTGGAGTCACCAGTGGCTATGCAATTGGTTTTTCTTGGCTATGAATTTATTTATTTTTTGCTGGATTTCTTGGCTATGCTTTAGATCAAAGATAGATACTCACCATGAACGCATCACCTGCGAGGAACAAAAAGGATGAAGGGGAGGAATCAAAACCAATCCATTGTCCATCCTTTGTTTGTATCTCCAATCCTGGGACATGATTTTCATGAAGTATAGTTGTGAAGGACTTGTCAGTGTGAGCTGGAAGACCTAATTGAGTCTCTTTGTCATCTACTTCCCTATATTTGTGCAAACGAAGACGGTAAATGGCGTCTTCCATGTGAGAATCGTAGTACTTCTCCACACCATAGTTTTCGAAAACCATTCTTGTCACAATTTGGTTTAACTCCATTATTAGCTTTGTGAATGAATGAGCGGTTTTACTAAACAAAAGAGAAGAGGGTAATATTAGCTAGGCGACTTATAAATAAGCAAGGTTTCAATCAAGAAATATTATGAGAGAAACGGAACCAACAATGCATTGTGAGTTCGGAAACTGTTCCATTTCACATCACACCAAACAGTGGAGGCTCTGTTTAAGGGGTTCATTAAATTTTTTTAATAAAAAAAAATCTTAAATATATCGAGTTATAGACAAATAATAATAATAATAATATGTGAATTTTTATAATTTTATTCTACAAGTTTTCAAACATTAAATGTTACATGATAGTTTATCATGAGTATCTATTCTATTACCAATGTAGATAACTATGAGCCTTTGTCTAACATTTTTTTTATACATTTGTTACTATTTATTTGACTTTGTTTTTATAAAAATATTTTAGACTAAATGACTAATCTCAACTCATTGACTCTGTATTAATTATTAACACACAATCACACTCATTTACACATAAATTATACACTACGAGTCTACTTAACTAATCAAATGCTTGAACAATCACTAACTTTATAATTTTTTTCTTGAATTTTACTTACTTTATAACAAAAGTTATTATAAATTTATAATACAACAACAATACACACGCATGTAAAAAAAAACCATCTTTATTATAAAGTTATATTATATTTATATTGTCCACACAAACAACTCTATTCATCGTAATTTACACAAATAACGTTATAATAAAAAGTAATGTACCCAATCAATATTAAACAAGTTACACACATATAATATAAATTTATAAAAAATAATTACACTTACGATTCACAAACAAATGCCCTTTGCTCTTATAGTGGAAAATACTTGTAATAAGGTATGCAAAAAAAAAAAAATTTTAAGAACAAATTAGAGTATTAAACTAACAAAAAAATATATTTTACGTATATATAAAAAAAAATTTTGGAAGTCAGGGGGTTCATTGAACCCCTGATTAAGCTATAGCGCGCCCCTGACACCAAATACTTAAAAATATTTTTTGGAGAATTTTGAATACATTTTACTATGAAATAAACCGAGTCTTTAAGGAGTACCTGAAATGGTGATTTCCATTGGGCCACATGAGGTGTGTGAACTTCTGAGTTTCTTCCCAACTCGCGGCATTAACTATGCCAAGCCTTTCGTAGAGAGGAAATTGAGGCCTTTGGCCCAAATATTCAGTAGGATTAGGGTCCTGGGTTTTGGTTTCGGTTGGGAGATCAAACAAATCCTTTAAGGCCCCAAATATTTGGTTGTGGAGCTCTAAAGAAACATTGTCATACACTGCCACAAAACAACCATACTCTTCAAGTGCTTGGCAAACACTTTGGCACGCTGAGAGCCAAGAAGTTGCACCTGGCTTCGACTCTTCCTTATAAAGATCTATAATTGGAATCTTGGGAAGTCTTGGGGAAGCCATGGGTTTCTCTTACACTTTTACTTTGAGAAATGAGACCTTGTAATGTAGCGAGCAGACTTTGATTTCAATAATGCGTGGTTAACCTCCAGTTAACTCTTTAACATGACATCTCATCTTCATTTAATAAGAAGCAGCCACGTCACCCATTACCTTAGCGTACGGTTAAGATTAGAAATTAACATCACATCATCTTTCTCATGGAGAGAGAAACTAGAAAACAGACTACTTTTGGAGAGAGAAACTAAAAAACGACCATCTTTATTAGAGCATCTCCAACAAATGCGGTATTTTTTTTTTTTTTTTTTCCCAAAGAGAGTTGCTACAGTATTTATCTTATAAAATCTAGAAAATACTGTAACAACTTCAAATTAATTTTTCTGCTTAAAAAATTCACAACTCTCAATAAATAAATAAAAAAAAAAAAAATTCTTTCTCTCTCTTCTCACAGCTACAAACACAATAATTTTTCTCTCAAACATCTTTAAACTCAAGCATAATTAAAATACAAACTCAAAAACATAATCTTAAAATTAATCAAACCATAACAATAAAAAAAAAAAAAAAAGTAGAGAAAGAGAGCTAGAGAAAGAAAGACACAGAGAGTTCTGGAATCAAGTGGAAAGTGTAGAGAAAAAAAAAATGAGAGGATGGAGATAATGGGTATACGCATGTGGTGGAGAAAAATCAAGAAAAAAAAAAGAAAAAAAAAACAAAACGTGTGGATGATAGAAAGAAAGAAAGGAAAATATAATTTAGAAATGCTACCACAATATTTTCACAATAAATTTTAAATAACATATTGCTATTAGCTAATATTAGTGAGTAAAAATATAATTTCAACAGTGGGTGCAAATTAGAACTAGTAACAACTTTCCACATAAGATTTTGATGTGATTTTTGTGAAAGTATTACAAAAAATGTTGTGAATATAACACTTTTCATTGAAAAATATAATTGTTGGGAATGAATATAGAAATAATAAATGATGATAAAAAAAAAAAAAGAATAAAGAATGAATGGAGAAATAATATTTAAATTTGATAGAGAATCTGTTAGAAAGTATATTTGAAAAAGTAGGTAGTTAAAAGGTAAAAGTCACTGTTCATTCTCCAAACAGTATAAAAATTTGGAGAATTTGCTGGAAATGCTTTTAGTAGCCTTTGCAAAACAACATTGAAGGAAACAAAACTATCTTTAACCAAAAAAAAAAAAAAAAAACCTAGAAAATGGTAAGTGGGACTTTTTATATTTAAATATTAATCAAATAATATATATATATTGATTTTTTTATTTAAATTCTATTTTTCTTGCTTTTTGAGATATAAATTTACTAATTAAGTTTTTGTATTTGAGTTCTTTTAACATTTCTTTTTTGATTGATTATATAGTTAATCTACTTAATCTTTCTTGTGACATAGTAGAACAATAGAACTTGGTTATTATAATTTTTCTATAGCCGTGACCACTTTAAAGTCTAAACCTACACAAATAAAAATTAATTTAATACATAGTTCAATAAATTAGTATTACTATAATACAAATAGAATTTTGTTAATGTGTGTCCTAAGGGCATACAATAATAAATTACTTTTGGAAATATTTTCTCGAGAATTGAAAAAGTATTGACAACTTTTTCAATTCTCAAAAAAATATTTCAAAAAATAAAAGGTTTAATATATGTCTTAAATACACACATTAATCAGACTCATACAAATAAGTCGAAATAATACGCGTCAAATTATTAATTAATATAATAATTTATAATAATAGATATAGTGAGTAATCGTGCTCATGTAAAAAAAAAAAAAAAAAAAGCTGAGAAACCATATTAAGGAATAACTGTGGGCTGCACTGCACAGTACAGTTGTGCACTGTACAGCCTCTGCAGTGCAGATGTGACTCACGTGAACAGGCCAGCAGTACTATCATCCTATCCCTAAGTTTTAAAGCAAAAAACGTGCCCTATACAGAAAAGGATCCTAGCAAAAAAAGTGCCCCATGTGACTCCCATCAATGAAATAAACTTCAAAAAATAGATGCAAAAATCACATTTTTAAGCGATTCCTATTTTGATCCTATTTTTTTATTTGGATAACTTTTAGTTCTTATTAAGAAAATAAATTTTGTTAATGTGTGCTATAAGAATACATAATAATTATGTATTTTTTTTAAAAAATTAAAAATTAAAAAATATTGACAATTTTTGAAATTTTTTGAAATTTTTTTACCATAAATAGATAGCTTAATGTGTACACCTAAGACACATATTAACCGGATCCAAAAAAAATTATTTTGACATTAAAAAATGTCGCGTAAACATCTAAATTAAAAAAATTAATTTATTAATTTTAATTAAATAAAAAAATTAAAAACAAAAATAAAAACAAAAAATTACATTAATTAAGATCTAAGTGCCTTAACAAGATCACGATCTCAGATATAAGAACACAAAATTAAAATTCAAAAATCACAACCCAAAAAATAAGAACACAAAATTAAACTATAGCTCCACGTAAGAACACATGCACAGATTTTCTAGCATTTTCTTGACCTTTCTTGTAAACCAAACACAAACACAAACTGATTTTTAGGAAGAACAAAAACACAAACACAAACCCAGCAACACATCTTCCTTGTCAACCAAACACAAAAGCAACAAACACAAACCCAGTTAGAAGCAAACAATTAAAGACAGTTTCATCTCAGTGTTATAAACAACATCAATTCCCACCTCTGCATTCACTGTTCATCAAAATCCCCAATAACAAAACACTTTGAAGCAATCGAACTGTAATTTCTATAACAAAAAGCGGTCACTGTAAATCAAGTACAAGAATATCTAAATTTTCTCAATAAGCAACGCAATTAAGAAAAGTGGAGGCTCTTCTAGAAGAAGAGCCAGAGAAGCTTGAAGTTTTGTCAACGTCTTCGTCGGCGAGCAGAGCCGAGGCCTGTCGCATCGATTCCGATAGCTGACACAACTCCTCGATCGCCTCCATCGACTCCAGCTTTCGAAGATCTCCGACGATCTGATTCTCAAAATTTTACGGATGAACGAAAATCGGAGAAAACTGAAATAGCGCAAAGAGATAGATCAGAGTGAAATCGGAATCGGAGAGATCTGAAGGAATTATAATTTTAGATTTTGAAACAAAAATTACAACTCAAATGTTCAACTCAAGTATAGAACAACAAGAACAAATAGATATGTACCCACTTGCTTCTCAGTGTTCTCATTCCTTTTTCGAAACAACAAGAAGGGCCAAGTAGGTAAATACCCTTTCTCTGCATTTTTTGAAATTTTAAGAGCTTTGATTTTAAATTGACTCTTTTTTTGAGGGTTAGTGGATTTGTTTCTGATATGAAAGTTTATTAGAGAGAAACAGAGTAGGAAAAGCTCAGTCTTTTTTTGATTGTGATATGAATTAAAATACGGCGTTATCTAGCAAAGGAGGTGCTGGATCGGCAGATTCTTGTTTGAAAAGAAGATGTCCTGTTAAAGATTTAATTGAAGGTAAGCCACACCCATTTCAATAAAGAATAATGTTTAATGATATAAATTTGACAGTGAAATCACCGAACTAAACAGAGCCCAGTGAAAAATAAATTTGACACGACGATTTGATCACAATAAAAACTATTTGTAGATAAAATCCTATTAGATGAATTTTAGGTCACAACTCTCAAAAAATTCACTTATTAATCAAAAACAATCTGTTACAAGTACAAAAAATCTTATCACGTTGGCCTATCCCAAAGTACCTATCTATAGTAGAACCTAATAAAATTTTTAATTTTGAGCTTCAATTCTCAATTGGTTTTGATCTTAATTCACACAAAAATAATCACTTAAAATAAAACGTTGCTGACTAAAACAAAAAATCTTGTAGATTGATAAATCAAGAGGTATCGAGCTTTACTAATTCTTGATAGATCAATAAGTATTAAGAAGGTATTAGGATCTGTAGATTCAATTTTTCTTTAGCAGTTTTGTGTCTTCAATAATAACACTTGCTAAACCACTTCATGATTGAACACACTAGAACTTAAGACTTAAATATAAGAAAAGTGCATTTTATCTCGAATATGCCAATACATAGATGACCCTTATAGAAAGATTGAAATAACAAAAAGCCTATGGACATACACTTTACTTACCACACATATTATCATAATTTGTATATGTGACATGTATTGATTGGATTGCAATTCACCATGTATAAATAATGGCCCCATGTGTAAATGATATAATCCAATCACAAATTAACAAATATATAAGTTGTGGTTAAAGCATCCACATTGGTGATGCTAAATAGTTATATTGCTATTTTTAGCACCACCAAATACCAAAATTTGCCCTACAATAGTGGAGCTAAAGCTATATTTTTTTACTTTACAGCTACAGTGTATAACTACTTTTGCTAGCGCAGTTGAAAGGTTAAAAAAAAAATTATTTTTGCATTCTCACTACTTTTGATTATTTTACTCATTTTTATTATTTCTTTTATTCTTATTTCTCTTCTTTTGCGTTCACACTGCTATAGTTTGTGCATTCACACTTCTTTTACTCTCTTTTTTTTTCATTTTTTATATAGCGCTCACACTGCTATATATTGTCTGTAAGTTCGCACTGCTATTGTGATGTTCATATTATTTTATTGTGTTGAAAGCTAAAATAGATCCACTAATGCTGAATTTTTTGTAAAGTAAGTAGGTAAAATAGATAAAGTAGCTTTTTATGGTGTCAAATAGCTAAAAAAATAACTCCACCAATGTGGATGCTCAAAGTTGTTCAAATGATGGAGAAAAGTATTAAAAAAAAAACAAAACATGTATGAACTTTGGGTCAAAATCAAACTAACCTTATATTTCTAATTTAAAATTAAAACCCTTGAACTATGAGAAATGCTGAAATCAACACTTATGTTACCATTCCACTAGTTTTTAAATGAAAATGAAATCATGTGTCATGCATCTCATAGCATTTTAATAAAATATTTTTAAATTAAAATTTACTAAACCAATTGTTATAAAATCCTTCATATTTATCATTTATGTATCATGATTCTTATCTCAAATTTTGGAAATTTTTTGGTTAATAAAAAAATCCACTGTGCCGCTTAATGAAGGTTTGACCAGCAAAAGGAAGATTTATTTATTTATTTTTTATTTAGGTGTAGCAAAAGAAAGATTGAAAAAAAAAAAAAAAAAAAAAAGTCTATGGATATATGTTTTACCATACACATGACCATAACTAGCATGTAACTCATGTAAATGCATGGATGCATTTAAAGTTAAATACAATTTTTATTATAAAAATATAAATAATTAGTCAAATTATTTTAAAGAAATAGCATGTAACACATGTATATATATAGATACATCTAAAATTAAACACAGTTTTTATCAAAAGAATATAAATAATTAGTCAAATTATTTTTAAAAAAGTAAACATAATTAGTCACATATTATAATTATTACCTAAATTTATACTACTTATGATCATTTTTTTTTCTAATTTTTAATAATATAGAATGTGTGGTGGTCTTTGTTGGGTGATTTTTATTGAGTATATATGATTGGTTTTTATTTTATTTTAATTTTAATATTATAGTTCATTAATATTAAATTTTTAATATTTTGCACTTATTAACTCACTTGACACAAAGATTAAAAAATTAAAATGCATAATTATGGTGTAGTCCTCACATAAATTTAGACACATGGGGCAAAATTGGATTTTAATTTTAAATTTTAATTGAACTTTCTTTAAACTTTACCTATTAATATATATATATACTAGTGTGTAACCTTATGCATATGCATATGTACATTTAAAAATAATCACAATTGTATATATATATATATATATTGATAGAAATATGCATATACATAGCGGAAAAATAACGGATCTACTTCATTTATAAATGTTAACATGCACTATGTAAGTTTCAAAATTTGAGAACAAGAGAGTGTACCTTAGAGCGGTGAATTTCAAAACCGAAGATTAGAAGCACTTGAAAACACTTTCAATCTTCACTCCAATTGGATTTTAATTTTAAATTCTAATTGAACTTTCTTTAAATTTTACCTATTAATATATATATATACTAGTGTGTAACCTTATGCATATGCACATGTACATTTAAAAATAATCACGATTGCATATATATATATATATATATATATATATATATATATTGATAGAAATATGCATATACATAGCGGAAAAATAACGGATCTACTCATTTATAAATGTTAACATGCACTATGTAAGTTTCAAAATTTGAGAACAAGAGAGTGTACCTTAGAGCGGTGAATTTCAAAACCGAAGATTAGAAGCACTTGGAAACACTTTCAATCTTCACTCCAATTCCACTAATGCCCAAGATGTGTGGTCTCTTAGTCAGTTTCAAAGGGAGAATGTCAAAGTATCTAACACATCTTACACCACTTCGCAATAGTGTTCTTACAATTCTCTACAGAAAATTTTGTATATTTCTCCCTTTGTATCTAACTGATTATCTAATTGAGCTGGCCTTTTAAGTATTTCCAATTGGGCTTAAATGTGTGGCTTGGAGTGGGACCAAAGGGTCCAATAAGACACTAGCTCTAATGGGCCTTGAACTTTTCTATCAACTCTTGACAAGTTCAAAGTTACCATTAACTATATTTAATACTACTATATATATAGTTGCACTCTAAATCTTATTTATAAATTATATCTCAAGACTTTATTGTACATACAACCCCTTTATAACATATTAATAGTAACACAAAATCATGAATATAGATTGTCACTTTGTAAATTATTATATCTTATCCTTGAATACCCGGTTTAATCCTTTAAGTTATTCATCATATATTTATGAAATCCAATTCCATAAACATATACTTTAGTAACTCCTTACTAAAGTGGTTGGCCTAACTCTCTGAATAACAAACCCATTAAACTTATTTCAATGGAATATTTTGTATCTCCGTTAAGAGACTATGAATTCCATCTTGAGAATATATGTTCCATTAACACTAAATGTGGTTCTCTACATACTAAGGTTTTGACCGTTAATTTAGATCTCACTCCTGATATATCAAACCAACTTACACCTCATGATCAAGTTCATTATTCTTTCAGGATTAAAAGTTCATGCAAATATAAGTCGTGAGTTTATTATTCATTTGACAGTTGTTAAGAGAATAATAAATCTCACAGCGGTCTAGTTCAATATGTTTTAACTCTTAAAACATATCAACATACCAACTAGAAATCTCTATTTCCATGAACAAGATAAATCATCTTAGTTGATATATTATAGTCTTTGCAGATGAAATGCTCAATTTCATCATCGACTACAAACTATATTTTGAGTTTACAAAGAACTTGTGATTTATATCTTCTGTGACTAAATCATATAAATCACATATAATGCATCTCATGGACTATATAATAATGTCCCAGTATTTATGTTATCATTATTTTAGATAATAATAAAACAACTTTATTAAACACAATATTAAGTTATACATAATGTCAAATATTATAACATACATAGTATCTGATGATGTTAAGAAGATCAGTAGGCTGAATGCTTCGGACTTGATAGGACCACTTGCTCTCTTTATGACCTGAAGAAAAAAAAAAGCCAATCAAAGGCGACCGGAGCTGCCGGCCAAAAACCCTCCGATGGTGAAGTTAGTTTTTCTCACTGTGTTTTTGGAGTTCCAACTTTTTTGGAGTAAAATTCTCATACCTTTGCCTTATCTGAATCAGTCTTTATATAGTGCCTTCATGAGCGGTTATCGAAATTGGGATCTCTCCTAGATTCAAGGAAGATTAAACGTAACTGCCATAACCGTTTAGGAGTTACACTTCTATTTCATAACGGATACCTGACGATTATGCGTGGGATAAGGGATTGTCACATTATATTCGGAGGTTCTTCTAAGTATAGTCTCCTCGTCCTGTAATTCCTTCGTCGAGTGTGCCTGATAATTCCAAGTGTAGCATACTCGTCCACGAAGCTTTATGTGGATGAGTCCTCTCGGGGCAGGCCGCGCGCATACCACGGACAAAGGACGTAGCTTCGTTATCATCCTCTGGACGGCCTTGTCAGTTACCCTCGTCCTGAGGATAACTCCTGGACGGCTGCCGAGGTGATGACCGTCCAGGGATGGGTTGAGCGTTTTCATCCCACATCAGCATCATACAATAGGATTTAAGGGCACACATCCTTAACACACACACACACACACACACCACACACAAATATATGATTCAGCAAAATTGAACTTTAATTAAAATTCAATTTAAAATATAATTGAATTTAGACTCTTTGATTTTTGCACCTAATAATTTATTTGACAAAAAATCATAAAATTAAGTGAGACATGTGGCACAAAATTAGACTCTGATTTAGAATTTAATTAGATTTTCTCTTAGTTTTGGCTATTAATATATTCTAGTGTATAATTGCAGATGCATGGTACAATAAAAAAAAATTACAATTACATACATATATGGATTCAAATTATTCTCTCTCTCTCTCTCTCTCTCTCTCTCTCTCTCTTTTACTTTTTTTAATTTTAATTATTTTAGACATACACATGAGTTTATTTATTTATTTATTGAGTTTTTAATGATTTATTTATATTAGACACTTCTTCTTTTGGACCTTATTAACTCACCTAGAAAAAAAAATTAAAAAAACCTTAATAAGACACGTAGCACAAAATTAGACAATAATTAGAATCCAATTTAAAACTTAGTTGGATTTTCTCTCAGCTTTACCTATTATTATGTATATAAACTAGCTTGTAACCCTATGCATATGCACGAATACACTTAACAATATATAAGAAGATGCATAATATAATTCTTATATATATTGTAGGGTCAATGGGCCTAGGAATATGTGTGGGGTTGACCCAAGAGTATTTGTTGGGTTAAAGGCCCAATCCGAGGACATTGAATGGTCCAAGGACATAAGAATGTCAACTCACAAAGTAATACTATAAGGTAGGTAGGTGATACCTGAACAAGTATATCCAAGAAGATAGTCTGAGGAAGATTATGTTCTCTGCTATGTGAAGCCGAGGTAGGAGAATGGCTGGTTAACATCTGCGGGCAATATTCTAGAAGACTCTCTAGGTAAGGGTAAGCATAGTAAATATGGAAGATAAGAAGAAGAGTGGTGAAATATCTAAGATAAAGCTGTTACCACCACCCCACATTGAATGCACTGCAACTGCTTCTCTGGCGGCACTGATGGGAAAGTGATACCTAAGTATCAGAGTTTGAGCCTTATACCTGCCTCCAAAGACTTCAGGGGAAAGGGATGAGACAAGAACTGAAACTAGCAATCAAACCCTTACATGGAGGGTGAAGAGAAGAAGAATGATGACATAAAAGGAAGAAGGGACTTTCAGGGAATGGGGGAGGAAAAACAAAGAGAAAAAGATTGTATACATCATCATCTTTAGTTGTAATCCATCTTTGAAAGAGTTAATACAAATCATCATCGGCTTGTATCCGAGGATAAAATTCTTTCATAGAAACAGTTCCTTGTGTGTAATGTCATGATCGAGCCTATCATTTATAGTTATCTAACATCACTATAACCTAGATTTTTAGCCCACTCTCTATAAATTTCATTATATTGGGCTTTTTGGGCCTATCCCCTTCAAACTGTGGGTCTAAGTGCAAATTGTGACCTTACATATGTAATTTAAATACTATTGATAGTTATTTTTATATTTTGTTAACTCTTTAAAAAAAATTGTAAGGATATTATTAGGTATCAAATGTAAATTGTCCTTATATATATTATATTGTGAAACACACACGATGGTACACTTTTACTTAGGCCCAGCGCTTATAAGTTGAAGGTGGGAGGCGTCTTTCCTTGATGTGGGATTGAGCAAATCCATGAGGGCCTTCACCCAAAACGGACAATACCTTCTAAGGGAGAGGTTCGTCCCTCCACAACATATATATATATATATATATATATATATATATATATATATATCTAATTGGATCTATACTTTTTGGTTTTTGCACCCAATAATTCACTTGCCACAAAAATTAAAAAATTAGATGCGTAAAATTGAACTTCAATTTAGAATCTAATTGAATTTAGACTTTTTGATTTTTGCACCTAATAATTCACTTGACACACAAATTTCAAAATTAAACGAGACACATGGCGTAAAATTAGATTTCAATTTTTTATTATAAAAATATAAATAATTAGTCAAATTATTATATAAGAGTTAATAATTACCTAGAACTTGGTTGTTGATCTTTATTAAGAAACAAAAACACACATTGGTTGTTGATCCTATAAATAACACAACAAACAAAATTTCTCTTCAACTTGTAATTGTTCCATGGAGGAAATATAAAAAAAAAAAAAAAAAATAGTTCACAGCAACATATAGACGATTGAACAAGAGAGATCAACAGAAAAATTCCAGACCCAATGAAAACCCACTGACCCACAGAAAACAAAAGACCCATTGAATAACCACGGCTCATCAAAAAAATCAGATACCCAAAGACCCACTGAAAAGCCCTCTAAAATTCACAGCCACAAAAACCCAGGATAACACCTAAAGAACTCATTGAAATTGAACCCACAAACCCAAACAACACTAACATAGGGAGATAGAACCGAAGTGAAGAAGATTACAATAAAACAACACAAATGGGATGAAGAAGATTGAGGATTCCTCCTCACCCACCCCATACACAATACCCACAAGAAAATCAATGAAATAAAGAGTTCATATATCTACATCTTCAAATGGGTAATCCTAAAAATAAAGAAAAAAGGAAACAAAACAACGACATTGAAATTAGAGTTTTATTGTTTTGATCCTTACCTTTAAGATATCAAAACGATTTTCACCTGAGAATGCAAGAAGAACAATCTGAGAGGAGTGGTGATTCTGATGAGGGTGGAAAGAGGGTCAGCGTGGGTTTGTGAGGCGAAGGGTCGTCGGTTGGGGTGGGAGGTGAAGGGTCGGTGGGCTGAGGCGGCGGCGGCCAGCTTGATCAGTGGGCTGGGTGAGGCGGTTGTGAGGGAGAGAGTGAGGGAAAGAGAGAATCGGGTGAGAGAGCTGAAAAAAAGAGTGGGATGTGAAAAAAAAGGGGGGGGGGGTTGAATATGATATTAGTATAAAACTTTTAGTGACGATATGTATTTCGTCACTATTGGCTACCTGTAGCAATGAACTCAGATTTGTCGCTGATAATGATACTAATGTTTATGATTTTCTTTTTAGCAACGACTTATTTTTGTCATTATTTGTCACATTCAGAGACGAATTGGGTTTTGTCACTAATAGTGTTCCTAGCAACACCTTTAGCGATGAAATAATTCGTTGAAAAAAACTTAATCTTTTAGCGACGAAATAATTCGTCGCTGTAGATAAATTTAGTTTTGCGCCTACATTTTTGTTTGGCGCCCTTAGTTCAACACAACATATAGCTACGAAATCTAATTTTTGTCGCTAAATGTTACTAATTTTTCTATAAATAGCGACAAAATATAAATTTCGTCACTATATGGTACTTTTTTATGACGAAAAAATTTTTCCCACTGAAAATACATTTTGTTGTAGTGTAATACATACATACGTATAGATACATTTAAAATTAAACACGATCTTTTCATAAAAATATAAATAATTAGTCAAATTCTTTTTTTTAAAAAAAAGTAAACATAGTTAGTCACATATTAAAATTCTTACCTAAATTTAATACTTTTTATAATCATTTTTTTAACAAGATAGTGTAGGAGAAAAGGCCCAAGGGTATATATTGGGCCGTGAGCCTTGTCCGGGGACGTTTATTAGTCCGAGGACCAGCAAATAACAGGGAAGAAGTGCGAATCAAAGTGCCAAGGGCAAACTATTAGTGGGAAGGCTTGGGAAGGTAGTTCGAGGACGAATGCCTCCTCAGTTAAGCAAGGCAGAGGTCAGAGGGCGCAGTCTGCCATTAAGAGCAACTTTTTGGAAGATTCTACTGGTAAGGATGAGTATCAGGGGAGCATAGGACAAAGGAGAACTGAGAAATATCAAAGAGAAAGCTGCTACCATCGCATTGAATGCTCTGTAACTAACCCTTTGGCCGCATTAATATGGAGGTGATACCTGAGCAGTAGCCGACAGCCTTACAGATGCTTCCAAAGATTTCAAGAAGGTGCTGATTGGAAAAAGATAAAAGCCAGTAGCTTGCCCTACACGTGGAGGGTGAAAATGAAGAAAAAAGGGTATATAATAGAGAAAGAAGCCCCATGCAAGGGGGATTGGAGATTCAGGAGAAAAATACTATAGCAATAAGAACTAGACTTGTAACCCAATTCAAAAGAAATACAAGAACTAATCTCCTCAGACTATGCTGATGACTATTTTCTTTGGATAAAACCAGTTTATCTTTATTTTCTTGTCGTTTAGATCCACTATAATTGTTATCTAACTTATTAGAGTCTAGTTTTCTAACCCACTCTCTACAAATTCATTGTATTGGGCTCTTTGGGCCTAAACCCTGTTACCTTTTAGGCTTAGGAACCAAACCGTGTCCTTATAGATAGAATGCGTGGTGATCTTTGTTGTGGAGTGATTTTTATTGAGTATATGTGATTGGTTTTTTTTATTAAAAATTTATAGTTTATTAATATTAGATTTTTAATATTTTGCACTTATTAACTCACTTGACACATAAATTTTAAAAAATAATTATGTGGATAATTATGGTATGGCGCAAAATTGGATTCTAATTTCAAGTTCTAATTAAACTTTTTCTAAGCTTTACCTATTAATATATATATATATATATATATATATATATTATATATATATATATATAATATATATATATATATATATATATATATATATATTGATTTGTGCATATGTCAAGTATTGATTGAATTTCTCTTCACCAAGTAATAGTCCTGTGTAAATGATAAAATCCAACCACAAATTGATAAATGTGCAAGTTGTGACATTGTATGTCCCTAGAAGATTGTGTGTGTGTATACTGTATATATTTTGATGAACCGATAAGAAAGACTTGACAATAAAGATGAGCTAGATCAGTTTGGAGTACAACATCCAGCTCATACGATAGATCTTTTACTTATACACCGAGATCTGTAGATAAAACTGCTCATAAGAGTATATTTCTAATATAAAATTAAAATCCATGAAGCATGAGAAATGCCCAAATCAAGAAAAATTATTTTGTATCAAATAATATCACGTCATCTATATTAAAACTCAATAAATAATAGATGTGTGTAAAATAACTATCCACTAACACATGCCTTTAATTTGTTAGTGAGGAAGTTATTTTTTGTAGACACGTCTCCCACTTATTGAATTTTAATATTGTTGACGTGGTATCATTTAATACCAAATACCTTCTCCCAAATCAATCCTTAACAAGTTTTTTTAACAAAAATTAAATAATGTGTCATGCATGTCATAGCATTTACTAAAACATTTTTAAATTAAAATTTACTACACCAATGGTTATAAAATTCTTTTTTTTTCTTTTGGCCTTTTTCACCTACACTTCCGAGCCTCTTCTCTCCTCACCACAACAATGGATGACGAGTACATCTATGGATTCCCACCTTGGGTGCATATCATCAAGCACCAAAAGGCAAGAATTACCTCATTTGTATTAACTATCAACTATTAACTATTAACTATTAACTAGCCTAATTAGCTTTGTAATGAGGAAGACTATATTTGTGCTACATGCCAAAAGGGCTAATCTAGTTATAGTAAAGCTCCTTATAGTTGTTAATAAAACTCAGATCAATTCAGCATATATTTGATGTGGGACTTGTTACACACCTACTGTGGACACCCCCAAAATATTGAAATTTTTGGGTTTCGTCGCACATTGAGTCCTTGGCAACATGAATCTTGTGTGATTGTGTCTTTAGGGTGGGGTGTGTGTGTATGTGTGAGTCTTGTCTTCACTAGTTATCCAGATCCCACAATTCTACCCAACTGCATCTGCCACTCAATGGCTTCTTCCAATACTTCCCACAAGCACCAAAACTTCTCTCAACACTCAGAATGGGTGAGGTAATTAGGGTTTATATAGTGTTGGTAATGGAATGAGAAAAGGCACACTCAAAATAATTAGGCAGAGAGTTTCACGGGTCACTCGCGACTTGGTTTGAGTCGCGAATGACTAGCGAAATCTAGCCTGTTAGACTCTTCAAATTCTAGTATGTGCTTATCACGTGGCCTATTTCGTGGGTTGGCACACGTGAGCCAGTTGCAAGCTAGTCGCGAAATCCTTATCTTCGTAAAATCTTCACCAAACTCTCACACACAACCTTTACATTAAATTTCACAAAAATATAGGAAAATGATTGAACAAAATTACAATCAAATTTGACACTGAATTAAAGCCAACATAAAACATAGTTGTAAATCACAACTTTACAATTTACATATAGCTATCATGTGAATATTAACTCTAACTCTATCATGTGAATATTAACTCTAACAAAATATGTACACTGAAAACATGTGAGATATATACATAAATACCATGTAAGAGAGAGAGCATACAAGTAGACTTTACAATGGCTTGTGAGTATTTATTTATTATATAGGTAGCATGTGAATACTAAGTGCTATACAAAAAACAAACACAACATAAAGAAAAGAGATTATGGTTGGTAGAGTAGCACCTTGTTGTCATCCACCATTTTCTCATTTTTTATTATGCAAAAGGATGACAAAAAGAAACTTATTAGTGCCAAGAAGTGTTAGGGACAATGTAAGCTTATAGGATGTTCAAAGACTCAAGAGAATAAGTCTTGGACACAAATCGACGAACTACAACTATTCTAAGAAGAGGCTTGAAAATAAAAATTGTAATGTTAACTTAATTATTTTGGAAAAGCACATTTTTCTTAGAAAAAATTTTGTTGTGAGGTTTTGAGAAAAAAACTTCTTCTTTTTTTCGCTTGGTAAAAGTGTCTTATGAAATCATTTTCTCTTCAAAAAACTTTCTTTTTTTTTGAAAACATGTATTTTTTTGAAGGAGGCATTTTTTGAAAACATATTTTTTCATGTAGAAAAACACTTTTGGAAACATTTTGTTTTTGAAAACACTTTCTTAAAAAAAATTGAAAATGTTTGTTTTATTATTTTTTTAGTTTCGGATCTCCTCTAAAAAAAATATTTTGATTTATTACTATTTTTGAAAACAGATTTTTGTTTTTAAAAACAGTTTTTGAAATTTTATTTATTTATTTTTAAAATAGGTTTTTTTTTTTTTTGGGTTTAGAAAGCAGTTTTGAAAACTGATTTTTAGAAAAAGAAGGTTATGTTTGGTAACCGTTTTTGTCTTCTATTTTCAAAAACTTGTTTTGAAAATATAATGAAAAAAAAAATTTCTTGTATTTTTTTAATTAATTAAAAATATAGTTTTTTGAAGAAAAAAATAGATACTAAAATATGTTATTACTAGGATTTGAATTCTAATGCCAACTCATTCAATAAAATGAGATTCATTAAATTAAATGCGTGTTTTTATTGACTTTTGAAAATTAGAAATTAAAAATAGCATTTTATATGTTTTCAGTTTGCTCCACAAATTAAGTTTTGAAAATAGTTTTTGTTTTATATCAATTTTGGATTGCCAGACAAGTTTTTTAGTTTCAAAAATAGAAAATTGTTTTTGGAAATAGAAAATAAAGTGAAAAAACAGTTACCAAACATATCCAAAAGTTTTTAAAAATAGTTTTTTATTTTATTAAAAACAAATTTTGAAAACAGATTTTTTATTTCTTAAAAAAACTGTTTTTGATAACAGATTTTGAAATTAGAGTTTATAAAAATGGCAAATTATAACTTACCCACCTGTGGTTTGACTGAAATTTAAGTTGCTTACTGTGGTTTAAAATTTGACATTTTACTTACTTGAGGTTTGACCAAAATTTAAGTTGTCTACCTGTAATTTGAAATTCTATGATGAAAGTGTTTCGATGAATAGTTTTTGATCTTATTTAATCTTGTATTTTTATGTTTATTATGTTTTTGGAGAAGAGAGACATAAAAGTGGAGTAAAATTATATATTTAGCTCTGTTTTTAACAGAGGTGGGTTTTAGAAATCTAACTAAGCTAACCTCAGCTGGGTAAAGTATCTAATTTCAAATCATAAGTAGGTAACTTAAATTTCAACCAAACCACAGGTGAGTAAATTGTTATTTGCCCTTGTAAAAAAAAAATTGTTTCTTTTAAAAAAGACAGTTTTATATATGTAAAATAAAATAAAAAACAGTTTTGGAAAACAGATTTCAAAAAACAGATTTTTATTTGAAAAAAAAAAAGATTTTTTTTTAGAAAACGGTTTTTCCTGAAAACAGTTTTTTAGAAAGCAGATTTTTAATTTGAAAGCAGTTTTTAAGAAAAGTTTTATTTTTTTCAAGAAAACTGATTTTGAAAACAGTTTTTGTATTATGAAAACAGCTTTATAAAACAGATTTCTTTTTAGAAAACAGTTTTTTCTGAAAGCAGTTATATATATATAAAAGAAGAAACAGTTTCATATTTTTAAAAAAGTTTTGAAAAACAGATTTTTTTTTTAAGTTTCGGGTTTCCCCTTTTAAACATTAGATTTTTTTTTTCTTTAAAAACACTTGTGAATTTTTTTGGAAGAGAAGCATTTAAAAAAAAAAAGCACTTTGGAAAAACATTTTCGTAAACAAAGAAAAGGTTTTTAGGTTTCGAAAATTTTTAAGAACAAAAGACATTTTAAAAAGAGCTTTTTTTTTTTGAAAAAGGCTTTATTTAGAAAAAGGTGGGAAAAGACTTTTAAAAAAAGCATTTTTTTAGAATAGGGTGTAGGAGAAATGTTTTGCCCAAACATATTTATTTTATGGCACATTTTTAACAAGAAATGTAAAGGGATAACAAAAAAAAGGTGCAGAAAAATAAATAGCTTGAAATTTATATGATATAAAAGTAAAGAGCTTGGAATTTAAATGATATAAAAGTAAAGAGCTTGGAATATTGTAAATATTGAATAAAATGTTTTTTTCCTCTCTTACATAGATTTTAATCTCTTTCAAGCGAGAGATAGTAGAAAATATTTTTTTATTAGGTGTCTAGATATAGTATATGTTTGTAAGTGTGCGCGCGCGCGTGCACATGCGAACGGGGGGAGAGGGGATGTAACAACCCAAAAAAAAGCGCTAGCTACATCTGCGCCATATCTTAGAAGACTAGTCACAATTGAGATTCCTTGTAGTTGTTAATAAAGCCCAGTTCAATATAGTATATGCCCGATATGACTCATTACATACCCACACACATCACACAATCGGTCAAATTGAGGCATCACAGGGGGTGTGCAAGAAATTAAAAGGGGATGAGGATTGCTTGAAAGTATATGGGATGACATAAAATTAAAAGGGGATGGGGATTGCTTGAAAGTAAATGGGATGACATGAAATTAAAAAATAATAATAAAATCCATAGATGCTTAGATGGGATAGGAATTTCTTCCACCTAAGGGTACGTCCCATCTAGGGATACCAACACAATAATAATAACCAACAACAATATGAACATTGAAATAAAGGGTTAGATATACACATAATATGTACAAGAACATAGTAAAACTAAGCAACTATGAACAACAAGTAACGTAAAGAAAAGATTTTTATATATATGAAAGTGATGATTACAATAGTAAAATGGGTGTGATGGGTTTAGTTATTGAGAAATTAATCCATCCCAAAAGCCTTACCCAAAAAGATTATAAAAAGAAAAGGATGAGGCTTTTTTTGTGTGTAGGGTTTCCTAGAGAGAGAGAGGAGAGAGAGATTTTTTATTTTATTTTCTAAGGCTTATTTTTTTTAAAGAATTTCCTCACTTTTTCTGATTTTCCTCATTTTTTCTTCTCTCTATTTCACTCTTTTCCCACTAGCTTTCTCTATTTTTCTTCTTCTTATTAATTTTTTTATACAAAAAATAGAGCGTATTTATAGAGAGAGGTGGAAAGCGGGGGGTTAGCATTAGTGTATCGAGATACACTAGTGCTAGGCGCCCATAGCAAGGGGCAGCTAGCATTGGTGTATCTTGATACACTAGCCTCCCACTTTTGCCACGTTATCAGCCTTTTTTGTCTTTTTTTTTTTAAATTTAAATTTCTTGCTTGATTTTCACGTTGTTGTTTGGAGGCCTTTCCAAGCTTTGTTTTCTTTGAATTTTATATGTACGAAAAACTCTAGATGTCTAGTTTTCAACAATCTTGGCCTCATTCAATTTAGATTTATGGTCATTGAGATATCACGCTCTGAAGGAAGGTGACGCAAAGTTGAAAAATTCTAGATGTTTTTCCTTGAAAAAAATTCATATCTTCCAATCCAAAGCAGATATTGTCAAGTTCTTTTGGTGAAAATTAGCTAAGACCTTGTTCTTCAAAATGGTCCAGCTCGCTTGTTCCAGTTCTTGCCCCATCGGTACAGTTTATTGTGCAAAGTCTGGTAAAAAATTGCTAGTTTTACTGAAAAAATACAGTGAAGATTTTATTAGGGTTTCGGTATTTTTGTGATATCTCACCCATTTTAACTCTGATTTTGGCCCATAAATTATTGCTTCGAAAGGGAAAACATGTCCTACGAGATGGTCCAAAGTTCAACATGATCCAATGGTTGGATCAAAAAGTCAACTTTTTGACCATACACAATAGGGTTTTGGTCTTAATTGTTGTAAAATGAATTTTTAAAATGTTGTGACTTTTTTATTAACCGTTCAAATATGTTGTATTTATTTTTATTCTTTTTGGCTTTGAAATTCATGAATCTGCACATTTTTATTTTTATTTTTGAATTTTTTGGTCTTTGTTTTGATGCGTGAATCGAGGCGGGGCAAAATATGATATTGACACCTATACAACATACACTTAATTAATATTCAATTAAATCGGGGACATTACAATCTCCACCACTTAAATCTCTAATATCCTTGTTAAGACCTACTTTGTGGGGGTAATGTATCCTAGTCTACACGAGGTTACTAATCTAACTCTAATATTATTTGTAACAACCTAAAAAAAAGTGCTAGCCACATTTATGCTATATCTATTTCCCAAAAAGACTAGTCTAATCACAATAAGTATAGATCAACTCAGTATATGCTCAATTTGAGACTCATCATATACTCACATAATATACACTTAATCAATATTCAATCAAATTGAGGATATCAAAAACTTACCCATATCTAACCGAACTAGAACAACAATTAAAAATCTCCTTTACAAACTCTAAAGAAAATTAATAAAGAAAAGGCAAAAAAGACAGAGGAATGGAAAGACTTTACGATCGAAGAAATGTGAGGGGCCCAAATAGTGCGAGAACCCCGAAAAAAAAAAAAAATCATAACTGAGCGATAAACTCGCAAGGCTTGACTCGTAATCGATAGCCTAGGCAATTATAACTGAGCGATAAACGAAGCAAGCTCTGACACCTTGAAACGCATGTATCGTGTGAGAACCACGAAAAAGAAAATCAAGGCATCGGGGTGAGTGCGATTTTTGTAGCCATGGCTCATCAAATCTTTTTGGCATTTGAATGGGCCAGCTTGCAACCTATAAACAGGCCCACCAAGCCAACATATAGCAAATCTACTCACAAAAAATTAACGCAGATTATATCAATATAAGGAACAACATCGTAACCTTTCTAAAGACATCTTTTAGAGCTTGTTTGGATTAGGGAAGAGCGAAGGAAAATATAGTATAATTAGTTGAAATTAAGTTAATTTTCAGTCAACTCTATTCTTCTTCCCTTCAGCTAAGCAAGTAAGCAAGTATTATAAGTAGTAATATTGCCTCAATGGTTCCCCATGGCAAGCTTCTTGAATTGCAAACACTGTTATTATAAGAATTAAGAAGGAACTCAAGCTAATACTCATCTCTCTCTCTCTCTGGGTGATTTTCTTATTCCTTTGCATTCTTATATAGAGAGCTAGCGGCCTTCTTCTTTGGCAAACAATTCATTTTTTAATCAATAAAAGAAAATAGCTAAGCCTGCAACAGTAAAATTTTTAATAACACGAGAGTTTCAGGTTGACTCTTCTTGCAACTTGATTTCTTTCTACACTCTTTGGTTACTTTTAATTAGTTGAACATATATATAATGAACTAAGTACAAAATTAAGAGAAAGTAATAACTGGTAAGGATTTGACTATAATATTTAGTGCATGGCTCATTGGTCTCTTATTTGGGATGGGCTTTTCAGTACATGAAAAGATTTTGGAACATCTAGTGATGATGTTTTCTAATCTCGTTTCATCTGGTTCAACACCTAATATGTAACATACCAACAGAAACATGAAACAAAAGTACAAAATTTGAAGATTCTTTCTTGGGAAAATTTTGGTCACAAATTTAATTCTCTTTTATTATACAAAAACCAAGGGAATCCATTCTATTGTTGCCGCAGAGTGTTTGAAACTTATATTTCCAATCAATCTACCAAATGTTAGTCCTATAGCGGTCACTCACCACTGCAGAGGAGTCATTTTGCTGGATTTTAAAAAAATATTTTAAATGTAAGATAGAGTGAAGACATGAATTGAATTAAGGATCTTCTATTCTAATAAGTACCATAATAAATTATCAATTATCCTAAAAGTTAAGTCAATAAGAAAGGATGAAGTTAATTATTTAACAATAATTCCAACATTACACTTGCAAAGGCGTGCTAGTAGTGTTTTAAATCTTCTAGTGGATGGAGAAAGTTCCACTAACTATTGCATATGTGTTTTAGGCTAATTTGACTCTTTTATCATAAATAAAGTGGATGCTTTTAATTATTTATTTTTTCAAAGGGTTCAAAGAGTATACAATACGTGGCCTCCCTGGTTATGACCCAGAGCTTCATTGTCACCCCAAAAAAAAAAAAATGATGAGATTCTTCAGGCCCAAAATATGTTGCTCACACACCATAGTAGGCTACTAGGCTTTGACAAGAGACTCCATTTTTGGCCCATAATCATTGGAATGATGGAAATTAAGGAAAATCCCAAATGATCCAAAGGCTTTACTGTAACGGGTGTTCCTCATCGACTAGCTCTTCTGGAATGCACATCAACCCCTTTTGGTGTGTCTGTAGCCCAAATTGCCCAATTGAATATCGCACCTGATTTCCACCCATGGTGACTCGATGAATACATGTGCGTATTCTGTCATTGCTCCATACCTAAACCAATTGAAACTTATATGTCTTGAATATCTTAATCATCGTAATTAGAATGCATGGCAATTTAATTGGTAAGGATTTCAAGTAGACACTCTACAAGAAATAGATAGTTTTAAAGATAGATAGAGATCGATTAACGTCATGAACACGAAAAATCACACAACTCGGTATATGGTAAGCTGTGAGTGGTGGAGAAAAAGTGGTGAGTTCATACTTCTACTACTCACAACTTGCCATATGACGAATTGCAACAAAAATAGTGCAATTTTTTGTAGTCCTAACTTTTTTCTTAGATAGAATACCTTATGTTCACCCCAGTACTATCAATAATAATACATGTTGGGAATAGTTGGGTAGGAAAGAACAAATTGAAGGTCTTGAGTGAGGCATGTAAAATGTTTTCTTCAAGATTAGATTTGTCCCCACTCCAATAAGTTTGCTAAGGGTTACACCATTAGTCTCCAGGACACGATAGTTTGCTAAGTATTTGTAGAATTGGTATCTGCAAATACTCAAAAACTTTTAAAGAAAGTGTGTTAAGCAGAAAATTATGAAAGATGCAAGAAATAATTGAATTTGTTCTCTGTTTATAAATGTGAGATTCAAATGATTAGACATCGTGAAAGGACACCGAGACTGGTTATGTTAGGTTATGTGGAGCCTAGTTATGTTTGATCTATTTTATGACCCGACCCGATATAAAAGTATCACAATTTTTATAGGATTTGCCGAATCACGTAAATATTGTATTGTGTGATTTTTTTTCTTTGACGAATATATTTTTCTTTATTTTGCATCTCACAAATCTAGGAATTTTTGTGAATATTCCCTACAAGTTGAGGCATACAAATTTATATATATATATATATATATATATATATATATATATATATATATATATATATATATTATATATATTATTTTGACCCTGTAAAATAAAAATTTGAACACTTTGATCCTATTTTTTTTAACCCAAATAAAATAAGCTTGAATATGATACTTATAAAAATACATTGACCTTTTTAAATATATATAAAAAAAAGCAACAACAAATCAATTTGATATAAAATCTAGAAAAAAAAAAAAGGTCCAACAACAAAAGTAAAAATTTGTTTATCTTAAACTTCAAAAAAGTCCATTTAGATCTTAATAAATTTGAAAAAGATATAGTTCGTAAGATTGATAATGAAGTTATCCTGCAATGATTTCAAAATATGAAAAAGGAAATTGAAATTTTTTTTTTATTTATTTAAGTTTTATTTATAAATTTTTTTATGATGTCAATATATTCAAGTTATCTTTTGTTTTGATTCTCCACAAAAAAATGGTTCTCTTTTATTTTAGATTTTGCATAATTTATGTTTCGTATTGGTCCCCTAGAAAAGAATTATGGATCAGTCACTAATGGCTATGCAATTGTTTTTCTTGGATATGAATTTATTTTTTATCTTTTATTTATTTTTTTTGAATTTCTTCGATATGCATTCAATCGAAGATAGATACTCACCATGAACGCATCACCGGCGAGGAACAAAAAGGATGAAGGGGAGGACTCGAAACCAATCCACTGTCCATCCTTTGTTTGCATCTCCAATTCAGGAGGAAGTACACCCTGTTACGGGTGCATGCTTCCTCTCTCTCACAAGCTGGTGGGAACCATCAGCTGTGGTTCCCACCAGCTGTGAGAGGGAAGAAACATACACCCGGGTGTATTTTTTCCCAATCTAGGGACATGATTTCGATGAAGTATAGTCGTGAAGGACTTGTCAGTGTGTACTAGAAGACTTAGTTTAGTCTATTTGTCATCCACTTCCCTATATTTGTGCAAACGAAGACGGTAAATGGTATTTTGGTTATTTTATAAGTTTTGAGGGTATTTTTGTCATTTTTTATTTTTTAGGGATTTTTGGTAATTTTAAAGTTTCTGGATATGTAACATGGAACTGAGGTGTACGTGTGAACTTCTGAGGTTCGTCCCAACTGGCTGCACTAACTATGCCAAGCCTTTCGTAGAGTGGAAATTGAGGCCTTTGGCCCAAATATTCAGTAGGATTAGGGTCCTGCGCTTTGGTTTCTGTTGGAAGATCAAACAAATCCTTTTAAGGGCCCAAAGATTTGGTTGTGGAGCTCTGAAGAAACATTGTCATACACTGCCACAAAACAACCATACTCTTCAAGTGCATGGCAAACATTTTCGGCACGTAGAGAGCCAAGAAGTTGTACCAGGCTTCAACTCTTCCTTAGAAAGATCTATAATTGGAATCTTGGGAAGTGTTGGGGAAGCCATGGGTTTCTCTTACACTTTTACTTTGAGAAATGAGACCTTGTAATATAGTGAGCTCAAAGGACTACAAGAGATCTGTCCTTGATTTAAATAAAGAGTAGGGTTAGAGATACCATACCTTTTACACAATTAATGATACGATTTGTTACTGCCATAAAATAAAATGATATCCTCTGTAATTTTTTCCTTTTTCAATTTTTTTTAAGGGAAAGATAAAATGTATTATTATAATAATCTTAGAACACGAACTATAATGGTTACGGTAAGTTGCAAATCAATGAAAAGTTTTGTAGTTTAATTGATTGACATCTCTTAATATTTTCAAAAGGGATATTCAAGATTTAAATCTCCCATCTTCTATTATAAATATCGAAAAAAAAGTCATGGTTTATAGATGAATCTCCCCTCTCCATGACCTCTCGAGTAGTGCTATGTTTACAATATCTTCACAACATATTATAGGTGACAGGTTGTTACAAGTTTTTAATTTAAATCTACCACGGAAATTACTTTTTGTTCACTAATATTATCAAATAACAACCTACTACTTAGAATGTATTGTGAAAGTATTATGAAAATGTTATCAACATAGCATAAATATACTCTTGAAAGTGGAGAGATCTACACGTCCTTTCTTCCAATAGATGCTTGTAAGGAGATAAGCATGAATTGTTGGACAAGAATTCCTTAAGAATATTATTGTGGTCTTTTTACTTCTAGTAGCAGAGTAAATTCTAGCTGAAATGATATGATTTGTTATGATGAGTTATGTAAGGGCAGGTACCATAGTTTTTATAATTTTTTTTGTTAGACATATGTAATTCATATTAGGAACATATGTTAACATTTTATGTATTAGCTAATCCTTTGACAAAACGCATTTTACTTGTATTTGAGTAAATCTAGAATGTGTTTAATACTTTAAGAAATAAAGTTTCAAGTTCAAGTGTGAAAGCCATACAAGTCTGTCCAAGATTCAAGTGAGGAAGTGATGTTCATTAAAACTTGATAGCTAGTATCTATCGAGGTTTAAAAGAGCTGTTTCAACCCGAGGCTAGATAGCTGCTCAATAGATAGAGTATCCGTCGAGATTTATGAAGTTCAGTTTTTTAGAGCTGATTTTCATCCAATTTGTGAATATGTGTTTAGGCTTTCTTTTTCACAACCCTAAACATATATAAGGATTATTTTAAGAATTGGCATAGGTTACACAGTTGTACAAGAGCACAATTCTACAAGTGTGAAGAAAGTGTGACCGAAAACCTAGTTGCCCTAGTTCTTCTCTTGAAAAAGCTGTTGTGTTTGTACACTATAGGGTTTTGTGACTAAGCAATTTCATGATCTTCATCATGTGATGAACAGAAGAATTTTGCAGCTAACATCTTTCTCAAGTTGGTGATCAAGTTGCGTATTGGGATTCGCGCATCTATTGGTTAGTTACGTACCAGGAGCTGTGCAATACAAGGAGAGATTGTCACTACAAAACAAGTCTAATTGGGTATTGAGGTAAGGGTTCAATTGTAGATTGGTATAAGGTATTAGAATTCCTTTATTTGTAACTGCTTGTTTTGGTGGTGACCTTAAAATTACCTGGTAGGATTTTTTCCATAATGGTTTTCTTCATTCGTAAATAAATCATCGTGTCATTTAATTTCCGCTGTATATTTAGTTATTTAGTGATTTGTTTCCGCTGCCACATACATTGCATGTTAATTTGATTAATTAATAAACTTGGCTAATTAATCAATTAATATTTCATAAGGGGTCAATACATTTTTGGCCAATCATTTTTACATTTGATGATATTATTTGTTGTGACAGTAAAGTAAAAACATGTTACACACCAATGTAGATCTACACAAGTCTTTTATAAACACTACCCGTATTTTAGGAAGACAATAAAATCTCATTATCTCAAGTCAATTTCACACTACCTTTATTTGTTATTACCATAAAATAGAGTTGCGTTGGATTATTACAAGAAAAGTAGTGCTACGGGTATTACAAATTTTACTACATTAAACTTAAAAACTGATGTATCACAAATTACAAAAAATAGTATAATTAGTATTATAAATTTTACTATATTGAGCTTATAAACTAATGTCTTACTAATTACAAATAGACAATTTAAATATTCATATATAAGATAGTTAAAATACACCAATGACATTTATTAGCACATAAGTTTGTAAACACTTGTAATACATTTAGTATTTTCTTATCACAAAAAGACAATTCAAAATTTCAAATATTCATTTACTAAATAGTCGAAGTTTACCAATCACATTCATTGCCATATTAATTTATAAATTTTATGTATTAAAATTTATAATACCCTTAGGCCTAGCATTTTCCTTTGAAAAATGTTGTGACTTGTGGGATTTGGGATTAAGATCCAATGCAATACATTATTTGATTTATTTCACAAAATATTTTTACTTCTTCACTTTCTATCTTTCAAATTTTCTTTTTTATTAATTGATTGAGATTGAAAATTACTTTTTTTTTCTTTAAGAATATTTATAATTAGTTATTTGTCACTTTAATATAAACCTATCATTTTTTCTTTAACCATCGTAATTTATCCTATGAACAATTATACAAATTATGTCATTTTATGTTTTTATTATTATTATTATTATTATTATTATTATTTCACTCTCAACTATTGATGCAATTGCACATGGTGATCTCAAATTGACATGTGAGACCTTTTTTCTTTTGGTTTTGCTAAACTTGACATGGGAGGCTTTGTCGTGGAATAATGATGAGTTTGCACGGAGGAATTAAAGACCACACATGACACGTCTACCCGTTAAAAGCTAAGCTCTGTCTGACAATGAATTAGACACCTAATTTTGTCGCTGTTTGATTGTCCTTTTCTTTATTATTATTTTTTTTTCGCCTTGGTATTCACTATTCAGATTTTTTTTTTGGGGGTAAAAATACAATTGGATTGCATTAATTTAAGGCAGAATGGTAATATTATTTTAGTAGTTGTTTAAGTTTCTTGAAAATATACGTAAATGAAAAAATATTGTTGAAATACATCTTACGTTATTCTTATCAAATATCTATAAGAGTGCATTTGTTTGAAGTTAAAATAAGATGGATGAAAAATTTTAAAAAGAAAATAGAAGAAAAAACTTTTTTGGAGTGTGTTTGATTAGATGGGGAAGAAAGAAAATAAATGGTGGGTCCATGTATTTTCTCCCCTGGCCCACCAAAATGGAGAGAAAATTGAATGAGGATAAATTTTTTCTTGATTGACAAAAATGCCCAGTACATATACACATACTTCCTCAAATTGCCTTATTCTGTTTTCTTCTCAGTTGCTTTGGCTTGTGTATGTGTGTGTGTGTTTTTTTTTGGCAGCTATGTTGCCTTCCTTATTTTTTCTTTTATTTATTTTTTCAGGCCTGGGCGTGCGTGCTTTTTTTTTTTTTTTTTTCCTTCTACGGGGCAGTTGCCTTTTCTTTTCTTTTTTTCCTATTATTTTTTTCTTATTTTGATTTTCTAGGCCTGGGAGTGATATTTTTTTTTAAAACTATTTGTGATTTTTTTTGACATGATTTTTATTTTTTTAAATAAATTTGGGTGATTTTTTTTTTTTGTAGTTATATGTCACTTTTTTGTTTTAATTGAGTATCATTCTTTAACAAGGGTATATGAGTAAATTTATTCAAATCTATTTTTTCCATCCCTCTACTTTTTCACCCCAACCAAACAAATAGGAGAGAAAATAAAATATATTCTATCCTCCAACCAAACGGACCTTAAATTGAAAGAGTTGATAACCTCTCGTGATACATTCCAAGTGAATCATAAAACATAAGTAAAACAGCATCTGCGGTAGGAACATCCAGAATCACAAAATCCTTCTGTTGCATGGCTCCATTCTTTGGGAGCTTATCTGTACACTGATTAGCCTCTCCAAAGCGTGCTTATTATTCAAATTTCAGAACTTACTATTTTTTTTTCATGAATGCAGTCTTTTGTCTAATATTCACATGATTCCAAGAAAGGATTTCATTTTATTTTTTGAGAGTCAAGAAAGGACTTCGTTTCTTGGGGTGATCCCAGATAAGATGGTGAGAGGATTTGAAGCAAGAAATCTCATGGATTTATTAATCTCTTGGATTTGAAGCAAGAAATCTCTTGAATTTGAAGCAACAAATCTCTTCTTCATTATCTTATCTTATATCTAATATATATATATTAAATTAAAACCTCAATTAAGAATTCAAATTAAGTTGTAATTACATTATAATTGTTTCAGCAAAAAAAAAAATTACACTATAATTTTATGCTACTCATTCTTCTAATTGCATTCTAGTTCTATCAAGTGTCTCAATATTTATATTGTAAGGTCTCCGTTTTGCACGTAAGCCCAAAACGAGATTGGTGTAGGCCCAAAGAACCTAATATAATAAATTTGTAAAGAATGAGCTTCAAATCTAGGTTCTAATAAATTGAATTAGTGATGACAACGGGCTCAGATCACAATTAAAGTGGAGAGAAAATAGTTTAAGTATTGAAATTCGTCCTCGGACAAATTTGAGGAGATTGATTCCTGTATTTCTCTTTGCCAAAGACAAATTACATATGATGTTCTTGAGTTTACAATATTTTTCCTTTTTCCTTCTTTTTTTCTCCCTCCCATCCTAAAGGGGATCTTTCATCTTATATAGACATTTTCAGATAATCTTAGCCCTCCACCTATTCATTGCGCAAATCATATCCCTCTTTCAACCTCCTTTTTCGCATCTCCTTCACGTTTTTGAGAGGCGTAGAGCCCAAGATTCTACTGTTCACAGGTATTCTCCACATAAATGCACCAGAAAATACTATTTAAGGGTTTTCTCCACATAAATGCAGCAGGAAAATTTGGTGGGATGCATTAAATGTGGTGACAGTATCTAACCTTTCAGTTTTGTCACTGCCATTTCCCTTTCCCAAGCCCTTTACGAACAGCAGAGCCTCCTCTGATGGCGTATTGACGTCGTTGTAGAGAGGAAAAATTCCCGACCTATCACAAGCTGACACATCATACTACCAAGTTCACAAAATACAACAAATTACAAAGCGCCACGTACTGCTGTTAGGTTTTGCCATCACTATTCAGAAACCAATAGAAATTTGTCAAGTGTCATTGAAATAAAGGCATGAAACTGCATCAGCAGGTGTAAGCGATGACACAAGCAGTTCCGCACGTGTAAGCGATGACACAAGCAATCAGCACGTGTAAGCGATGACACAAGCAATCAGCACGTGTAAGCGATGACATAAGCGGACCAATTAGGTGGTGACATGTGTCACCAATCAGACTCCGTCACGTGTCGCTCACCCACCCCTAAACTCCTATAAATAGAAGCTTTCCTAAGACATTTAGGAGGACACATAGACGGAGACGGACACAGAACAGAGAAAAGGAAGAAGATATCTTGAGTTCAGAAATTCAGAAGCTCTGCCGGAATCAAACTCCAAAGCCTTCAAGAATTTCAAGAACTTCAACCTCGAATACAGACAACATTCGAAGCAAAATCATCCAAACTACTCGTCCAGATCTCAAAGTTCACTGGAATCAAGCTCAAAAACCTCCAGAAACCTCAACAAACCACAAATTGGTGAAGCTCTACGGATTCAAGCCTCCAAAACCCCGAATAACTTCCATCACAAACCTTCAAATACGAAGAACAATCAAAGAGGAGTTATCCAAATCATATTCCTAAATCTCAAAGTTCACTGGAATTAAGCTCAAAAGCCTCTAGAAACCTCAACGAACCATAAATCAACGAAGCTCTACGGAATCAAGCCTCTAAAGCACCGAAGAACTTCCACCACAAACCTTCAAAGACGAAGAACGCACGAAGAACACGAAGAACGCGAAGAACACGAAGAACAAAGAATTTCTAACAAGCTCATAGCCAGAGATTCATTGTAATTTCGTTTCAAAGATCTTTGATCTATTCCTCAGCTAAATTGAAGAACATCTTATGTTCAAATCAAAATCACATTACCACAATTCCAATCAACAAATCTTTCAAGGAGATCGAATCAGAGGATCACTCTTTTGTAATTACAGAGAATTGTACCACATATTCATCAATACAAATTCGTATTTGTGAAACTATTTTTACTTGTTTGATTTATTTCGAACTAAGAAATTTAGTCGTCTACAGTCGTGATCATAAAATCCAATGACGTGGCCTCCTCGACCTAGCAACAGTCTTTCTCGACTAGGCGTGACACGTGGTGTGATCAGCTTACTCAGAATTCTCATACCCCACATATATATACTCTAATTTTTGTCAAGTATCCTTCTAATTACATTTAAATTTTGTGTCTATATTTACATGTAAATTCATACATTTAAACATTTGAATATATATATATATTATATATATATATATAGGGCTGGGTTCAAGTTACACCTGGTGTAACTCTAATCAATGTTACACTACTCAATATTTTTTAATTGGATGTGAATATTAACAAATCTACTGTTAGATTGCATTATCTTCGTATATTCTTCATGCTTGCAAAATTTCAAGGTGATAAAAAATTAATAGTCATGTCATCAATCAATTGTTAAAATTCAAATTTTTATAGTTTAAAATAATGAATAAAAAATGAGTTTATGGATCAAATGGTAAATAGTATCTGATTGATATGAAAATTGGCATGCATGTTAAGAACATATAGAACATGTGATTTAACGGTTAGATTTTCAAAATATTAATTCAATAACAAGTTATTGAGTGGTGTAATATTACTTAGAGTTAACTTGAACCCAACTTATATATATATATATATATTATATATATATATATATATATATATATATATATATATATATATAAGAGGATCAATTAAAATTTATTGTACTTCAATCTAACACTATGAATAAGCCAACATTAAAGAACAAGAAATTTAATTTTTCAAATCACACTTACAAACGATAAGCCTTTATTTTCTCACAAATCCTATGGCTTCATTTTGTGCTCAAATAGACCCCCAAATCTTCACAATTCAATAAAACTAAAAATAGAAATTTCCATATAAATAAAATACACATTCTCTAGTTAATAAATCAAACAACTCTTAAGAATTTAGTTCACCACGCTACAATTTTTTCTTATCTGTCCCTCAAATCCTGTAAGTACTTGAATTTCTCCCATCTTCTTCATAGAGTAAGCAAACTTCTCTAAGAAATACTCGAAGGAAAGCAATTTTTTGACTTCTTCTAAAGATCCTTGGTCAGTTAGAAGTGCAGCATCTGACTGAAAAAGACCTTCATTTTCTAGCAAGATCTTGTAGTAATGAGTATCAAAAGATAGAGAGCTTGTAGGGTCCATTGGTACTGTAGTTGTGTTGTCTGAGAGATTCTTGCATTTGGTTTTCAAGTAATTGGCATATGATGAATTTAGAGTAGGATCCTGACCATAACCTTTTCCCGTAAAATTATATAATCTATTGTCGAAAGAATGGCAGTGTGAATCTCCAATGGTGTGTCCACCTGACCATAGAGATAATTTCTTAGTTTTTGGGCCAAATTAAGATGGAAAAATGAAATGAATTTTTTTTAAAAAAGGATTATGGTAATAATGGTATTGTCGATCTAGAGCCGAGCAACAAGGCTAAATGAAACTTGGAACTTCTATTTAATATTTGGACTTTTAAGTCAGCCTTAACCTGACTCAAAGTATGATCCTCTCAATTTCAAATTAAAATAATATTCTTTTGTCGGACTTAGCTTATCCATTGAAATTCTTATAAATTTTTTCCAAACATCATGGCATTTAATTAGGCTACTCTGTTAAAATAAATAATAATAAAAAACCTATATGCAAATCTCATAATACTTATACAAAAATAGATGTTCCATTTCTATTACTTCTTTTTTGGGTTACATATTCAATCTTTAGCATTGACTTTTGTTTCAAATTTTTCCTTATACATTATTATTGTTATTCGATGGATGAAAAATACTAACATAACAAATAGAATTCATAAAACCAAGCTTAATTTGATGACGTGGTAAGAATTCTGTTTGTCAGATCCGTATTCCATATATAAGAGGATAATATATAGAGAAGTATAGATTCAAGTAAAATATTTTAAAGTATAAGAATGATTTGAAACAAAGGTCAAAGGTTGATAGTCTAGGTCTTGTAACTGAATTGACTCTATGTACAAAGTATTTTGGGGGTTTATGGGGGGGGGGGGGGGGGGGGGAGGGGAATGATTGAGTTGTGGGGTTAACAGCATATTATAATTACCTGATAAAACTATAAGATCAAGAATGTCGAGGCCTTTGCAGGCGAAATTTTGTTTGAGTTGAGAAAAATTGAAAGTCGGTGCACGGATGTTGGCAATGACTTCTGAAGCAAGTGATATGGTTCCGTCTCTTCTTCCGAGCGGCACTTCCCACAATAATCTCTTATACTGCAGCCATATCCATATATAGCGATTAAGCTTAACAATTTTGTTGTACCATAATAGAAAAAAAGAAAACCTAGAAAGAATAATGTTGAATAAAAAAAACGAAAGTGAAACTCCATTTAAATATTGATCAAGCAGAGATTTCATTGTTTGAGTGTTTAAGATTATATTGAAATATTTTTAAAAATTACTTGGAATGAAACTGAGTCTCTAGCAGCTAAGGCCACGATATCAGCACATGAGGCAATTCCAGGACATGTCTTCTCTACTTCAGCTTTGATGTCGTCTATAATGTTGAATCCTCCCAGGGTTAGATCTGGAGGTGCATCCTTTTCAGCTGTATTATTTGGTGTAGAGTTGATCAATACTGAGGCATCACAACCCTAACATATAATTCACCAAACTTGCTTTAGAAATACTGTCAAATTAAGTATCATGGTTTAAATGCATGTGATAAGAAGGATTCTACAGATTTTTACTTTCTAATGTCAAATATACGTCTAATTGTCTTTTGTAAAATTAAGATAAATTGAGGTAATTTATTTTATAAGTCCTGTTTAAATTGTTGCAAGTATAATTTTTTTACCAAGTGATATTCACATGTGCATCATGTGATGATTTCTTGATGGGAAAAGAGGATTGAGGTAATAAAAAAGCAACAAATTTGGTGACATAAAACTTTAACAATCTTTTTCACTTAAGTTGAGGTGACAAATTATGATTGGTACATAATAAAAAAGTTATTGATTGTGAGTCCATATATATGTGATTTTGCACAATTACAACTACACAACTTAACAAATTGTGAAATTAGTTGTTAAAAAAGTACCCTTAACATTGCAAAAATAACAAAACATTGGAAAGTTAAAAGTTAATGAAATATTTATACCATTTAAAAGAAGGTAATATCTCAGATGCATGTGCCATCATAATATGTGAGTCCTATTAGTGGCCGTGGGCTCATATATTGTGAGTGTTATCATGAGTTAATATTAAAGCATGAATTATAAAAAGAAAAAGACATGAATTACCCAGGCCATCAAAAAAAGAAAAGAAAAAAAGACATGAATTACCCTAACAAAACAATCATGAAAATGTAGTCTCAGCAATGGGGCCGCCAAAGTCAAATCCTGTGCAACATATTTCCAAGTGACATTCCTGACAATGTCCTCGACATTTGCACAACTATCCTTGTAATAATCTTGCGTCAATGGTCCTCCATGGCAAGCTTCTTGAATTGCAAACACTGTTATAATAACCAAGAAGGAACTCAAGCTAAGAATTTTCATCTCTCTCTCTCTCCTCTCTCTCTCTCTTTGGGTGAATTTCTTTGTCCTTTCTTTCTACTGCACTGCAATGCTATCACTCATTGCACCCTTATATAGGGAGCGACCTTCTTCTTTGGCAAACAATTCATTGTTTAATCAATGGTAGAAAACAGCTAAGCCTGCAATAGAAAAAAAAAAAATTTAAAACCACATGTAAGAGAGTTTCAGGTTGACTTGACTTGTAACTTGATTTCTTTCTAGACTTTTTGGTTAGTACTTTTAATCAGCTGAACATATGTATAATGAATTAAGTATGAAACTAAGAGAAGGTGATAACTGGTTAGGATTTTACTGTAATATTTAGTACATGCATGATGCATGCATGACATGTTTGGTCTCTTATTGGGATGACCTTTTCAGTGCATGAAAAGATTTTAGAAACGCCTAGTGATGGCCTTTTCTGTCCTCGTTTCATCTGGCTCAACATCAAATATGCAATATGCCAAAGTGAAACAAAAGTGCAAAATTTGAAGATGCTTTATTGGGAAGATTTTGGTCACAACTTTAATTCTCTTTTATTATATAAATTAAAAGAAAATTATGAACTAAAAGGGAATCCGTTCTCTTGTTGCCGTAGAGTGTTTGAACTAGTCATTCTAATCTACCAAATTCTAGTACATCTAGCCCTATAAAAGAAATCATGGAGATTTGGGTTCTATACAGAAGTCAAAATTCAAATAATATGTTTTTGAGAAAAACACACACACAAAAGAGAGAAATAAATTTTAATACAAAAAATATACTATAAACTCAACTCAAAAGTAATAAAGTTATACGACATACAAGTAGCAAGTTTTTAAAGTAATGTGAAACAATTACCCCCACCTTGGCTAGACATCAAGGTCAATTTTGATGGAGCTTGTTTTTAAGAAGAAAAACTAGCAGGCACAACAGTGGTTATTCAAGACAGAAATGGTCAGGTATTAGCTACAATGGCTGATAGGTATCCTCTTCCTCACTCTATAGTGGCAGTTGGGGTGATAGCAGCTATCAAAGCTCTCAAATTAGCACTTGAGCTCGGCCACAATTCTATCATCCTGGAAGGAGATTCCAAAATAGCAATTGAGGCAATGCAGAGTGGATTCCCAACTTTGGCTGACTATGGACATCTGATAGAAGAGGTTAAGAAGTTGGCAGAAAGTTTTGTAGCTATTGAGTTCAGTTTTGTTCCAAGATAGTATAATTTTTTAGCACATAAAGTTACTAAACATACAAGACATGTTAGTGAGTATACAATGTGGCTAAGAGATGTTTCTCCACACTTGTCCACTGTAACTCATGCCACTTTGGCTCCATAAATAAATTACACTGTTTCTTCTCAAAAAAAAAAAAAAAAAAAGAAAGGAAAAAAAATTAAACAATAACGTGTAGCTCTTCTTCTTCTTCTTTTTTTTAAAAAGGAAAAAGAATATACGTTTAGCTCTCAAGGATAGTAATTGTTTGAAAAGAAAAATGTCAAAGATTATATAAATTTTACTATAAAATATTTATAGATAATAAATATAATTAATGAACTTCAACAAATTTAATAAAAGAAAATGAAGTGTCAATGAAAATATTAAAGTTACTATAAATTTATATAAGGTTTGAATGATTTTTTTTGTCATTATATATGTGGGGAGTAAAAAGGTCCTGATAGGTATATGGGCCTTTGGGCCATTCTAAGGAAGGCCAACCTACCCTTGAGTTTGAAACCTCTTAGTACCTCGGGCCCGCTCGTGCGCCGAGGATACCGAGGACCAAGCCGAGGTTGATTTTACTCTCGGATGGGCATAGAAGAATTAGCAACACTATCTTAAAAGCTCATAAACGACACGACGGAGACCAACGGTTAAGAGGGGTGAACTCCTGGACGTCCTAGAAGCACCGGTGTTTGAAAAGTACTAAAGGCTGCCACCTCCACATTAAAGACCCTGCACCTACCACCTTAACCGCATTGATGGGGAAGTGACACCTGAACAGTGAAAGGGAAACTTCTGGTTACTATTTCAGGGCACTGAGAGAAGAAATATCTAGGCTAAGGGGTAGATGGGGTAACAGGTGTATGAAGATCAAAAAGATGAGTATTTAAAGGGAGACCCAGAACAGAAAAAGGGGACCTCTCTTTTGAAAAACAAAAAGAAAAAGACAGAAAAGGAAACTATTATAAGAACAGTCCTCGGCTTACGTCCGAGGAGGTTAAGTTATACCATTTCTTGTTATTTGTAAGTGTTGTCAATCTTTGACTTGCCATACAACCCTTAAACTCTTCTAACCTGGGTTTGAAGCCCACACTCTACAAATTCATATTGTTTAAGGCTCATTGGGCCTGAGCCCATAACCGTTCTAGGGGTCAGGTGCAATTGTGCACTTACAATATATATAGTAAATGTTATAGTATTTCAGTAAATTGCATCTCACCTTACTGAGAGTGACAGTGGCCTGTGGGCACCCTCAGGCGTGTGTGTATCGCACGCCTTGTAAATTTTTTGTTCTTGTTTTTGATAGTGCGCTGCAACATTTGTTCAATTAGCAACATTTGACAAATTGAACATAAAGCCATATACTTCTTTCCCTTTTCTTGTTTTTTTTTTTTGGAAATCGTATACTTCTTCAATTCTAAATCTTCTTCATTTCTTAATTGGTACAAGCACCCTAATCTGGCAATCCTCGATTAAACAGAATATGGGGTTTAATAACTCAATATATTAGTGTATAACCTCGTATATATACACGAATATAATTAAAAATATTCACAATTATACATTTTTTAGAAGATGTTTAAATTATACATGGTGTATATTAGCTTACACCTTTTAAAACTTATATATCGAAAATATATAATGGTTTCCCATTATATATATAATTTAATTTTCCTAAAAAAAAATTATAATTTAATTAATTTTAGACTCTTGATTTTTGCACTCAATAATTCATTTACCATAAAAATTAAAAACTTAGATGAACACATAGCGAAAAATTGGACTCTAATTAAAATCCAATTTAAAATATAATTAAGTTTGGACTTTTCGATTTTTACACTTAGTAATTCATTTGGCACAAACAAAATTAAAAATTGAACGGAATACATGGTGCAAAATTGAGAATTTAATTAAAAATTCAATTGAATTTTCTATAAAATTTGGCTATATATATATATATATATATATATATATAATTTTCCTAGTTCTTTGATTCTTTCTTCATTTCTAACATATGATTCAAATTCAACGAGTTTTGGCCGGTCAACATGTCTACCAACACCGACATTGACTTAATCAATGCATTGAATAGTGCGTCACATCCTAATATTGAATTTTTAATATACCTATACTTTTATATTCCATTAAGCCAATAAGAAAACCCAAACCACCGTTACATGTTTGTAATCGATTGACATTTTTGCTCAATTAATAAATGATCTTGGAAACAAATCAAGAGGCAACACCTAATGATGTTTTAAAAAATATAGGCTCAACTACCAAAAATTTTGTAGCTGGATTGACACATTCTTTTGTACAAATTACAAAGTGCTCGATGGACATTTTTGCTCAATTAATAAATGATCTGGGAAACAAATCAAGAGGCAACACCTAATGACGTTTTAAAAAATATAGGCTCAACTGCCAAAGACTTTGTAACTGAATTGACACCTCTTCGTATACAAACTACTAAGTGCTCAGAGGTTTAGGAGAGAAAAGATTCGAGCTGCAGTGTTAGCAACATATTGTAAATATTTCTATAAAATACACACACACACACACACACACACATATATATATAGGCTCAACTTGTAACATCCCAGGTTTTACGTATCATATTACATTGAATTTTATGAATATGTATTCTGCAAGCATGTGTTGTATCTCACATCATGCGTATAGTAGATTGATCTATACTATATAAGCAATTATGATGACCATTTAATTATAACTTTTTTAATCCTTTTAAGATATGTATAGAACATTTCAATGAGATAACACTTTTTCAACTCTCACAAAATGGAATCTATTCCAATTTCCAAAGGCCAATGTGGCTTCTTTAATCCTTTTAAGATATCTATAGAACCTTTCAACGAGATAATACTTTTTCAACTCTCACAAAATGGAATCTATTCCAAAGGTCAATGTGGCTAATAATTTTCTTGAATCGTGACATATTACGAGATAAGCTAAATTAATGTGCTATTAATTGGGAATACATAAAATAATTAAACTAAGCAAACCATTGGTATGATCTCACTAAAAGCACAAGAAGTTAGTGCCTAGTTAGGGTAAGCTCAAAAACCATTTGGTTGTTATTATTAGGATTAAACAACAAAGCACAATATCAACAGTGAAATATGAGAGCTGATTAATTTTGGGTTCACTAGTAAAAGCATAGTACGACGCTGCATTCAAAGACTAATTTGAATCATGTCACCGCATGAGCACTATTCTTTTACTGGTGCTCTAAGTTCTAACTCATGAGATTCTCTTTTGGATCTGATGTGCCATTTACCCTCAGGATCAAGATCCTCTCCATTTGCAATAAAATAGAGAGGAATAACTTATGATTTAAAATTAGTTTCTTTAATATAATTTAAAATTTTATTCCCACCAAGTAAGAAATGATAATTGAATTTAAATATTGTGATACTATATTTATTATGTATACAGCTTGTGTCTAGTGTTTTTCTTGCATTAGACATGCTACGATACGGACATGTGTCCAAAAATTGTAGCGTGTCCAATGCAAAAAGGAATTAGACACAAGCTTCACCTATTTATCATTTAAGGTTGTTACCTATACATTATCCTTATAATGTAATGGACGTTCCTTATTTCAAAACAATTGGAAAAGATCATTTTCTTTATCTTCATAGAATTATATCAAGTCTTATCTTAAAGCTTCTTGCCATGTCACCCCTACTTTTCTCTTGTGAAAAATTTATTTTACACGGATTGAACGTGGTAGTCATTTGTATAAGTTTAGTTTATTAAATTGTTTCTGATTCCATTCCATTTTAATCGTCGTGATCAGAAAATACTGTATTGGTAAGCAAACCCGAAGAAAGAACTCCTTCATTCCACCTCGAAAAAAAATTATATGGGTCATTTCGGCCAATACTAGCTTGTATTCGGATTTCGGCTAGAATGCAATTTGCCTTTGTTTTGAATTTTTTTTGGTCCCAAATTATGGGTCACAAATTATTCATCATAATTCAAGAGAATGGAAAATATACATATCTATATAAATAAATCATACATTTCATCACTCATAAACCAAATTCACCACACTATAGTTTTTCCTTATCTATCCCTTAATTCCTGCAAGCACTTGTATTTCTCCCATCATTTTTATCGAGTGAGCAAATTTCACTAAGAAATATTTGAAGACAATCAATTTTTTAACTTCTTTAAAAGACTTTTCATCTGTTAGAAGTGCAGCATCGGATTGGAAAAGGCCTTCATGTTCTAACAAGATTTTGTAGTAATGGGTTACAGGTGTCAAAAGATAGAGAGTGTTTGTTTTGTTTAGACCCATGTACACTTAGATTGTTTAACCTAATTAATTAACCAAGTTGATACTTAGGTATCACATAAAGTGGAAAAGTAAATAATATGGGCAATATGAAAAACCAGTGAAACCAACAGTTTCAAGGTAAAAAACCTGGGAATGATCTAATCTAATCTAATTTATCCTTCAGGCAACAAATTCACTATGATAGAATGAAAGTCTTACAATAGATTTTTCCCTAAACTTAAAGCTGCCTCTTGTAGCACTTACTCACTTGACCACGTGCAGCTTTCACGGACTCTTCTATCTGAATTTATCGCATACAAACACCCATGTTTGTGACTCTAAGCAATCTTATTCAAAACTTTAAATCATCAGCTATGTATGATATTGTATGCAGCAACTTAATTCACCAATTCTTGAATATAGATTTTCTTTACGGTAGATGCTTGTTGAGTTAGAAGGCTACAGAAACTTCACAAATCTCATAGGAGTAACTCATAAGACTTCTAAGAGCTTTTGAAATGTATTTATGGCTTTCCTTTTATACCAAGTAGTGTTGGACACAAACGCTAAACATTTTCGCAAGCTTTGAGCATGATTTAAAATCTACAGAAAACGATCTTTGATTGGTCAAGCCTTTCTTTCGATCAGTCGAGCCTTGTAGAACTTGAATTCTTCTTTCGACAACTTGACTATTCTTGAATCTTGAATTGAACTAACATGAGCAATGTCTAACACTTAAAATATACATTTTTTGTTCTCGGTTTGCCATTACATAAAATTAGAGCCTAAACATTAACATTGCTAGCGAATCTTTGTTTGAGTTGATCAAAATTGCAATTTGGTGGAGGGAGGTTCGCAAGGGCATCTGAAGCATGTGATATGGTTTCGTCTCTTCTTTCAAGGAACACTTTCCACAATGATTTCTTATACTACAATCATTTCCATTAACAGTCAAACATTAAGCTTAACTGAGTCTTGAGCAAAATAGAAAACCTTAAAAGTTGTTAGAAAAAGGAAAAAGAACTCCACTAATACCAAAATAGTCATTAATTAGTGTAAGTATCTAATTGATCAAGCCAACAATTCGTTGTTTGTGTTTTGAAGATTACTAAATTTTTTTTCCAAAACTTACTTGGAATGAAACAAAATAGTTGTAAGGGCCCAATTTGAGCCTGAACCCACAGCTAGAAGGGGATAGGTCTGAAAGACCTTTTACAATAAAATTTGAAGAGAGTGGACTTGGAATCTAGGTTTTAGTGATGTTAGATAACAAAAATGGTGGGCTTCATCACAATGATTTTTACAATAAAATTTGAAGAGAGTGGGCTTGGAATATAGGTTTTAGTGATGTTAGATAATAAAAATGATGGGCTTCGTCACAATGATACACAAAAGGAACTGTTTATATGAAAGAATCTTTTCCTCGGACATGAGCCAAGAATCATTTATATTATCTCTTTCTCCAATAGATTACAACTATGGATCATGAGGTATACAATGTTGTTTTTCTCTTTTTCTTTTCTCTCTCCCCTTTTTCAAGGTCCCTCCTTCCTTTTTATATCCCCTCCTTCTCCTCCTCCTTATCCTCCACGTAAGGGTTAGATTGTTTGGTTTAGATACTTGTCTCATCCACTTCCCTGAAGTCTTTGGAAACAGGAGCAAGGCTAAACTCTGGTGCTCAGGTTTCATTTCCCCATTAATGCGGTCAGAATAGCAATTTGCAAAACATTCAATGCAGGAGTGGTGGTAACAGGTTTATCTTAGATATTCCATCGTCCTCTTTCTCATCTTCCTCGTTTACCATGTTTACCCTTATCTATAGGATTTTCTAGCATATTGCCTGTGAATGTTTAACCAGCCCTTCTCCTACCTCGGCTCTACACAGCCGAGGACATAATCTTCCTCGGGCTATCTTATTGGACATACTTGTCCAGGTATAATCTTTTCACTTATTAGTGTTGCTTTTGAGAGTTGACATTCTTACATCCTTGGACCATACAGTGTCATCGGATTGGGCCTTTAACCCAAAAAATACTCTTGGGCCATCCCCACACATATTCCTGAGCCTAATGACCCTACAATAGTCATTAGTGTAAGTATCTAATTGATCAAGCCAACAATTCGTTGTTTGTGTTTTGAAGATTACTATTTTTTTTTCCAAAACTTACTTGGAATGAAACTGAGTCTCTAACAGCTAGGGCAACAATGTCAGCACAAGATACAACTCCAGGGCAAACCTTCTCTACTGCAGCTTTGATATCGCTATAACGTTGAATCCTCCAAGGGTTAAGTTTGGAATTGCATCCTTTTCATCTGTATTATTTGCTGTGGAGACGATTAGTATCGAGGCATCACAACCATAACATATAATTCACCAGATATATATACTTCAGAAACATAAAGACATAAATGTGATATGAAAGATATTGCCACATTTTGAATTTCAAAGGTCAAATACATTTATCTCGGAGGACACATAATATATATTTTGCAAATTCAAGAAAAAAAGTGGAAATTTATTCCATATGTTCTGTTGAATTGCAAGAAAGTTTTTTAGTTATTTTATTTTATTTTATTTACAATGTAAGATAGTAAGACGAGTACATACTTGAATATATGTCAGCTTTTATCATACAGAATATTAGAGCATGATTTATACATAAAAGAAAAACATGAATTACCTAATGAAACAATCATGAAAGGCAGCCTCACTAATGGGGCTGCCACAGTTAAATCCTGGGCATGCAACATGTTTCCATGTAACCTCTCTCACAATGTCAAGGGCTTGAGGACAAGTGTCCACGTAATAGTCTACACTCAACTTTCCTCCATGGCTAACTCCTAGAAGTCCAAACAGGATTGCTATTGAGATCAGGAAGGAACTCAATTTCAGATTCATCTTTCTCGCTTTCTCTCTCTTTCTCTCTCTCTCTCTCTCTGCTGCTATATTGCTTTGCTAGTCATACATTGCATCCTTATATAGAGAGAGAGCTATTAGGAATCTTATTTCCCTATGAATAGTTCAGCAAGCACTGTTTGAAGTAACCGTTGATTTTTTTTTTTGTATTAGTACTAAAATATGTCTTTCTAGACGTGCAAGTTAAGATTGTCTGGGAATAATAAATATAATTATGAATATTAACTGGTTTAGGTCTGCCTGTTTTAGTTTCATCAATGATTTATAGTTAGTATAGCTTATTTTCAGTCTATTATCAGAATGTCACGATCAACTTTATGTCATTGGACTACATGTAGGTCTGTAGTATTCCAGTCACAATAGTTATAACTCAATTCAACATTCCCTAACGGAGGGTATCCCTATTAGGTCACGCTCTGGAGGGTAAGCTACATATAGTCACCCCTATCCCCTTTTCATTCATTCAGCAAAAAAAAAAAAAAAAAAAAAAAAAAAAAAAAAAAAAAACATGTGGCACAATCAGTGTTCAATAAAACAAATGCAATATATGGAAAAACGAAACATCTAGTGGTGACTCTATCTGTGTTGAGTACTCCACCTTTTATGCACTTACCTTAAGGCTTAAACTCAGGGATAAAACACAATGAAAATTAAACTCAAGCTGAAGTTAGAGTATAACACACCCTCTTATCCTTTTCTGATGACTGATCAGGCACATGCCATTTGCATCAATCATTACCAGCAATTCTTGAAGTAGCTGAATTGCAAAGTCAAGTTCATTGGCCCTTAGAATAGTTAAAGGTTTATATATTTCGTTAAACACTAATTATATATGTGAATAATTTTTCTTATCTATTATGCCGTAGCGGCTCTAAGAATTTTTTTTAGAATGGCCACTAAAAGTGTTAAATTATACAAAATTTAATAAAAAGACAATTTGAATATATCAACATCACAAAAAAAAAAAAAAACACAAATACATGAAATATTACAATTTTTTTGTACTAACAAAGAAAATAAGAAAAAAAAAACTAATAAAAGATAAAATGCAAATTGAAAATGTTGATATAAGAATAATAAAATGACCATAACAATTTCATAACAAATCTTATGCAATAAGTTGTTAGCCTGTTATTAGTGGGTAAAACATGTCAATATTAAACCCGAACTAGAATTAGTAGCAGCTTACATAAGATTTATTGTGAAATTATTATAAAAATAGTGTGGATGTAGTATTACTCTTATATTTATTAAACTCAAATTCTTATAAATCTCAAATAAAAGTGTTTAAAATTTTTATTAGTGGTCAAAATAGGTTAATTTAGTAAATAATATATTTTTAAAAGTATATATATACAATTTTTTTCAAGTTAAGTTGGTCACAAAATATATTAGTTTAAAATAACTATTTATATAATTTTTTTTTTTTTTTTTGACAATTGAGAGCGATCCATATATCCTCGTACAAGTAGAGCCGCCAGTGCTATTATATTACTTGTCAACCACATTTCACCGGGTATGAAAGACGTGCAAGCATGCCTTCTCAACAAGGCAAGAAAAAAAAAAAAAAAATATATATATATATATATATATTATATATATATATATATTATTGTTATTGATTCCGTTCCGTTCCGGCTGGAACGGCCAAAATTTTTCGTACCAGTATGCAAACCGGTACGAGAATACCTCATGTTCCACCTCGGGTCAGATTTCGGGCAGTTTCGAATCATTCCGGCCAATTTCGGTCGAGATGTGAATTTCGGCCGGTACTGGTTTTGTATCTGATACAGAAAAGAAAAGGAAAAAAAGAAAAAGTGAAGACGAGGTTGTGACGAGAACATAGAGGGTAAGATAAAGAAAAAGTAGAAACTAGAAAGAAGATGAGAAATAAGAGACTTACACTAAAAATCTGGGGCATTCAAATGAAGAAGACGAAGACCATTAGATGAGAAGACAAACCAACAGTCCAGAGACTCTAGACTCCTTAGAAAAGATAAATCTTTAAGAAATTAAAAAAAAAAAATCATAAACTAAGCCTAAATAGTTTCAAGTTTCAATGTATTGGTTTCCAGCTGTTTCTAGATCGAGTAGAATGCTAAGGCTGATTTGTTATTTGAAATATATATATATATATATTGAGTGGTTGATAAGGTGCTGCTGTGCAGAGATATTATTTAAAAAATATATATATTTGTACTGTTTACCTCCAAAATGTGAATTTTGTTTATAGAAAAATTATAAATAATTATTTTGATCCAATTTTATTTAAATAATTCATTATTTATATAATAGTAATAATATATATATATATATATATATATATATATTATATATATATATATTCTTTAAGGAACTTTGAAACACACTAAAACGGTACACTGAAATAAGTCGGTACTGAAATATTTCGTTCTACTGAATAAATCGAAATAGATTCCGAAACAGAATTAATAACATATATAATATATATATATATATATATATATATATGAAGAAGGGTTTATAAAATAAGTTTGACTTACCTTCCATATTTTAAAAACATGACAAATGTCCGAAAATAGCAATATATTACTCGCATGTCCCATATAATACATAAATTGTAGCAAAATATGGAATGGAAATTTATCATTTTATTTACATTTGATATTTTGGTTTAAATTCTTTGACTACTTAATAGTTAATACTCGATCAAACCTCTTTATTGAGGTAGTCTTCGCTTCTAAGTACTAGCCCTTACCTTCTCAACCTAAAAAAAAAAATACTAGTCCTTATTTTGACTAGTCCCACACCTATACAAAACAAATTTATTTCCTCTTTTTATTTTATTTTTCATATTTTTTTAGTAAATAGGCAATCAGCAAATCGCATATATATAAATGCACTTTAAATTTCTATTGAAATTAAAGATAAATTATGAGTTAATTTCAATCAATCATAAGTACTTACTTATGATTTAATTTCTCGTATAATAAGTTATCTATAACTATTGAAATATTTCTTTTAAGTATCACATGCTCCTTAAGGAGGAAGAAGCCAAAAATAATAATAATAATAATAAAGATAAATTATGGGTTAACTTCAATCAATCATAAGTAGTACTGACTCATGATTTCTCGTATAAAAAGTTATCTATAACTGTAGGTATAAAAAGTTATCTATAATTGTAGAAATCTTTCTTTTTAAGTATCACATGCTCCTTAAAGAAGAAGCACAAAAAAAAACCCTCAAATTTTGTATAAAATATGTTCCTTTCCTGGTCTAGATTGATTATATTTTCCTAAAATTAATCGGCAGGGGCAAAATTGTTTTGTCGTTCATCATCCAACAAGGCTCTCCCAACTGTTGAGAAAACGCAAAAATTTCAGGCATTAACACGTCATTTCAAATTATGCATTTAAAAAAAAAAAAGTTTAATTCCTTTACTTCCTAAAAAATTTAAAATAAAAATAAAAACTTCATATATTATTGCTTGGTAAAATATTGTGTTTTAGGCAAGAGCCATGTAGCTCTAGTTTTTCTAACGAAGATATTTACCGTTTAAATTCTTTAAATCAAGATGAATTAACAAAAGATGATCAACTCAACTGTGGTTGGACGGCCCAAATGGTCTCGCCTATGAAGATTATTTTTGATGATTAGATTTAAAGGCTCTAACCTGTGAACTCCACCAAGACCATAATTGACCCATGAGTACTCCTCTTTTCCTAGTTCTATGTTATATATTCTATCATTTTATATTTCTATTTAGCCTAGCAGTATTTTACCATTTGTTTTTTATGGTTAACTTCGCAGTATTTGTCTTTTACGGTGCTTGTGAGACTGATAGGCCTTGAAGAATTTGAAGCTCGAGTGAATAGGAACAACCTGATGAATGAGATGGTATCGAGATATCTGTAGCTTAGTCCTCTCTAAGACTTAAAATACTATGGTTTAGCCAAGAGCCATGTAGTTCTAATTTTTCTAATAAAGATATTCAAGGCTTAAATTCTCATTCCTCAATTATTGAATTATATATTTTTTATAAATAAAAAAATTGTTTTTTATTCCATGATCTAGGTAGTACTATTTATATGCGGGTAAACGTTCCATATGATTTTAGACACTAAACATATAATATCCTTTTATTCTTGCTGGCAAGCTTTTCATGTGATTTAGAGAGGTTTAAAATCGATTGATGTTTCCGCTCACTCTATTGTTAATTGGGCTTGGGCCTCTTATGTTGTGGAAGGAACTGGGAAGGATTCCAATCTCCATTCCTAGTTTTGTTTTCACTGCTGTAAGGGAAGAGGAAGGGAGTGTTCCTCTTCTGTTTCTATTTAATTACAGTGCTTTCTGTCATCCGCAAAACAAATCACTATTCAAGAATCTTGTATGTCACTAGAAAAGATAGGTGCATGCAAAAAAAAGAAGAGAGAGAGAGAGATGATAATATAATCCTCTTGCAATACAATTCTTATGATCCAGAATTGAACACTTGTAATCAAGATTTCTCATAATAATATAATGAATCAGGTTTAATAGCAGTAATTGACATTCATCATATCTTAAATTGATCATATACTAGTGATTGTGTCAATGGCTCATTTCAATGCTCCCCACCTTTTTATTTTGATCATCTTTAATGCTCTAATTTTCATTGTTTTGTTTTTTCCTTTGCCGGAAGGGGCTTTAGGGGTAGCCCACTGAATTGAAAATGGATGGAATGGAAGTATCAAATGGAAAAGTGTTTACGGTAGCCATGAAAAACGGAAACACCAAGTGGAAAACAGATGTAAGTTAAAAGATTGTAATGAAAACAAACCATTTTTTTTTATGGTAAAACAAACTAAACTTAATGACGATAAGAGTTTAATTTGAAATTTAGCCTCAGATTTAAACTTTGGCTTAACCTTACCATCACTGCCTTTCTACCATAAAAGAGATTACAATTGACTGATCAGTTATAAGTTATAACAAAGCACACGTATTAAAATATTTCATAATTGTGAAAACACTCGTACACGCACTTGAGTTTTTAATTTTATAACTGAAAACGTGGTTTAAAGTTACATTTTCAGTTTATAAAGACGCAGTATGACACAGGTGCGAAATAAGCACCGCTCTCCATAACACCATGTCTTTATAGCCACCTTTGATGGCCAGCATCAAGATATCTTTAGTATTATGTATATCCACTGATGAGAAATTCCTGAGACCAAATAAAATGACCTTAATTTGCCAACCATGATGCCAACTATCGGAATCACTGCAAACCAATGTATGCCAAAGGCCGATATTCAGGGTGACATCACAGGGACAATTGTTCCATACTACAGCTATAATGCAGATATATTCCACCTCTTAATTGTATTTTGCCACCTTTCAAACAAAGCAACATGGAGTAATTGAATAATAAATAGAAGTTTCTAAAAATGAATTGGTTAAAATTTGGCCAACCAAACAAAACCACCTCAAGCTGAATGTTGCCACTAATATAACTTTCTGTAGAAAACATGGTCATTGAGAAAACAAAGGATGCCAAAAACAAACTTACTTTAAAATACACCTCAATATAAAGGTTGTCAAAAAACTGATTACATAAAAATGTATGAAATCGGGCTAACTCATATGACTAGCCGTTGGAGTTATGGGGACATTTCAAAAGTTACAAACTCTAACAATGAGCATGCTATTCTGGACAAAATTTTAAGATGACTACCATTAAACCAAAAAACAAATTGTGGCATAATAACCCCTAACTTCTCCTGTTTCGATCCCACTATGGTAAACTTAGCACCAGCACCACTTCATGCCACATCTAAGCAGTAAACTACTCATGCAACCACAAGCATCTCCCTTTAATCTTGAAAATATTACTTACCCAAACACTACTCATGCCACAAGGCCATATCCAAACAAAGCTAGGCTCCTCCTCTCCTCTCCTCTCCCAACAGCTTACTAGAAAACCACCATTTCAAACCATAGGTAGCTCCCAATGCCTAGTATGCCACTATGATCACTCTTATCAATTGAAGGGGGTCCCCTAATCTACCTCATATACAGAAGCTGTGTGCACAAAGAATTCTACTCTTGTAACTTTTTTCCAATTGCTCCACTATCTAGGGAAGGCTATAGAACTTCTTCTTTTTTTTTTGATAAGTAGCTATAGAACTTCTTTTTTATTTTTTGATAAGTAAGAAAGATGTATATTCAAAAAACTGCTTTATGCACAAAAAAAAAAAAAAAAAAAAAAAAAAAAAAAAACAACAACAACAACAACAATAACAACAACAACAAAGCAACTGGTCATCAGATTTATCTAAGTCCTCAAAAGTGCGCTGGTTGTGTTCCCTCCAAATGCACCACATCAAAAACAACAGTACTAAATTCCAAATGCTAGAAGAATGCTTCCCCAACAGATTCCACCAACCAAATAGGAAATCTGCTACGGATCTTGAGAATACCCATGAAATCCCAAAAGTTCTAAGGACAAAGCTCCATAACCAATGAGCCTTTCCACAATGTAGCAACAAATGATCTACTGTCTCCCCACAATAGCGACACATAATGCACTAGTCAATGAAATCGAAACCCCTGCTTTGTAGGTTATCACCCGTGAGATCTCCAAAAGAGACAAGGGATCGGGTAGAGATCTCCAAAAGAGAAAAGGTAGATAAAAGACAACCCAAAAAAGAAAAAACGCAATGAGCAAACAAACAACTAGATGACCAAAATCAAAACTGAGAACATATCAACAAAAGGAGGGGAAAACTTAGGCAAGCCTTATCCCTAAAAATTTATAAAAATGAGAAGTTGATTGAGCACCTATAATAGCCAAATAATCAGCCTACTCAGTAACTGATAGGGGAATCCACCCTGACGACATATATAGCTAGAATCATGTGAGTAAACCTCCACCACCACCCTACTGTGGTTCTGCTTATTAAGCCACACAGTGACATCATTGCTATATTTCTCTACAAGAAAATTAAGGCAGCTTCTACTTTTAGCTCCTATAAGCTAAAGTTAAAGTTGCCTACATTTCCATGCACACCTAAACAACCCACAATAACTAAGAAAATTACTTGTCAACATCCACTAAACAACAGGTTCTAATCACCCACAATCTCGCAATCATATACCCCATGTTATCCTGAGATACCCAGCCCCAATAGTCATCATATTGTGAGAAGTTGAAAAATGTTCAGTCCAAAGAAAGCTACTGTACTTTAAACATCAACTGTGTAAATGGAAAAGGGTTTAGCAGTAAATGCTAGGTTTTATAGGAAAAGGAATTAATATTGTCATAAATTAAAACCAAAAAAATTAATGAACCAAACAGCAAGAAAAATTAGTTCTTAGGTGCTCAAGTTATACCTGAATCAAGATTAACTGAACAACAAAGTTAGTGCTGATAAATAGGGTGGAGAGAATGAGAGATAGCTCTGCCACTTCTCCCACCTATTGGAACCCATAATGCATATCTATACATTTGAATTATCAACAGAGATATCTAGGGTTCTAATCCCCCCACTCCAAACCATTGATTTATCAAAAAACATTTTAGTAATGTGAATAATGCATTATGTCTCTCAGTGATCTTCATTTGTAGTTTTAGAAGTTATGTAATTCTTTCTGCTATTAAAGTGATTGGTTGGTTACAGTATACATGTTCTTTTCTTATTGAATGTCTATTTATTTGGTGAACTGGGATGAGGTAGTAAGGACTTGATGGAAAAATGTTGGTTGAGGACTTCAAAAACCACGTGGACAATTTGATTTCTAAGGTTTGAGGATTTTGGGATTAGATGTTTGCTTTTGCACTATGAGCTGCATTTCTCAAAATGCAAACCTCTTCACCTGCAGTTGCCAATTCACACCCATTAAACAACTAGGATGTAGCATTGGTATATTTGTGATAATGAGAATTGTAGATAAAATTCCATCTTGAATTGAAGCTCGTCCATTTCTATGTTGCCATGGAGAAGCTTCAATTCAAGATGGAATTTTTTTTTTTTTTTGATAAGTCTATTCAAGATGGAATTCTTTTTATAATCTCAAAATCATGAATATAATTCTCAAAATTAACTGAACAGTAGAGTTAGTGCAGAATGCATATAAATAAGGAGGAGAGAATGAGAGATAGCTCTACCGCTTCTCCCACCTACATGAATTCATAATGCATATCTAGACATTTGAAACCACTTAAAAATCACAATATAAAACAATAGCCCTATTAGCATATCAACCTCTTATAATCCAAGATTCACATATTCATTATTTCCATGCACTCATAACGTGGATGGGAAAAGCTACTAGTCAAGTACCAATAGCCTACCCTACAAAAACTACTAATTAAGGAACCATAACTACCACAGTGATTACAACTTTTGAAACCATAGTGTTCTAACGAACAAAAGAAATCCAGAAAAGAAACATATTATCAATTTGAAAACCAAATATAAGTGAAATTAAAAGTTATAACTCACTACAACCTAGAAACATCACATAACAAAGTGTTAGCCTAAGGTACATGTAGGCACATACGACTCCATGTACTCACACCAAAAATTCTAAGGTTCTCCATGGAGGGGCTGGAGGCTAATGAACAATGTTAACACACAGAACCATCTAAGAATTTAAGACTTACATAAATTTATTTTCGTCAATAGACAAGGCCGATTCTTTAGAGTGAAGAATATTATTCTTCCACAATTCCACGACATAAGCAAACTTCAATCACAACAAAATCTTACCATTAATCAATATAGCTAAAATATTGTGAACTGATGCTTCATGATAAACATATTATGTTGTAAATACCTGTATCACCAATGTCAGTATTAGACTAAGGTTCATGCAATTGCAAATGCATTATCTTTGGAAAAGCTGCCAAACCAATCATCAATCTATTTGTTACAAAACTGTCCTGTTCAGTCTGTAAAAAGATTAACTGAACTAGAAATGAAACAAAATTCCACTAGAAGCTGAAGAAATAAGATATACAGTGCTCAAGAATGAATGCACCCTTATCTCATCTCACCAATCATTACAAGAAAAGGCACTACCAGTTTTTTGCATAAACTGTAACCAACTGATCAAATGAAGATCACGACCTCATTCACATTACAACAAGCATTCTTAACTATACAACAACCAATTCAAAAGAGAAATTGCACGCCATACAAGCATTCGTGTTACAAACCATTTCTCCAAATTTCCTCAAATAAAAATACAAAAGTACACAACAAGACCTGAATCCTTTATAACTATCAATCCATAAATAAACTTTTTAAAACTTATAAAGAAACAATCACTGAGAACTACAAACACTAACATATATTGGCATACAGCAATAACCTACATAAATTAAATTTTTGACTGCTTCAACTTTTAACTATACAACAACAACCATTACCTGCAAAATCGCGACATTCCCAATCACTTGGAAACCAATAGGATTTCCGGTTTCTTAGCCTTGCTCGGAGTGTTGGAATTCGAAGATGCATTTGCTGCTGCTGCTGCTTCTGCCTCCACCTTAGCAGCTGCACGGGCCCTCTTATCGAGCTGAATAAGGCTCCTCGTGGCCAAGATCGCCTGCGGAACCAGATCATGAGAAGCTCTGGCGTATAAACACCTCACGGCCACCGCAGCCTCGTCCTTTACCTCTTGTGGATTCAACGGAGCCAACAAGCAATGCCCTAAAATCCTCAATGCTGGTTGCAATAGCTCCCAAGGTAACGGAATTCTAATCCCCTTAGGTATTTCGGAATTTCCATCATCGTTATCATCAGGCTCGTATTTCTGGATCCCTAATTTGTTCATCTCTTCAACCACGCCTTCAATCTCAATTCCATTCTCAATCGCTCTAGAATCCGAAAACGACGTGCAGTTTTCGAATTCGTCGTCGAACTCTCTTTTACAAGGACAGTCCTGGCCGGCCCAGGCAGCCACGGATCTGCAGAATTCGAGCTTAGACCAACTCGGCATCTGCGAGATCTGCTTGTAATAGCAATCGAGAACAACGCCGACGATGCAAGCACGTTTCGTTGATTTAACGGCGATCTGCGGCTCTAAAGGCAGCGACAAAATTCCAGCGGAAGGCCGATTGTTAACGGCGGCAGCACGGCGAGGAGTGTGGTAAAGCGAGGGCTGAGAGAGGTCAGGGATTTGGACGAGAATCGGCTTTCCGTTGCGGGCTTTGGTTTCGGAAGCGTAGAGAGCGAGGAGTACGGCTTCGAATCCGGCGAGGGAAGGGAGGGAGAGAGAGTCGTCGGAGTGGATGCGAGAGAGGTAAAGGGCGGAGATGAGAGGGAGGAAGGAAAGGACGACGAGTTGCAAGTGAGGGTCGGAGGAGAGGTAGGTGTCGTAGAGCCATTGGCAGAGCGGGTCGGATCCGGATCCGGAGAGAGGGGAGGAGAGGGCGGAGGAGATGAGGGAGTAGGCGGTGGGGGAGGAGAGGAGGGAGAGGGCGGGGCGGTCGGAGTCGGCGAGGGAAGAGAAGGAGAAGGAAGAAGAAGAAGAAGAAGATGAAGAGGGAGAGGAAGTGGAGAGGAGAGAAGAGAGAGCGTGGATTCGAGAACGGGCTTTGGATACGGATTCCCACCAGGAGTGCATCGGGTCGGAGGCGGCGGCGGCGGTGGTGGTGGTGGTTGTAGTTGTGGTGGTGGTGGTGGTTGTGGTGGGAGGGTTTGGAGTGTAAGAAGAGGTGGAGGAGGCGGAGGAGGAGGGAGAGCGAATAGCTCGCTGGTTCGAATGGTAGTCCATTGTGTGTGTGTGAGAGAGTGTAAAATCTGGTAAGAGCGAAGATATGGGAGCAAGGCAGGGAAATGGGGAGATACAAATGTAACGTTAATCGTTACCTTTTTGGATCTGGTGAGCTCAACTGCTAAAAAGTGTACAATCCGGTTAGCTCAACTCCTTTACTCTGTTGTCCGTACCCAAATAAAAGATGTGGAATCAAATCCATCCTAACCGAACCCCCAAAAAAAAAAAGCATTTTCAAAAATGTTAAATGTTATAAATGCTATTTTTTAGCATATGAAACATAAAAAAGTCTTTCATCAAAACTTGTATATGGTATAAAATTTGCAATTTTGCTAGAGTACTCTTATTTTTGAGAGCATGCTGTAGTAAAATTGTATAATATTTTATTAATTTCTAATTCTCCCTCTCGTCAAACACAACTCACTTTCTCGCTATTCCTCTCATTCTCTGGTTTTCTCTCTCTCATTCTCGTTCTCTGGTTCTCCCTCACTTTCTCACTCTCCCTCACTCATCTGCTCTCTGTTAAGCTTCAAGGGTTTGTGGTCAGTGAGTGTGGTCATGATTTGGTGGCTTTTGTGGATTTGATTTGGTGGGTATCGGTGGTTAAACGCACCATTTTGGGTTTGCTCGATTCGATCAAGAGCGAGATTGTTCCAAAACAATCTAAGCTTGCTAAGATTTTCTCCAAGTTGGGGCTTCATGACGCTCCGAGTTGTAGAGAAGAAATTGAAAATCTTAAAGAAGAGGTTTAGAGTCTGAACTAGAGCAATGAGAAATCGAAATCGGAGGTGATTTCTTTGATTGGTCTCGTTTGCTTCGCTAAATGTGTGCTACTCGGAGCTTCAACACTGGATTCGGGTGGGTGGTTGGATGGTGGGTTTTATGGTGGTTGTTGGTATTAGGGTGAGGATGGGTTGTAGTGGTGGGGTTCGGATTTGCAAGTTGTGGGTGGCATTGATGGTGGTTTTGGGTGATTAATTTTTGTTTGGATGTAATGGGTTGCAATTTGTTGTGATTGTGGTGGTTAGGGGTGTGATCGTGGCTGTGACAATGGTTAATTGTGACTAAGTTATAGTTGTTGTGGCTGAGGCGGTACTAGTTGTGGCAATCATGGGTCTCTGGGTTGATTTTGTTTTTGTTTTTGTTTTTCTGGTTGATGGTGGTATACAGTTGTGGGTTTGGGTGGTGATGAGGTTGTGGGTTTGGGTTTGTGATTTTGGTGGTTGGGGATTGTGGTGGTTGCCGGCTGTTGGTTTTTTTTTATTTTATTTTATTTTTTATGGTGGTGGTGGCTGGTAGTGACTAGCCGTGGCTGTGGCTGTGACTAAAGTTGCTTGGATTGAGAAGAAAGTGGTGGAAAGAGAGAGACATAGTGGTAAAATAAAAATAATATTATTTAAATGAAGTTGTAAAAAAATAGAATGTTTGATGTTTGGTGGATTGTAAAGTAGTATGTTAAAATTGATAAAGTAGGATTTTGAAATGGTAAATGCTAAAATATTTAGCATTTTTGATAAGAATGCTCTAAGGTTAGTTTTTATTTTATTTTATTAGAGAGTTTCAACTTATAACATCTGTTCTTGATTATAGTTCTTTATTATCAAACTAAGACACTAATTAGTTTTTGGTTAGGCAACAATTAAACCCAAAATTTCTTATTCAACCGTAAGAAACTTTACTAATTAAATCAACTAAAACTCACTAAGGTTAGTCCTCTTGTTTATGGCAAAAGCCAATTGATTTTTTTTTTTTAGTAGAAACAATTTGATTGATATTTTGGACACCAATCATCATGAAATGGACCTTACAGCATTCATATAAATGTAGTTATTTTAATATTTTAGCAAATATATAGATAAAGGCTCCAAAAAAGCCACGCATTAGTCTCACCAAACTTGCAAAATATTTAGCTAAGAAAAGTGTTCGCCACCCAGTGAGGACATTGTCATCACTATTGTATAAAAAATAATTTTTATTCTTTCTATCTTTTTGCATCTGATGTCTATCTCCATCTTTTCTTCTTTAAAAAAAAAAGCTCTCTCTCTCTCTCTCTCTCTCTCTCTCTCAAGGCATTTTCCCTCTCTTCTCTCTAATTTTAGTGCCACTCGCATTCCTAATCTTCTCCATAACCTTCTCTTCCTTCCCAAAAGCTAACACGACACCACCCAACCCTGACCTCAATGCTGTCACAACTCACTCTCTGTCACAACCTCTTGCTCCTTCAACAGCTCTACGAGCGCCTCACCAATGTGAATATTAAGAAATAATATTATTTAATTGTAGAAGTAGCGAGGTTGATGTATGAGTATAAAAATACTGATAACTAAATTAGAAAAGAAACAGTATTTTTTGGATTAGTTTAGCTAAAAATTTGAGGAGATTGACGTGAATGCTCTTATGGCCAATATCAAAAGTCTATCATATCTTAAATTAAATTAAATTAAATTAAAATGATGAAGTTAACTATAAACTTGATAACTCCACTTAATATCATTTTTATCATATTTGAATTTTGACAAATTTACCATTAAATTACTATTTTTTACTTTTATATTATCAATCAAATGTTTAAATTTCGAGTTCTTGCAATCTAAAATTATCCATTAATATAAAATTATAGATAAAATAGTAAATAACATCTAATTGATACAAAATTTGACATGTATGTTAAGAATTTAAAAATCATGCAATCTAACAATTAAATTTTTAAAATTTTTAGCCCTATTAATTTTTGTTTAAAATACTATTTTGGTACTTAAACTTTAACAACAATTTATTTTTCATCTCTAAATTTTAAAAAGTTTGTTTTATGTCCCTAAACTATTAAAAAGTTTATTTTTCATCTCTAAACTACTATTAAAAATGTTTTACTTTCTATTCTTAAACTTAAAAAAAAAAAAATACTTTTTTTTCATTCTTAAACTATCAAAAAAAAAATTCATTATTATTTTTGTCTCTAAACTATTTTAAAAAACTCTTTACAAATGTTAAAGATGAAAAAAAGAAAAAGAAGGGTAGGATGGGTTTTGGGCTTTTGGGTTATTTAAAAAACTGCCAACTGGAGTAAAGCCCAAAATCTCTGGTCTCGTCTTGCCCAGAACTGATTTCTACTCCTTAAATTTTTTTAAGCAACGGCCATGGTTCGCTTCTCAAGCTCAAACCGAAGAACACGCATTAAAACGCACCGTAAAAGTAAAACCCTAAACCCCTTAGCTCGCCGAAGAAAGAAGAACAACTACATTACAATACAATAAAATACAATACAAACTGCGCAGCCCACTCGAAAACTGAATCCAAAAATGTCTCAGGAGGGAGACTCTATGGAAAAGCTAAAAGGCCTTCAAATCACTTCCCTTGACGACGACGAAGAAGAAGAAGTAGAAGAGTACGATATGAACGAAGAAGAAGACGATGACGATGAAGATGATGATGATGAAGAAGAAGAAGAATTCGTTACCTTAGGTTTCGTTGAGAAGCCTAAGAATCCTTGGTCTCTTCTCCGTCAATTATTTCCTAGCAAAGCCGGAAGCGTACCGGTACTATTTGATTTCTTTGTTGCTCTACAAACGCTTAAGATTTAGTTATTGATAATGCTATTTTTTTTTGTGTGGTGGTTGTAGGCTTGGCTAGATCCGGTGAATTTACCGTCTGGAAAAGCTTGTGTTTGTGATATATGTGGAGAGCCTTTGCAGTTTGTGCTTCAGGTATTGCATATTTTGAATTCGATTTTAAAAAATTTTCTGATTGAATACTTGGCTGCTTCAAGTTGTTTGTTTTGTGATGATCATAGTTAGCGGAATTAGACCATGATCATGTTGATCATGCTAAACTAAACAAGTAGCTTACAGATTATGGCGTTTTGATCATGTTGTATATGATATGTACCAATGCGAGCTAGAAAACTATTGATTTCAAGCCTTTGCTTTTCAATCAAGTGACTGCCTATGCCTAATTTAATTCGTTATTCACGTTGTTAGCAGCTCTATTTATCTCGCACTTTTGCTACACCTCTTGCCATATTCTTTTTGCAAAAGAGCACGAGAAAAATAAAAGGATGGTCTTTGCTTCTAGTTGAGAGCCTTTTTTATTTTTATCTGTTAGTTGTAATTTAATGGCAAGATACTACATAAAAAGCATGCTTTGAAATTGCTTGACAAAACCAAATTAACTTGAATAATTTAGTCCTAATGGCTTCTGTAGTTTCTAAACTTTTATAATGGAAGCCAACTCACACATTCCCTTTGAGGTTTTTGACTTCGGGTAACTTGCTTTGAATCACAACTAGCTCGTCAGACCTTGCAGGAGGTTATTTCCACTCACATTTGTTCAAGAAACTTGAAACTTTTGCAACATCAGAACCAATTGCAATCTTCCGGCAAAAGACCAATGCTATACATTCCATCAAACTGATCCTAGCTGCAGTTTTGTTAACGAGAGAGGCTTATAATTAGTAAAAATAGCTTTCTAGAAATTAAATGCTGTCCCAGATGCTCCACTAGTTACGTTTCTTTTTGAAAATGTTACTCTAGTAGGATCTGGGCTTTTAACTAAGTCTGTAACTCTAGCAAAATAAACTTCAATCCTGCTTCAATTTGCTGCTAGGCCTGATATTAATCTGAATTTTCTGAAATCTGTAAGGAGATATCTGTGTATCTGTATCACATTTTTTCATCTCTTTATCTGTTTTTTTTCCTCCTCTCCTTTGACTTATCAAAAAGAAATATGGACAAATTGTTTATGTGCCTTGAGTTTATAAGTTGATCACCAGTTGATGATGATAATCTCTCACCTTTGATTTTCTAGGTTTATGCACCAATTGAGAAAGAATATGCGTTTCATCGGATGTTGTTTGTTTTCATGTGTTCATCAATGAACTGTCTTCTTCGGGATCAACATGAGCAATGGAAACGCCATCCAGAGAAACCATCTAGAAGGTATAGTCAACTATTGCTTTAAGTTGTATGTTCTATAAACAATGGAATTTTCTAGTTATAATTAAAATTTTAAATTAAAAAATAAAACTAATGACATTTTCTCATTCCTCAAACTTACAGTGTGAAGATTTTCCGTTGCCAAGTGCCTCGCTTTAATCCTTTTTACCCAAGCGAGCCCCCAAGATGCGATGGGACTGACAAACCTTCTGGAACTGGAGGTAGTTCATGGTTTCTTTCATTGCCTATAGATTATTGTTCTTTATATTATGTGCAACTCTGCAGACTCTTCATCTCAACTTCTTGGGTTGGCTACATTTTTTTTTTCCTCATATGTGCCTCAGTACAAAATTATTGGTGGTATAAAACACCTCAGAGAAGCTATAATATTATTATGCCTACGATTTAGAAATTCAAATCCCATATCTCTATCCTCACATCCATATGCAGCATCATAGGCTTCACATTGGCTCTTTGTCTAGGCAGATCTCCTTTTTTACGTTTATTAGAAGAAACAGATTTTAGCACAGCATACGAATTTTCATATTGCATTTATTTCTACTCAAAAGAAAAGGACAAGATGCTTATTTTGGCCACATCCAGTTTCTTCTTTTTTTAATTTTATAGACAAGATGAATTTTTCATGCATTCTTTAGGTGAAGCTTTGGCATACCATGCTGTATATCTGGGTATCTCTGCTTTTCCCATAAAAATTCTTTATTTAAAAAAAAAAATCTAGCTTGAAAAAAAAGAAGATTTTTTTACTTATAAAAAAAAAGAAAACAAAAAGTATTATATTTATTTTTATTTTTTTCTGATTTCTTTGACATTGCATGCTATTGATTCATAACTTTCTCACTCCCACCCATGCAGACGTGAAGTGATTCTATTTTAATTTTTCAATTTATGTTATAGTTTTCGAGTTCGTAAGAATATTTAATGTGTTAAAGTATGATTTATGGTTGATAAATGGAAGCTAGCATGAATGCTCAATGGTAAACTGGTTATGTTTGTTACCAAAATCAATATGACATCCTCGGATATATGTTTAGCAGATTCGTGAAAAGCTAGGAGGATTGCATTTATGAAAACACATTATTTCAAGGACCATAAATATTCCTCTTAGAAGGGTGTCCACATCTCCAAATTATGTTTTTTTTGTTTTTAAATTTTTTAGTTACTATTTCTTTTGAACTTTTTGTTATGCAATTTGATCAGCCCAAGTGATCAATTGAAAGATCAGAATCAATACTTAAGTACTGTGGGTTTGCATAGCTAGCAAGGGCCTGAAAATGTGTTTGGATGTATTCATGCACTTTCAAAAGCTCTAACACTTAATTACTGTGGGTTTGCCTAGCTAGCAGGGGCCCGAAAATATGTTTGGATATATAATATATTTGTGCACTTTCTGTTACATATAAATTGACTTACTTTAATAAAATCTCTGATGGTATTGATGTTTGCTTGTGTTAGCTGCACTTTGTACTTGGTGTGGTACCTGGAAAGGAGATAAACTCTGTAGTAGTTGCAGGACAGCTCGTTATTGCTCAGAGAAACACCAGGTAATTGAGCCTTTTAGGTTCTTTTGTTTCCTCAATGCCAATGAGCTCTAGCTCAAATGGTCCTTTCTCTCCCTGTAAGAACAAGTGGAGGGTGAGGTCTTCAGGTTCAAGACCCACAAGTTGCATGTATTTGTAACTTACTAAAAAAGGGTTATTTCCTCAACACCGACATAAAAAGGTTCCTACTATCCTTTTCTGTTTGCAGGCATTGCATTGGCGCTCTGGTCATAAGATTGATTGTCAACGGATGAGCGTTTCTTCTCAATCATCTGATTGCCCCAATAAAAACAGAACTACTTCAGCAAATTTACAAAAAGGTCAGTAAAGTAGATGGTTTCTATTACAGTGTTAAATATGTAAAAATGGTGCATATTTACATGTATATTTGCTGTTGGAATATAAAAATTTGTCAGCTATATCTTATAGATGGCATCAATGACATCTTATGACAATGGTAACTTACTTATGTCTTATCCTTCTTTATCTAAAAACTTGACCTTGAATATTATAGATACAGGAGTAGTGTTTGATTTATTTATTTATATATTTATTTTTTTGCTGAATAGAAATAAAAGTGGTTAATGTTTATAGAACAGGACTTAGATTCTGGCCTGCAAAATGTTGGCAATTATGTACTATCTGTGTATTGTATATGCTTTGTATATTTACTCCTGGGAAAATATTTATTAACATGTGGTTTATTAATAGAGTAATTGTCAATGCTTAAATTAGTATTTTTAGAAATTTACACCTGAAATATTTTGCATTTGCACACAGTTGCAAGCAAAACTCTGTGGCCAGAATATGAGATGATAATTGAGAATGAAAGTGAACCCAGCACAGAAATGTCTGAGGATAAAGCCTGTACTAGTTCATTGGTCTCCAAGGAAAAAGTTGATGACACAATGAACTCACTGATGGACAGTTTTGAGGTATTTATTGTTTGTGTTGCTGTATTCAATTTTTTTTGTTTCCTTGTTCTAGACTCTTAGTTGCTTATTTCTTTTGTTGATGAACAGGGTGATCATGACAGAAAAAGTTGGGCCTCTTTCCAACAACGCATAGGCAAGGCCCCTGAACAGGTGTTAAGGTGACTGATGTTTCTAATTGAGGACACAAACTTTCACATGTCAAGACGCTTGAAGTATACAAGCATTGGTGCCCTGCAACTATATGGTATGGTTTTAATATTCTGGGTACTCAGGGGGCCTTAATCACCCCCATGGTGTTTGTGGCCCTCATATGGAGAATGGCAAAATGAAAGTACGGAAGCCTCAGTTCTAACTATTTTTGGGGGCCTTCTTATTTTCAGAAAAATGCTAAAAATCTTCTAAATTTTCTGCAACATGCATAAGCTTTTTTAATCTTGCTTTGGAAGCAAACAACACTGATATATATATATATATATATATAATATATATATATATATATCAGTACTCGTTTGAAGATGGTAACCTAAAATTTAATGAGATCCATGTTATATAAATCATCGTTGCTTTGTATGTAACTTACTAATAATTATATGAAAAAAGCATTAATTCTACATGCATGTTGCTTCTTCAACATCTATCAAATATCTTACTTCAAATATTTGTGTCGTAATTTGCCATTAACTTTATAAGTTGGCTCCAAGTCACTTAAACTAGTAATTTTTTTTGTTAGTTACATGGTATATTCTGCGTTCATTATATGCTACATATTACTGACTTTGGTTCCTGATCCTTGTCCATTGAGAGCTAGCCTAAGAAATAAGAACATTGTAAAGTCAGCATTGGTCATTAGTCCTTGCTGCTTTTTGTTTGAATCCACTTATATCCTTCTCCTCCTTTATTTTACAATGATGGGTAATTTTGTTTGTTTCAAAATATCAGGTATTGTAGGAATGGTGGGGCTAAACCCCTTTGGCCCATGTCAAGTGGTCAGCCATCGAAAGCTGATATTCCTAAATGCAATTACTGCGGTGGTCCTCTTTGTTTTGAGTTCCAGGTATGCACATTGCGCCTTTGTAAAATTTCCGTAAAATGTTTCTTTTACATTTTACATTCTATCTTTTCACTCGGTCAATCTCTACAATTAAACTAAATGAAACCTTTGGTTGGTGTCTATTTTGTTGGTGATTTCAGATCTTGCCTCAGCTGCTTTATTACTTTAGTGTGAATAATGAAGTTGACTCTCTCGATTGGGCAACTATTGTTGCGTATACGTGTGAAGCCTCTTGTGAGGGGGGTGCTGCTTACAAAGAGGAATATGCTTGGGTTCAACTCTCTTCGCCATCTGCTACTGTACCTTGATAGTTATTTATCTTTTGATTTCTTTTTTTGGTTATTTATGTTTTTACAGTTTACCTATTCAGTTCTTTTTTCTTGATATGAGCTTTGAGAAGGGGAAAAATATACTTATTTGCTTATCAATACGCATAGATGAATAGTTGGTTAACTTGAGAATCATCATCATAATTCAGGTAATTTAAACTGTGTGATCAATAGTTTATTCATGGGCTGCTGTCATGAGGTTAATTCCTGAATGTATTACGAAATTAATTTCACCAAGTCCTGCCATTAGATCCTTTCTTCAGGTAACATAACATGCACAGTACTTTCTAAATAATACATCCAGACAGAAGACGCATATAGATAACCGAATAAAAGTCATTTGCCAACACTCATTGATGGGATTGACGAATTCAACTTATATGGACAAGGTCATCCACACCAACGAAGTAGCATTGACAGACAAAATAACTTGGTGCCATTGACGATATAAACCCCATTACCGATGAAGGGAAAGAAGTCATTCAATGCGGCCTAACTAAATATCTCATACGGTTACAAAGACAGCTGTATAGACTGTTAGAAGCCCATTAAAGCTCACATTATTGACCAGGAGGCGTTACCAAAAGAGGCATAAAGCCACAATAAATGCCACAATGGCTAGGGGCTTTAGAAACATATATAAAGCCCTCACAAGCACGAGCAGAAGGTACAAAAAAACACAGAAATACTTGTTATCTTTACTACTATCTTTCATAAGACCTCATTTATACTGATTTGAGCATCGAAGGCGTTGTGGCAAGCACCACACCGGTGACCACCAAAAGGAAGTTTCCTTACCATTTCCATACCAGCAGGAAAGAAGGTTCGGCTCCATCTAGATGTGTTTACTTGGACTGACGAATTTGCACTTCATCACTCATAGTGTTCCAAATTATAAATTGTAGCATGTTATGCGTTTGATTTTTTTTTTTTATTTTTTATTTTATGTTAAACTTTGGTTACTTTATATAGAGAAATAGAGACTTGATAGACAATTTTTATTTTTTATTTAGATGTGATAAACATTGTTATGGTATAAAGTAAAATACATAAAGTGAGATAAGATTTTTATTGATAGATAATCTTGCTTGGCCTTACGACGAGTCCATAAAAAGTACATCAACAAAATTATTCATAATACCACAAAAAGTGAATAATAACTCATTTGTCACACTTATAAACCAACTAGCTCTCAAGGATTCACCACACTACAGTTCTTCCTAATCTCTCCCGAAGTTCCTGTAAGCACTTGAATGGCTCCCATCCTCATAATCGATTGAGCAAACTCTGTGAAAAAATTCTGAGAGTTAAGTAGCTCATTGACATTGTAGGTAGCTTCACTGTCGGTTAAAAGTGCAGCATCAGATTGGAAAAGACCTTTGTTTTGCTTCAAGATGTTGAAATAATTGTTGTCAAAGGACAAGGGGCTTCCAGGATCCATTGGCACAATAGTTACATTGTTTGAGAGGCTTTTGCATTGGGTTTTCAAGAAAGCAGCATAGGTTAAGTTTAGAGAAGGATCTTCATCATTTTTTCCTGTGAAATTGTATAGCCTGTTGCTGAAGAAATTGCAATGCCCGACACCAATTGTATGTCCACCTAACCAAAATTAATTTATAAATCTTTTGGACATAGCTCAAGATATCATTTTGAAAGAAATAGATTGATACTACTTAAGACTACTAGCAATAGGGGCTTAAATTTTACATCTACATTTGTAATATAATAATACTTTGTTAACACAAAATTATTGAAACCATGTTCTCATATTACAAGCTTATTATATAAACCTTCCCCCCCCCCCCCCTCCCCCCCCCCCCTTCTTATAGAATCTTTACCTGATAAAACAACAAGATCATGAACTGAGAGACTTTTGTTAGCAAAAGATTGTTTCAGGGTGGTGAAATTGAAGAATGGTGATGGGAGGTTGGCAAGGGCCTCTGACTCACGCGATATGATTCCATCCCTTCTACCGGTAAGTACATCCCAAATTGGCCACTGAAACTGCAGTCATTTCCACAAGCACTTGATTACCTAATGCTAAATTCCAGTATGTTATTTAAAAAAGAAGGAGACAAAAAGAGATTGAGGTATAGCATTTTGCTAGCAAAATTAATTTATAGAAACAAAAAAGGTATATTTTCCCTTAAAAGATAACATAAACTAGGTGAACTGGTGCAAAACTCGAAAAGCATCCTCTTCATTTGAAACATATCAGTTTCGTAATTTTAAATAAGGGATTAAATTCTGTAAGGATGTGGTGTAAAACTCATGTTTTAACCCTCCAATCTTAATATGTCACATCATCTTATCATATATTTAAGAATAAGTACAACCACACCCAATCAATTCTAATACCAATATATAAATCCAATCAAATTGAGAATTTATTGAGATGTTATTTGGTGTGGTATGATGGATTAAATTTTAAGTAATTTACTGACATGGCAATCACTTATTGGATGGGGTAAAACATGGATTTTATACTTCATCCTTATCAAATTCAGGCTCTTTAAATAAACATAATATATATATATATATATTATATATTATATATATATATATATATATGTAGTATCATATTATATAAAATTTTAAATGACATGACATTCTATACACTGTTAGATCGATTAGAAATAAAATCTTAATTGTGAATTTGGTCAAAAACATCAACTTCACTAGCTTGGCCTAGTTTTTCAAACCAAACACATCCCACTTGTGCTACTCTTTTGATTCCAAGTCACACTAGAATATTTTCAGTACTTACTTGGTAGGAAACTGAGTCTCTAGCAGCCAAAGCAACGATATCTGCACAAGAAACTACTCCAGGACAGGTGCTTTCTAGCTTAGTCTTCACCTCATCTATTATGTTGAATCCTGCCAAAGATAGGTTTGGAATTGCTGCCTTCTCAGCCAAGTTATTTGGGGTAGAGTCTATCAGTACAGAGGCATCACAACCCTGACACATTATAACCATTCAAGACGTTAGATGTCTGGTAAACATATAACAATGCATGTGTTTCCTAGTATGAGAAATGAATGCTAGCTGTGAATGTAACTAACATGACCTGTTATGATTTAAAAAATATCACTTCTACCTAAATTTACTAGTGGCAATACTTTTATTATGTGTCAATTATAAGAAGTCATGTTAATAGTTGTAAAAAATGTTGTATTCTTAGATTGATTGTAATTTTAGGACATGTATCATAAGAAGGGGCGTAATTCATGAAAAGAGAAAGAAGGGAGAGAGATGAATAACCCTGACGAAACAATCATGAAAATGCATCCTCAGAAATTTGGCAGGCAAAGTTGAATTGCTTGCCACACGGTTCCATATGATTTCCTTCACAATTTCCTCAGCATGGGGACAACTCTCCTCATAAAAATGCATTCTCAACTGTCCATGACAAGGTCCTAGAAGCCCAAACACTGCTATAAAGATAAAGAAGGAACTCAAATTAGTATTCATCTCTCTTTGTTTCCTTGCTTTACTACATACTTTTCCAACACAAGCATTGCATCCTTAAATAGAGGTAATGGTCTTCTTTCTCCGAGTAAATGGTTTCATTACAGGAAGGTAAAATTAATTTAAATAATGTTCAATCTTTAGTTGATATTGAGATTTGTGATAGGGAGAGGAGAGATTGTTTGACTTGGCTTCCCACTTTTTATATATTTCTTCCTCTGTCTTAGTTAAATTACCTAACATAGCAAATAAATTATTTAGGGGAACACCGTCAATTGGTTAGGGCAGTTTATATATTAATTTCAATTATCAATGTTTTTCATGACTGTCATGAAAAACATGTCACACCCATAGAGCACTCTCCGCATGCATCTTTCTCGATTAAAAAGAATCAACTGCTTAAGTCATTTTTTTTTTTTTCAAACATAACCTTAATTTTTTGTTGTACTGTTATAACACTGACCTACACTACAACAAGTAAGAACGTATGTAATAATAACAGCAGCAAAGTCCTCAAAATTTTAGAATCGGTCATAAGTCATGACTGTCATAAAAAACATGTCACATCCATATAGTACTCTCCGCATGCATCTTTCTCGATTAAAAAGAATCAACTGCTTAAGTCATACTTTTTTTTTCGTCACTTATGACCGATTCTAAAATTTTGAGGACTTTGCTGCTGTTATTATTACATATGTTCTTACTTGCTGTAGTGTAGGTCAGTGTTATAACAGTACAGCAAAAAATTAAGGTTATGTTTGAACAAAAAAAAAAAAAAGTATGACTTAAGCAGTTGATTCTTTTTAATCGAGAAAGATGCATGCGGAGAGTACTATATGGATGTGACATGTTTTTCATGACAATCATGACTTATGACCGATTCTAAAAGTTTGAGGACTTGGTTGTTGTTATTATTACATATGTTCTTACCTATTGTAGTGTAGGTCAGTGTTATAACAGTACAACAAAAAATTAAGGTTATATTTGATAACAGTTTTTGTTATTTATTTTCAAAAGTTTGTTTTTGATAATATAAAGAAAAAACAATTTTCTTGTATTTTTTGAAATAAAAAACATGTTTAGTTAGTTAAAATTAAAAAAATAGTTTTTTGAAGAAAAAAAAAAATTAAAATATGTTATTACTAGAATTTGAACTATAATATTAACTTATTAAATAAGGAAAATTTATTAAATTAAATACGTTTTTTCATTAACTTTTAAAAAAATGTTTTTAAAAATAAAAAATAAGAAAAAAACTCAAGGAATATAGTCACATGCTGCTTTATTCTTGGAAATAAACACACTAATTTCTCCTGCATTAAATTAACAATCTGGCTGGTGGGAGCCGTTTGAGCTAATTCTTCCTACCAAATGCTGACACAAATTGAAAACAAATTGAATTTAACGCAAATTTAGTCGAATTTGTTGCATCCTCCATCGAGGTTTCCTTGCTAGCTTCTTGTGCAAGGGATAGCCTACATGCGTTTTCGTTTTTCCATGATGGGAAAGTTTACAGAATCCTAGATTGGTGGCTAGTCAAAGACTACTGTCTCAAATAAGATATATTACATTTTTTTATTTGGGTTTTATTAATGTATATCTTTAAAAAACATATATTATTAAATTATTTGATGAAACTTTTTATAAAAAAAAAAAAGACTAGTTTTCTTGATAACTTTTTCATAAAACATTGTCTAAAATACGTTAACTTGACTGTTTTTTTTCTTTTATCTCTCCTACAGCCCTACATAATACATTTTTCAGGTATATATATATATATATATATATATTATATATATATATATATATATATATATGTTGCTTCCATGCAAGGACACAGTATTTCCTCTTTTTCATGGCATTGTAGGCATAGTTGTACACCTAATTATCTGGGTCAGCCCAAATGGAAATTAATGTCAATGCAGCAGAAGATAACCGAAATGGCACGATGTTAGACATGCAGATCAGAATGTCAACTTGACAAGATGTTTGATGAAAATAACTACAGACAAAGAGACAGTGTAATTCACGAGCGGAGGATTCCTTGACGGCTGATGAATAATGATAACCATCAAGATCATTTGCATTATAAAAAATTTAAAATGTTTGTCAATTTTAACGTAAGATTATTTATTTATTTATATAATCACTTTTTAAAAATACTTATATTATATTATTTATTTTATACTACATTCTATTAAAATATTATTTATTACTCTCAAAATATCTCTCTGTATATGAGTAAAAAAATATTAATAAATATATTTACATATAAATAGTAACGGTGTATATTTACATGATTATGTAGCAACTAAACAAGTTTACATAAATTAATGTAGGTGATTTTTGGAGTTTGATGAGCAAAATTTATAATATTAGACATTAACAAATATGAGTGCTCTTATGCTTGTTATGAAACTTTATGACATTCAATCTGACTATTTCTCCCATGACGGGTCTCATATTTTTAAGAACTTTTTTGACATAGTTGGAAGCATACAACTTTTCAGATTAAAGCCAATACCTAACCTTGTTGATAAGCTTTTCAGACTTAGTGTCTGTTTGGCTAACTTATTTTTTGTCAATTTTTATTTTACTATTTAACTTATTTTTACTACTATTAATAGGTCTCATTACACTTTTTGATACTATTCATGAGTCCCACTGTGCTATGTCAACTAACATTTACTTTTATTTGGAGTACTTTCAGCAAAAAATTTTCAGTTTCAACAAAGTAAGCAAATCCCAAACAAACCCTTAATTTGCTATCTTTAATGATATATTATTAAATTAATTAGTTGTACAACTTATGTGGACAATAGACACCTACCTTGCTCAAGCTAGGTTGTCTGAGATGAATTGGTAGCCAAACCGAGTAGTGTTAAGGTTGAATTCAACTGATGAAATACATCAAATGTGAATAAATCTGTATTATTTTGTATTGATAGGCCAAACGTATTGACCCCTTGTGATGTATTAAGTTGATTAATTAGTCAAGTTTATTAATTAATCAAATTAACAGGCAAATGTGTGGTAGCATAAACAAATCACCAATAAACTAAAGTGCAGCGAAAAATAAATTAACATGGTGATTTGTTAATGAATGGGAAAAACCTTTAAGGCAAAAACCCCACCGAGTGATTTTAAGGTCACCACTCCTGAGAATCCACTATTATCACAATAAGCGGTTACAAGTAAAGGAATCCCAATACCTTATATCAATTTACAGTTGAACCCTTACCCCAATACCCAATTGGACTTGTTTTGTATTGACAATATCTCATTTTCAATGCATGGCTCCCAGTATGTGACTTCAATCACCAACTTGAGAAAGATGTTGGCTGCAAAGTTCTTCAGTTCATCCTCACAATGAAGAATGAGAAGATGCTTGGTTACAAAACCCTTTGGTGCAAAGACACAACAGCTTCTTCACAAAGAGATAAAATAGGGCAAACTTTGTCTTCGATCACAAATTGCTTGAACAGACTTTGCTTAATGCTTGTGCAACTTGTGCTTACTTTGACGGCCCTTACAATAATCCTTTTATATGTCTAGGGTTATGAGAAAAGAAGGCCCAAAGACATGTCCACGGATCAGAATCAAAATAGTACTGAAAAACTTTTTTTCCTTAATCTCGACAGTTGGAGGTGTCGAGATGCTGTCGAGCAGCTATCGAGCCACGAGGCTAGAACAGCTTCTTAAAACTCGATAGATGCAGCTATCGAGCTTTAATGAAGAACACTTCTCAGCTTGTTTCTTGGACAGACTTGCATGACTTTAACACTTGATCTTGAAACCTTGTTTCTTGAAGTATCAAAAACATCTTAGATCTACCCAATTACAAGTTAAGTGCGTTTTGTCAAAGGATTAGTCAATTACATAAAATAATGACATATGTTCTTAACAATTGAACCACATATGTCCTAACAATCTCCCCCTTTGGCAATCCGTGACAAAACCACGACAAACAAATGAACATATGAGAGAAGTCATAAATCACTCAACTTATACTCACTTGTTGAATACAATAAAATCTATCCTAACATAAACTCTTGAAAAACTTTGCAAGAAGAGAGTTCATGACAAGTAGACTTTAAACACTTTATTTCTGAAACACTTTAAACAAAACACATAAAGACATCTTTGTGTGAAGCAGAAATAAGAGATTGCATACAAATAGAAGAATCGTGTGTATAAAGAGAGAAAAGAAACAACACATGTAGAGATAGGTGAATAAAACATACATTATCATATATATATATATATATATATATATATATTTATACCACTTGAGAAACATCATGTATGTAAAAATGGTCACAAGACCTAGGTACAAGAACAATGTATCTCTAACAAGAAAGAAAATAAAAAAAATACATGTAATCCTTACTACATCCCTAAAAAACAAACTCTCCCCCTAACAAAAATCTCCTAACCCTCTCCCTAAGAGTGATTACTCTCATATCCAAAACTACTCCCCATTTTTGTCACGAGTGACAAAGGGTGAGAGTGTCAAGTAGACATCTCGTTAGAACTGGAAGAGCCATCTCCATCCTCATCATCATCATCGCTAGAACCATCATCAGGTGTCTCGGATGCCTCGGGAGGAGGAGAGGGAGACTCCACAAAACCACCAAGGCGAGCTTGCCGTCTAGCAATGCGGCCAACATGGGTGTTCACTTGATACAACTCCGTAGAAAGTGTATCAAGACGAGCATCCATGCGCTGAAGCTGCACCATGATCGCATCCAAAGTCACACCTCTCGCTGAAGAAGAGGGAACAGAGGTAGAAGGAGCTGAAGGAGTGGGAGGAGTTGTCGAACCGGATTGCCTTGCACAAAACTGCGCCTCGCTTTGTTTAATGGTAGCGTAGTCAATGACACACATAAAGGAGAAGTGGTTGGATGAGGGAAAAGGAACAGAGAAGTGGCGTAAGATCCGCGTGATAGTAGAAGGAAAGATGAGCTTATCATGGGTAGCCGTATCCTTTTAGACATCTATGATAGAAATGATAAAATGTGAAGGAAAGTCTATGGAAAGATCCTCAAGAAGAGACAACATAATATGAGAACGAGACTTTGTAATGGAGTTGTAGTGAGAGAGATGATACAACATAAAAGTCATCACCATGTTCAAGAATTTAGGACCTTTAGCAAAAGGTCGACATGATGTAAACTGATACTCACCCCAATCAGCTAAACGCTCACAGAAAGCAGAGATCATCTCATCTTTGGACACAGTCTGTAGACGCTCACAACTGGGGTAGTCAGGATGCGTAACTCTCGGAACACGAAGCACATCGTATACCAACTTCGGTGTGACGATAATGCGTGTACCTCGAACGCGAGTATGAAAGAGAGGTACTGAAAGATCAGTTCCATGCATGTTGGAGTAAAACTCCTGTATTAGCACGGAAGGGCATATGACCGGGACGTCACACAGTGACTCCCATTCTCGTCTATGAATGACATTGGGAAGGTCAGTGTCGACAAAATTCGACAAGACAACTTGGCATTCTGAATGAACACCTTGTTTAGAGAAGTTCTTCAAGAAGTCCTTTTGGGCTTTCTCATCACGAAACCGGACAGAGAAGGGAGTAGGATTAGAAGATGAAGAGGCCCTTGAACGCAGAGGGTTCTGGACTGGAGCAGACTTACGTTTTGGTGCCATTGACGCACTAGAGTAAACAAGAGAGAGAAGGGGAAGAAAGAAACACTCAGAAAAGTTCCAGCACAATTCAAATATAGCAGGTATATTGAAAGGAAAGAACGTATGCATGAAAAATGCATGAACATGTGATATGCCATATAAAAGACATCATGGGCTTCGCCTAATCCAATCCTACCCGCACACAATCAAAATGCACACATCTAAATGCATGATAATATTATTATAATGCTTATGAGATGCAATGTATGAGATTTGAAACTCATTTAGGCAAAAACCCATCCCAAATTTTCACAAAAACTCAACAATTTTGAAAAAATCCCCAAAAGTTTTCTAAACTCAAAATCCTAGGTTTCAAAACATGAAATGCATGTATAATGAAAGATAAGAGGCTTACAAAGAGAAGAAAAGCTTGAAAAAAGCTTGAAGAAACCTTGAGGAAAGTGTATGAGTGATAGAAAGTGAAAAAGGGAGGAGAGAAAAAGAAGCTATCGAGAGAGAGATTGAGAGAAATGAAGTCTGGATTGCACAAAACCTATTTATAGAACCTTAGTAAATCTCGACAGATAGAGATGCCGAGAGGTGTTGAGATAGGTGTCGAGGTAGGTGTCGAGAAAAAGACGTCGACCGATGCAACTATCGAGGAGGTGTCAAGGAATGAACCATCAGACACAAGTAAGAAGCTCGATCGATCCACCAACTGTCGAGAATCTATTGAGAGGTCAGGAGGTTTCTCAATCGATCTAGAAGCTATCGAGAGGTCAGGAGGTTTCTCAATTGATCCAGAAGCTATCGAGGAGCTGTCAAGATTGTGATAAGATACAATTGAGGATCTTGACAGATAAGCCAGGTATCGAGAGGTGTCGAGAAGGTATCGAGAAGGCTTAAAAACAATTTTTCAAAGAGGAGAAAAATATAGATATGAATGCAATCAAGCATGCAACTCAGCCAACGACCCAACCAACATTTTAACCTCTCAAAAGCATCTCTTAATCAACAAAGAGTTAAGCATTTAGCTCTCAAAAACACACACATGCACACTAAACAAGTCTAACCAATTTTATATTTCAAAAATAAGTTAAGACAGTTTAGTGAGCATGCATCAACACATGTAAACCTTGTGATGGCCAAATCACATTGTACCTACACATGTATCAAGAGTAGCAAAAAATATTGCGTGTTTTGTGTGAAAAACATTGCAAGATTGCATGAGTGTCTCAAGGTTATGACGATTTGAGATATGAGAAAATCACTTTAACTCACACACAATCATAACTGTTTGATGGGGACTATCACCTTTGAGATACATCCTATAACTCCCACATCTCTTAGAAAACACGCTTGCAATCATATTTAAAGCATTTTGTTCTTTTTGCTTTTATTTCTTTGAATATTTTTTTTTATTAAGCAAACCATGCATAGGTATACAAACGAGAGAAAAGAAATACTCAGTTATGTTAAGCCCTTTGACATTGCACTTTTACTATGCCAAAGCATACAGATGTCAATGACATTGCACTTTTGCTATGCCAAAACATACAGATGTCATTTCATGATTGGCGGGTAACAGAGGTGAGATGGTTATTTATGCCTTTCTCTTAGGATTTTTTAGTCATTCCCGTCAAAAAGAGTGATACGAGTGTTAAGTACAAGAGATCACTTAATCTTACTCATCACAAACAAAGAGCCACAAAGCTCACTTGCTTAGTTGTGCATAAGGATGCTCATCTAACCTACAAGAGATACAAAGTTTAGAAAACTCTATTTCAAAGGCCATTTTAAGGTTCACAACAACTGATGTACAAAAACACACGCTGTTTTTGTATTTTTCTGAAATTTTCAAATTTTTTTTTCAATTTTTATTTGAAACAAAACAAAATAACTAAAATTGAAAAACTATTAACCAAAAACATGCAAAGTAAAACAAAGCAATGCATATAAACTAGACTGACTCAAAACATTAAAGCAAAACACACAAGTAATGCAAAAACAAAAACAGAAGAAGAGAGAAAAACAGTGATTAGATCACTTGCAACCCTTTTCCTTCCACACCTTGGAAGAACCTTTCCTTTTCGAAAACTCTTGAACAGGCGGTGAGGGGGAAGAATTGATACCATTCAAGTTCGAAAGGAACATGAGGGCTTTGAGAAGATCTCCAAAAGGAGCAAATGAGGACAGAAACTGATTCTGGTTTCCCAACGCCAACATGCTGTTGCTATTTTGAGTGGCTAACCACTTATAGCAATTTGGTCGAGTATGACCAGCTGCTCCACAGTGATGACAAAGATGCTGCTTCTTTTGTTTAGGCCTTTGAGAGATAGCCTTCTTAGCCCTAGGGTTTTTAACTTCCTTTTTATCCTGCTTAGGGGGTGCTCCTAAGATAGATTTACCTTTCTCTATGTTCTCACTTGATAATACAGTTTTGATAATAGCGTTCTCAATTTCAACATTATTGCTAGGGGGAACAAAGACAGTAGTACTAGTAGAAGCAATATTAGAGGAAGAGAAATCATACCCTAAACCTGTTCGATCTAAAGCAGATTTTTGAAAATCGAGCATCTCATCAAGCTTAGCACTTGAAGTCCTTTCTAGCTGAGCTCTGACTTGGAATAGTTCTGCCTCAAGCTTCTTAGTCTTCTCAGCCAAGAAGTTATTTTCAAACCTCAGTGCTCCAATAGTTTGATTTGCTTTATCAAATTTTGTGGAAAGCTCTTCACGTTCAAGCTCTACATCACTAAACTTCTTGGTGGTCAACCTATACAGCTTCTCGTGCTTTTCTGAGACCTTATATAATTTTGCATAGGCTGTGTGAATGTCATCTTGATCATCCATCTTCTCAAACTTGGCTTCCACCAATTCCTCTTCTTCATCCACATCTTCAACAATCCCCTCAGTAGAATTAACTGCGGCAGTGAAGGCATTCAAAATTCCATCATCCTTATTGTCGGAATCATCTTCAGGCTCGGTGTCGCTTAGTGTAACAGCAAGTGCCTTAATTTTCCCAATCATCTTGAGATACGTTAGGAATTCCTGTTTCATATGTCCAAAGCCTTGACACCCAAAGCACTTACGTCTTGTAGGAACAGTGTATTGACTGCCATCCCTTGCATCCTTCTTCCCTTTGTCTTGACCCTTGAACTAAGAAGAACTGGATTGCCTACGGTCCTTATTGAAGCCTTTCCCATTGGCATTCTTCATGAACTTCTTGAATTTCCTAGTGATGTAGGACTTCATCTTAGAATCTTCATCGTCTAAAGACTCTTCTGTCTCACTGCTCTTGGCCTTCAGTGCCATATTCTGCTCTTTCTCATTTTTCCAATTCTAGACAAACCCAACTCGTAGGTCTGTAGATTTCCAACCAGCTCTATCAAAGGAATTTTATCAATATCCTTCGATTCTTCAATTGCAGTGATCTTGGCATGAAATCTTTCGGGCAGAGATCTGAGCACTTTTCTCACAATCTTGAGTTCTGGGATAATTTCTCCAAGATTAAAAGCAGAATTCACTATGTCCTTGAGTTTAGCATAAAACTCGTAAAATGACTCATCCTCCCCCATCTTTATCTCTTCGAAGCTTGTAGTGAGCCTCTGTAGCTTCAAATCCTTGATAGCCTTTGTTCCCTCATAGGTTGTCTGGAGAATGGTCCATGCTTCCTTTGCAGTTTCAGTGGAGGATATCTTCTTGAATTCCTCATTTATGATTGCACTGAACAAAGCATTGAATGCTCTGCTGTTGAAGTTTTTCGCCTTGATCTTTGCCTCATCCCAATCGGCCGACGCTTCCTTTGGCTTGGTCCAGCCAATAGCTAGAGCTTGCCACACCTTCTCATCTAGAGACTGCAAGAAGGCACTTATGCGTATTTTCCTGTATGCATAATTACTCTCATCAAATAAAGGAGGGATAATAAGAGATTGTTCTCTATCCATGACAACAGGGGTCAATGGATCACACACAAGGATTAAACCCTAATCAGAGTGTGCTTGTTCTGATACCATTTGATAGGCCAAACGTATTGACCCCTTGTGATGGATTAAGTTGATTAATTAGCCAAGTTTATTAATTAATCAAATTAATATGCAAACGCGTGGTAGCACAAAAAAATCACCAATAAACTAAACTGCAGCAAAAAATAAATTAACACGGTGATTTGTTTACAAATGGAGAAAACCTCCAAGGCAAAAACCCTACCGAGTGATTTTAAGGTCACCACTTTCGAGAATCCACTATTATCACAACAAACGGTTACAAGTAAAGGAACCCCAGTACCTTATACTAACCTACAGTTGAACCCTTACCCCAATACCTAATTGAACTTGTTCTATAGTGACAATCTCTCATTTTCAATGTATGGCTCCCAGTACGTGCCTAACCAATTGCGCGGATCCTAGTACGCGACTTCAATCACCAACTTAAGAATGATGTTGGTTGCAAAGTTCTTTAGTTCATCTTCACAATAAAGAATGAGATGATGCTTGGTTACAAAACCCTTTGGTGCAAAGACACAGTAGCTTCTTCACAAAGAGATGAACTAGGGCAAACTTTGTCTCCGGTCACAAATTGCTTGAACAGACTTTGCTCAATGCTTGTGTAACTTGTGCTTACTTTGACGGCCCTTAAAATAATTCTTTTATATGTTTAGGGTTATGAGAAAAGAAGGCCCAAAGACATGTTGATGGATCAGAATCAAAGCAGTACTGAAAAACTGTTTTTCCTTAATCTCGACAGCTAGAGGTGTCGAGGTGCTGTTGAGCAGTTGTCAAGCCACGGGGCTAGAACAGCTTCATAAAGCTCAATAGATGCGGCTAGAACAGCTTCTTAAAACTCGATAGATGCAGTTGTCGAGATTTAATGAAAGAGCACTTCTCAGCTTGTTTCTTGGACAGACTTGCATGGCTTTAACATTTGATCTTGAAACCTTGTTTCTTGAAGTATCAAAAGCATCCTAGATCTACCCAATTAGAAGTAAAGTGCGTTTTGTCAAAGGATTAGTCAATTACATAAAATAATGACATATGTTCTTAATAATTGAACCACATATATCCTAACATTTTTAATGCTCAAGACATGCTCGTGCTTACACGGCTACGCCTCCATGTTTAATAGATTAGCTAAGAACGTGTACTACAACTAACTTTTTGGTGCAATCAAATTGTTTGCTTAAATAAATAAATATTTTTTTCCTTAAAAAAAATGTCTCTAGGAACTTTGATTATATGTAGTCAAAGGAACATGGAGTTGTTTGCCAAATCCCAAATTTTTTTGGTGTGATGATTTCTGTTATAGAAGAATTTTACAATAATGTCAAAGTCAATGATGTTTTATTATACTTTGATAAAATTAATATCGCTATATTATTAAAGTACGTACAAATAAGATGCGATTCTCAATCCATTGTATTAACCTCAATAATGATTAGTAAATAAGTAAATTTTTCTTTCAAACCATGTGGAGGTGGAGAACAGCACCAAACAATTTGGCAAGATAGCATAATTAGTACTTTAGAAAGCAAATATCTATTAACAAGAAAACCTTGTAGATTAAGTGTTTGACACACGTTAGCGACTACATCCAGAGTTCAAAACCCCTCTCTTATTTATCGAATCATAAAAAAAAAAAAAAATAAAAAGAAACAAATATTACCTTTATAGAAAATTTTTTCCTCTATACCAGTTTAGAAGATTTTCTTCCAATCCACTACATGATTGTTAAAAAGACCATATTTATCAGTAGTTTTAGTCACATGACATTTTTAATAAATTATATGATGATGCTAAAAATCGTCAGTAAACCACACGGTCCTCACGTGCTCCCAGAAAGAACTTGCACAACACAAAAGCTGAAGACCTTAAGAGGAGTATCGGTGTGGTACCGGCCAAATACCCTCCAACGGTCAAGTTAGAGAAATCTCTTGTTTACAACTCAAGAGTGCCAGAGCTAGGGTGAATTATGCATACCTTAATTTATGAGAATTTTAGGTATTTATAGTAGTGTGGGGTTGACATCTGTGCCTTGCCCAAAAAGTTCTTTTCTTCTAGGAGAGAACCTCTTGGATTCTACATATCTCCTAGAATTCCTTTCCTTGTAGGAGTCTTCTTGATTATGGTTAAGCATGCACCGCAAGAAATCGCCTTATTCGCGTAGGCGTGGAGATCAAGTAAGGCCATGTTGGACCCAATGGAGGTTGGCTTACCCTCTTCAGCTTGTTCTCGTCAACTTATTGAAGGAAAAATGCATGTGCGCAGCGAAAAAATAAACAGATCTACTTCATTCATAAAAGTTAACATGTACTATATAAGTTTCAGAATTTAAGAAGAAGAGAGTATACCTTGAAGCGGTGAATTTCAAAATCTGAAGATCAAAGTCTCTTGGGAACACTTTCAATCTTCACTCCAATTCCACTAATGCCCAAGATGTGTGGTCTCTCAATCAGTTCCAAAGGGAGAAGGTCAAGGAGTGTCTAACACTTCTTACACCACTTCGCAATGGTGTTCTTACAAAATTCTCTACAGAACGTTCTGTATATTTTTCCTTTCTATCTAACCGATTATCTAATTGGGTTGGCCTTTTGGGCCTTTCCAATTGGGCTTAAGCATGTGACTTTGAGTGGGACCAAAAGGGACCAATAAGACACTAGCTCCAATGGGCCTTGAGTTTTTCTGTTAATTCTTGATAAGTCCAAAGTTACCATTAACTATATTTAATACCACTATATAAATATAGTTGCACTCTAGACCTTATCTATAAATTATATCCCAAGACTTTATTATACATGCAACCCCTTTATAAAATATTCGTAGTAACACAAAATCATGAATGTAGACTGCCACTTTGTAAATTACTACATCTTATTCTTGAGTACCCGGTTTAATCCTTTAAGTTATTCATCATATATTTATGAAATTCAATTTCATAAATATATACTCTAGTAACTATTTACTAAAGTAGTTAGGCCTAACATTCTGAATAACAAACCCATTAAACTTATCTCAAGGGAATATTTTGTATCTCTGTTATGAGACTATGAATTTCATCTCGAGAATATATGTTCTATCAACACTAAATATGCTTGCCCAACATACTGAGGTTTTGATCTCTTCTTTAGACCTCACTCTTGATATATCAAAGCAACCTACACCTCATGATCAGGTCTATTATTCTCTCAGGATTATGAGTTCATGTAAATATAAGTCGTGAGTTTATTATTCATTTGACAGTCGTTAGGAGAATAATAAATCTCACACCGGTCCAGTTCAATATGTTTTAACTCTTAAAACATATCAACATATAGAAATCTCCATTTCCATGATCAAGACAAATCATCTTAGTTGATATGTTATAGTCTTCACAGATGAAATGCCCAATTTCATCACCGACTATGAACTAAAATTCTGAGTTTACAAAGAACTTGTGATTTATATCTTCTGTGACTTTTCACATAAATCACATACTATGCATCTCATGGACTATATGATAATGTCTCAATATTCATGTTACCATTCTTTTAGATAATAGAAAAACAACTTTATTAAACACAACATTAAGTTATACATAACGTCATACATAATAACATACTTAGCATCATACAATAGGATTTAAGGGCACACATCCTAACAATCTCCCACTTGTCCTAAAGACTATTATGCACTAATCTAACTCCCATCTCCTCCAAATGTGACTCGAAAGTCCTTTGGGGCAATGCTTTGGTAAAGGAATCTGCTAGATTCTTTGCACCATCAATCTTTGCTACTACCACATCTCCATGAGCAACAATGTCTCGAATGATGTGATACTTTCTCTCTATGTGCTTTACTTTCTCTCTATGTGCTTTCCTTTCTTGTGATTCCTTGGATCCTTGGATTGTGCAACCGTTCTACTATTGTCGCAGAATAATGTAATAGGAACTTGCTTAATTCTCATAACACCAAGATCAAAAAAGAATTTCTTGAGCCAAACAACCTCTTTTGCTGCTACATAAGCAGCAACATACTCAGCTTCCATGGTAGAGTCTGCAATACAAGATTGCTTAACACTCCTCCAACTTATGGCTCCACCTCCCAAGTGAAAACACATCCTGACGTGAATTTTTTGAAATCTAGATCTGACTGAAAATCTGAATCCGTATAACCAATGGGAATCAAATCCTCACAATGGCAAACAAGCATATAGTCTCGTTCTCCATAGATACTTGAGAATATGCTTCATAGCTTGCCAATGTTTTGGTCTTGGATTTGATTGATATCGGCTTCTCACTGCAAAAGCATAAGGTACTTGTTTGATCATATGTTCTTCCTCTTGAGTCTTAGGCTTTTGGTCATCAGAAAGAGGATCTCCATGTCTAAAAGGAAGTAATCCTTTCTTGGAGTTTTGCATGCTAAACCGTTCTAGAACCTTCTCTATATATTCAGCTTGTGACAAACCTAACATCCTATTCTTTCGATCTCGCCAAAGCTTGATCCCTAGAATATAGTTAGCTTCGCCCAAGCCCTTCATATCAAATTGGCTTGAAAACCAAACTTTAACCGATGGCATTATTCCTACATCATTTCCAATGAGTAGAATGTCATTAACATAAAGCACTAGGAACATTACTACTTTGTCTTGATGTCTTTTGTACACACATGGTTCATCAAGATTTTGTTCAAAACCAAATGATTTGATTGCCTGATCAAATATGATGTTCCATGACCTAGATGCTTGTTTAAGTCCATAAATAGACCTTTTCAACTTGCATATCATATGCTTTTGGTTCTTTACTATGAAACCTTCTGGTTGCAACATGTAGATTTCTTCTTCAAGATTGCCATTAAGAAATGCTGTCTTGACATCCATTTGTCAAATCTCATAATCATAATGAGCAGCAATAGATAAGAGAATTATGATAGATTTAAGCATGGCTACTGGCGAAAAAGTTTCATTATAGTCAATGCCTTCTTTTTGTATATACCATTTCGGCATTAGTCTTGCTTTAAAGGTTTCAACCTTTCCATCTATCCCTTTTTTCCTCTTGTAAACCCATTTGTATCCAACATGTATAATGCCGTTAGGCGCCTCTACAAGATCCCACACATGATTGGAATACATAGAATTCAATTCAAATTTCATAGCTTAGACCCAATGATGTGCATCTATATCATTAATTGCTTCATCATAAGTGTAGGGATCCGATTCAGCCTCTTTTGAGATAGCTTCATAAGTTTCTCCCAAACCTATGAATCTCACAGGAGGCCGAACAATTCTCCTACTACGACGAGGTTCCTGTGTACTAGATATCTCATGAGTAGTATCTTGCGGTGTATCTAATACAACCATATCATCCATTGTTTCATTCATTGGTTGTTTAACTACAAGTTCATTCATTTCAGCCAAGACAACTCTACTTCTAGGAGTAAAATTATTCATATTGTCACTTTTCAAGAATTTGACATTTGTGCTAACAAACACTTTATTATCCTTGTGACTATAGAATAAACCTCTAATTGTTCTTTTTGGATACCCTACAAAGAAAACCACTTCTGTTTTAGACTGTAACTTGTCAGACTTTCTTTTTAATACATGTGCTGGACAACCCCAAATATGGAGATGTCTCATACTAGGCTTACGCCCATTCCACAATTCTTCAGGTGTTTTAGGAACAGACTTCGAAGGTACTAAATTCAAAAGATACATTGTAGTACATAAGGCATATCCCCAAAAAGAAATTGGTAGAGTGGAATAACTCATCATGGATCTAACCATATCTAAAAGAGTCTTATTCCTTTTTTCTGCTACACCATTTTGTTGTGGAGTTTCAAGTGCAGTCAATTGGGATATAATCCCATTTTCAGTCAAGTAATCCTTAAAATCACCAAGAAGGTATTCACCACCTCGATCAGATTGAATGACCTTTATGCGTTTACCCAATTGATTCTTAACTTCAACCCTAAACTCTTTGAACTTGTCAAAAGCTTCAGACTTCCATTTCATTAGGTACACATAACCAAATCTAGAGTAATCATTAGTAAAGGTGATGAAATACTCATAACCACCTCTTGCTTGGATTGTCATAGGATCATATACATCTGAATGTACTAGTTCTAGCAAGTCTTGAGCTCTTCTAACTTTTGCATTAAAAGGTCGTTTGGTCATTTTTCCTTCCAAACAAGATTCACAAACTGAAAATTCATCAAAGTCCATGGGCCCTAAGAGTCCATTTTTTATCAATCTTTGAATTCTATTTGAATTAATATGACCTAAATGCAAGTGCCAAAGATATGCATCATGAGAAGAAGGAAACTTTCTCTTTAATGATTTCACATGTGAATTATTATCTAATTCAGAATTATATAATTCATGCTTATTAGGAGTTGAAATATAAAGACCATCTACAATATTGCCAGAACAGATAAATATTTTATCTTTCCTAATTACAACATTGTCTTTCAGGATAATACAATACCCATGTTTACCTAAATAAGTTACAGAAATTAAATTCCTATGAACATTAGGTACAAATAGACAGTCTTCCAATATTAAAACCCTAGACTCAAAGCACAAATTAACAACACCAACAGCTAAAACTGGAACTCTACTCCCATCCGCTAAGGTAAGAAACAATTCTCCTTCATTCAGCTTTCTGGTCTCCTAAAACCCCTGCAAAGAATTTCAGATATGATTAGTACAACCTGAATCCACACACCAGGAATCCGTGGGATTCTGTACCAAACATATTTCAAGAAGAAAGGAAGTTGTCATACCCTTGTTCTTGGTAGCCTTAAACTTTGGACAATTTCTCTTCCAATGTCCTTTCTCACCACAATGGAAACACTTTCCTTTGAGCTTCTTTCCTTTGTCGGCAACTCCCAAGGCAATTTATTTACCCTCTTGTTTAGTGAAGTCCTTCTTCTTCTTCTTCTTACCCTTGCCTTTCGATTTAGGTTGAGAAGTAGAAGCTTCACCAACATTGGCTTCAACACTAGAAGTACCAAGGATGCCTTCTACCACTACCAACTCATTCATCAATTTAGACAACGAATAAATCTTTTTGTTCATATTACAATTCAGTCTAAATTTCTTGAATGATTCTGGTAATGATTGGAGTATCATATCCACTTGGGATTCTCCATCAATGTCGGCACCTAAAACCTCTAATGTATTCAGATTAGAGATCATTCTAAGACAATGCTCTCTAACTGAAGTACCTTCAGCCATTTTGGTATTATAAATTTGCCTCATGGTTTCTTGCCTTGCTAAACGACCTTGCTCACCAAACATCTCCTTCAGACTACGCATAATGTCCGAAACAAGTTCTACATCCTACATTTGATGCTGTAGAATATTTGAGATAAATGCTAGGATATAGCACTTGGCCATTCCATTAGATTTATGCCAACGATCATATTGTTGTTTTTCCTCAAGAGGAGCATCTAATGAAGGAAAGCTAGGACATTGTTGAGTGAGCACATATTTGTGCTCTTCAGCTGTTAAAACAATGTCCAAATTTCTTTTTCAGTCAACATAGTTGGATCCAGCCAGTTTGTTTTGATTAAGAATAGAAACAAGTGGGCTAAATGATGCCATGTTCAAATCTAAAAATAATAAACATGAATATAATAAGTAAACTGGACATTATCAATTTAGCATATAAACATATAATATGGAACTTTAATAAAACCATAACATATATACAGCGACAACCCAATCCCATATTCAATATTCCTCAGCATAGAGTGAACATTAAATACTATGATTGATTGAGAATTATTCTCATTATTAGTGCTATCATGATAACTCTTATCAAACACTAATAATATGCCATTTTTAAATTTAGCTTCTAAGTAATAATAGTAAGAACTCAACATAGAGGATACTATAATACTTAGTCTAGTGTATACCATTGTCTAGAATCATGTGTAGCCACATTTCATTACTTTAGCAAGTTTATTTTGTAGTGCCATGATAAAACACCCTCTGCATGAAATGCAAAACTCTAAGTTAAGACAAGGCGTTTGATCAAACCACTATAAACCAAGAAATCCAATCTTGTAGGATAATGAAATAAATACTCTCCGCATGGAATGCTAAGCTCTAGGCAAAGACAAAGTATATATGTCACACTACTATGAACCAACAATAGCGGCCGTGAGATGCAACCCTTGTATCTCTCTCCCACTAGATGTTTTAAGATAAAGGTTTTTAAATTTAAAACATGCACAAACTAATTACACATTGCCTTGCTCTTTATATATGTAAAAACACTTAGAAAAATTCTGAATCTACAGTCCTCGATCGATCGATGATGTACCTTGATCGATCGATGATATACCTTGATCAATCGAGAAAAGTTCTGGTTGCTCGATCGATCCTCGACAGATTCTTGATTAATCTAGAATAAGTTCTACGAAGCTTGATAGATCCTTGATCGATCGAGAGATCTTCTGTCTACTTGATAGATGCTCGATAGATCCTCGATCAATCGAGCGTCGCGAATTTTGAATTTTCTAAAATTTTTCTAAGACAGTTTTTCTACATTTTCATGTACAAAACAACCAGCATACGATCATAATGAACATAAATTGATATCAAAACTGAATTATATTGATGCTATATCCTTAAAGTTTAGTTTAAAATACTTAACCTAAAAATTAAACAACATCATAACGTCAAAATCAGTTTTTATCAAACAATAATTTCAAGAACCATGCAGAAAATAAATTTCTAACAACATGAAACTATTGTCTATAATTCGAAAACTATAAACATGTTAAACAGATATGAAATGAAAACCTGGCTCTAATACCATTTGAAGGAAAAATGCATGTGCGAAGCGAAAAAATAAACGGATCTACTTCATTCATAAAAGTTAACATGTACTATATAAGTTTCAGAATTTAAGAAGAAGAGAGTGTACCTTAGAGCGGTGAATTTCAAAATCTGAAGATCAAAGTCTCTTGGGAACACTTTCAATCTTCACTCCAATTCCACTAACGCCCAAGATGTGTGGTCTCTCAATCAGTTCTAAAGGGAGAAGGTTAAGGAGTGTTTAACACTTCTTACACCACTTTGCAATGGTGTTCTTACAAAATTCTCTATAGAAAATTCTGTATATTTTTTCTTTCTGTCTAATCGATTATCTAATTAGGTTGGCCTTTTGGGTCTTTCCAATTGGACTTAAGTATGTGACTTTGAGTGGGACTAAAAGGGACCAATAAGACACTAGCTCCAATGGGTCTTGGGATTTTCTGTCAACTCTTGACAAGTCCAAAGTTACCGTTAACTATATTTGTACTCTAGGCCTTATCTATAAATTATATCTCAAGACTTTATAATACATGCAACCCCTTCATAAAATATTCGTAATAACACAAAGTCATGAATGTAGACTGCTACTTTGTAAATTACTACATCTTATTCTTGAGTACCCGGTTTAATCCTTTAAGTTATTCATCATATATTTATGAAATCCAATTTCATAAATATAGACTCTAGTAACTATTTACTAAAGTAGTTAGGCCTAACATTCTGAATAACAAACCTATTAAACTTATCTCAAGAGAATATTTTGTATCTCCGTTATGAGACTATGAATTCCATCTTAAGAATATATGTTCCATCAATACTAAATGTGGTTGCCCAACATACTGAGGTTTTGATAATTTCTTTAGACCTCACTCCTGATATATCAAAGCAACCTATACCTCATGATCAGGTCCATTATTCTCTCAGGATTAAGAGTTCAAGTAAATATAAGTCGTGAGTTTATTATTCATTTGACAGTCGTTAGAAGAATAATAAATCTCACACCGGTTCAGTTCAATATATTTTAACTCTTAAAACATATCAACATATCAACTATAAATCTCCATTTTCATGATCAAGACAAATCATCTTAGTTGATATGTTATAGTTTTCGTAGATGAAATGCCCAATTTCATCACCGACTATGAACTAAAATTCTGAATTTACAAAGAACTTGTGATTTATATCTTCTGTGATTTTTTTCATAAATCACATACTATGCATCTCATAGACTATATGATAATGTCCCAATATTCATGTTACCATTATTTTAGATAATAGCAAAATAGCTTTATTAAACACAACATTAAGTCATACATAATGTTATACATAATAACATACTTAGCATCATACAATAAGATTCAAGGGCATACATCCTAACACTTATGGTGTCGTCACATAAGGTTGTCAGTTTCGTTATGAAGCTGTAGACATTATGATGTAGTCATTTGTGACAAGCGATGCCAATGGGATTATTGGGTCCATCTCCTTTTTTATTGTCATGGTTTAACTACAAAATTATCCTTATCATTATATAACCTGTTTAAATAATACACATGGTTCATGAATAGTCTTACCTTTATATTGTGCAGGAAGCAAAAATTAAAAACAAAAACTAATTATTGTCAAGTTCAACACTATTACAAATACCTTGGCATCCAAAATTTCACATCCTTGAAGAAATTAAGAATGTGTTTCAATTAGCCTAGACCAAAAAGGAGACTTATTGTTATTGAGCAATAAACAGTTAAACTGTACTAGTGAATAATACAATACCATTTTGGAGTTCTAGGGTTCGTTTGGTAATGTTGTTTTAGTAATATTGTTTGTATTTTTTAGAAATACGTGTGGGTGAAAAATTGTGTAAAAATACGTGTAATGTTGTTTAAATACTGAAAACTGTTGTTCAAAATACACTATCAAACACTAATTCTAATTGCCTTTAAAGCAAAATTCAATTGAACACAACAATTACAAGGAGACTAACAAATGTGTGCTTTGAAAATGGGATGCCATCAGGAAGATTAGTTTTCATTTTGTTGTCCTAACAGTCGATAGATATATTGTTCTTTGCTTCCATTAGATTTCTAGAATAAGTGTATATGGGTCCAGTTAACGGGTGCTTTTAAAGTATTTGGTAATGAACCATTTTAGGAAATTTTAATACCACATTTGTGAGAAATTTAAAAAAAGTTGTCAAAATTTTAATTACTTTTTTCTTTTCCTCCATAAAAAGTTTGAAAAAAATATTTTCTAAACCCTTAGGACATTAGTTAACTTTTCCTTTTTGTGTGTGTGTGTGTGTGTGTGTGTGTTCTATCTAGAATATGTATTATATTTAATGTACTAATCGAATTTTCCTTTAATAAAACAACCGCCCTCCCATAACTAGCTCACTTGGTGAAGGGAATGAACTTAGCTGAATCCCCTAAAAAAAACCAACTATTGAATGCAACGTGGACATAGATGATTATATTAAACAGGGGAAGAGTCAGTCATATTTTTATTTAATTAGGAGGTTGAATTATGATATTAATATACTGAGTTAAGAAAAATTCAAACCACATAATTATATACATTTACATGTGTATGCATTAATAAAAAAAAGAATATTAGATTAAGTCATAACTTATTAATGGAACCTCTATTTGGAACCTATTGAAAGCTATCCTCAATAAGTGGATTGATCATTGTTAGTTTTAAGACCCCTTAACACAATACGTTTAACCTAATACTAAGCCAAGTTGATTAACAAGTTTGTTAATTAAATCTAGGTTAAACCAATATGTGTGAAACATATATAATGCGAAAAATTAAAGAATACACAGATCTGATGACCTAGGAAAACTTAACCGGTAAGAAACTTGGGAAGGATTTAACCTAGCTATCTTCAAGGTAAAAACAGATCAACTATGAAAGAATTGAAGTTTGTATAATAAGACTTAGATCACTAACATCCTATTGCTACCTCGTGTAGAAAACATACTACCATGACCACGTGACAACTCCGAGTCCACAACTATTTCTTTCTTTGATCTACACCAATTACAAGTTCTCCTACTTGTGACTTTGAGACACCTCTCAAAGGTTTCAGATTTTCTTCAAAGTTCTTTATACAGCAACTGAAGCAATCATCAAGTTCTTAATGATAGGCCAAGAATGTATTGATCCATTTGGTAAATTAATCAATTAATTAGCCAAGTGAATTAATTAGATTCAATTACATGCAATAAGAGTGGTAGCACAAACAAATCACCAACTAAGTTAATATGCAACGGAAAATAAATTTGATATAAGTGATTTTTTTACGAATGGGAAAAACCTTCGAGGCAAAACTCCACCAAGTGAATTTAAGGTCACCACTCCCGAGAATCCACTATTATCAAAACAAGCGGTTACAAGTAAAAGGAATCCCAAAACCTAATACCAACTTAGAGTTGAACCCTTACCCCAATACACAATTGGACTTGCAATGTAGTGAGAATCTCTCATTTCAATGCACGGCTCCAAGTACGTGACTAACCAATCGATGCACGAATTCCAGTATGTGACTAACACACCAACTTGAGAAAGATGTTGGCTGCAAAGTTCTTCAATTCATCTAGACAATGAAGATCAAGAAGCTCCTTGGTTACAAACCCTTGGCATAAAAACGCAGTAGTTTCTTCAAGAGAAAGATGAACTAGGGAGAATTGTCTCTGGTCACAATTTGAGTGAATAATCACTTTGTATCAAGTTGCGTTACCATAGACGACCCTTAAAATTTATATATGTCTAGAATTGTGAGAAAAGAAATCCTACATAAATTACTTAGATATGCGTGAAAAACAAATCTGAAAATCTGAATTTCATAATTCTCTATAGACACAGCTTCTGTCGAGAGCTGATGAGAATTATACATTAAATCTCAATAGATACATTTGTCGAGCTTTGATAAACAACACTTCTTCACTTGATTCTTGGACAGACTTGCATGGCTTCAATACTAGACTTGAACTCTTGTTCTTTGAAGTATTAAACACATCCTAGATCTACCAAATTACAAGTAAAATACGTTTTGTCAAAGGATTAGTCAATTCTACATAACATATGCTCTAACAAGTTCCACATATGTCCTAACACTTGACGTGAATCTTGATCTTGATAACTCTATGTGTGTGTATGAAGGTAAACACCTCTCAGATCTCACAAAAGATTTAACACACAACTCAACAAAGACCTCTAAAACATAGCTAGGGTATTTCCTTTTATACTTGGAGTGAAACACTTAACCCTACACGTCATATGGGCTTAGGCTGGTTTGAGAATTCTGCAAAAAATTACTGATGCATGACTTTCGATCAATCTAGTCTGACTTTTGATTGATCTAGTCTAACTTTTGATCAATCGAGCCACCTAGACTAAATGTTTTTATCATGGTTTGCCAACATATACAAATTGAAATTCTAATACATTAGCTCCTAAAGTCTTAGGACCTAACAATCATGTTTACCGCGAAACAAACCAATGTGTTGATGCATTGGCAAGACTTGGATAAAGAATTATCTCCTCTTTTGTAATATTTTTGGAACCACTGCTTGTGGTGGAAAAACTTGTAGCTTTTGATAAAGCTGGTATGTTATGTAACAGATTTATTAATTCCTAATTTATGCATATCCTCAATTTATCCCCCCAAAAAAAGAAATTTTTTTAAGAGAACTTATTTTTATAAATTATTCATAATGACACAAAAGTAAAAAAATATAACTTATTTGTCACACTTATAAACCAACTAACTCTCAAAAATTAACCACGTTACACTTCTTCCTAATCTCTCCAGAACTTCCTGTAAGCACATCAATGGCTCCCATCCTCTTAATCGATTGACCAAACTCCGTGAATTTTTTTTGAGAGTCAAGCAGCTCATCGACAGTATTGGTAGCTTCATTTTTGGTTAAAAGTGCAGCATCAGATTGGAAAAGACCTTGATTTAGCTTGAAGTTTTTGATGTAGTTGTTGTCAAGGGATAGGGCGCTTCCAGGATCCATTGGTACGATGGTTATGTTGTTTGGGAGGCTTTTGCATTGGGTTTTCAAGAAAGCAACATAGGTCGAGTTTAGAGAAGGATCTGCATCATTTTTTCCTGCTGTGAAATTGTATAGTCTTTTGTTGAAGAAAATGCAATTCCCAACACCAATTGTATGTCCATGTGGAGAAAATATTAAGATCTCTTGCAAATAAATTTGAGCATGTTGTGGCAGCTATTGAAGAGTCCAAAGATTTGGAGACTCTCTTAATTGATGAATAAATGGGATCTCTTCAAGTGCTTGAGCAGTGTATGGAAAGGAATTCCAACTTTGTTGTCATTGAGCAAGCATTAGAGTCAAAATTGACACTAAGAAAGGAGAAGCCTAATGGCTTCCGCGGAGGATATACCAATAGCAACCGTGGCAAGGGTCATGAAAAAGGACCATTCAGAGGCAAATCTGCTTGTGGACGTGGAGGTAATAGAAATGTCCAATGTTTCAATTACAAAAAATTTGGACATTATGCATTAGACAGCTGGTATAATAAATCTGAGGAGCACAATGAACAATCTAATTTTGTTAAGGCATCAAATGTTGAAAAAGAAGAATGTACACTTCTTTTTGCACAAGAGGAGGCAAATAATTCGCAAGAGGTGTGGTATCTTGATTCTAGAGCTAGCAACCACATGAGTGGAAAAAAGGAGCTCTTTGTTGAGCTTGTTGAAGGTACTCAAGTCGATGTCTGTTTGGGAGACTCATCCAAATTGCCCGTAAAAGATAAAGGAAAAATTAGAATATGTCAAAGGAATGGTGTTTTGCAATTTATCTCCAATGTGTACTATTAGGGGTGGTGCCACCTTAAGGCCAGGGTGGTCCCAGGACCACCTTGACCTAAATTTTATATATATAATAATTTTAAAAAATTTATTTGTCTACCCTTCAAAAAAAATTTGGGAACACCCTCAGTTTTTTTTATGCCAATAAAATTAAATTTTGCTTCATAATTTGTTCTATATTCAGTGGATGAATGATTGCTTAGTTGTGTACATTGAAATAGATGTAGCTTGTAGCATTGATAATAAGACTATCATGCAATGATTTCAAAATATGAAAACTCGTACAAGACAATTGTAAACTTTATGTATTTGCGTGTTTTTTTTTTATTGTTGTTGATGTCAATATATGAATTTTTCTTTTTATTAGATTGTATAATTTATATTTCTTAAGGAACACCCTGAGAAAAATTCCTAGAGCCACTACTATGTACTATGTGCCCAACATGAAAAGCAATATTCTTAGTCTTGGGCAACTCCTAGAAAAGGGGTATATTATACACATAGAGAAACTCTCTCTTGTTTTGAAGGATGCTGAAGGAAGACTTGTTGCAAAAGTTCAAATGGGTCATAGCATATGTTTCCACTCCATCTTAAGTCAACAATGGAGAAATTTTTCCATGGGCTTGTAAAAAAGGAGTCATGGAAGTGGCATCTTCGCCTTGGGCATCTCAATTTCAGTGGTTTTAAACTATTATCCACATCAAGCATGGTGCATGGATTGCCTAGTATTGAAAAGCCAAAATATGTATGCGAGATATGCACTCTTGGCAAGCAACAAAGAAGTCCTTTTCCAAGTGGGAGATCACGGGGAGCACCTAACCCATTAGAGCTGGTGCACACAGATATTTGTGATCCATTTGATCCAATTTCTATCAGAGGTAACAAATATTTCATCTCTTTTATTGATGATTTCAGCAAAAAATTATGGGTTTATCTTATCAAAGAAAGATCTACAACTTTCACCATATTCAAAAGTTTCAAGGCACATGTTGAAGTGGAAAGTGGCTATAAGATCAAAACACTTAGATCTAATAGAGGTAGTGAGTACATCTCAAATGAATTTCAAGATTATTACAGGAAAAATAGCAACAGTTTACAACTACATACACACCATAGCAAAATGGCATTTCAGAGAGGAAAAATCGAATGATCCTTGATATGACAAGGACCATGCTCAAAGAAAAATGTTTTCCAAAAAATTTCTGGGCAGAAGCAGTGGCATGTATAGCCTATTTACTCAATTGATGCCCTTCAAAAAGTGTTGAGAATATGACACCATAAGAGGCGTGGAGTGGCTACAAACCAAGTGTGTCACACTTAGGAATTTTTGGGTGTATTGCATATGCTCAAGTGCTTGAGACTAAGAGAAAGAAGTTGGATGATCGTGGGGATACGTGCATCTTCATTGGGTATAGGGAGGAGTCAAAAACTTACAAACTCTACAATCCACTTACCAACAAAGTAGTGGTGAGTAAAGATGTCATTTTCAATGAAGAGGAGTCATAGGGATGGAATGATGACATCACAAGTAAAGAGAAGCCACTTGAGTTAGAAGGGCAAGAAGAAGATGTGAATTACGAAGGTTCAGAGGGACCTTTCTCAACACCCCACCATATGCATCATCAACAGGCACTTCATCAATTTGAAGCCCAGGTAGCATTTCTCCATCCCCAACACCAATCAAAATGAAAGGCCTAGAAGATATCTATGCACAAACTAAAGAGACAATTTTTATGTGGACCATGAGCCTTCTACTTTTAAAGAAGTTGTGAAAGAGATTTGTAGGAGGAATGCTATGCAAGAAGAAATTTATGCCATTGAGAAAAACAACACATGGGAATTGACTACACTTCCTCCAGGTCAAAGAACCATTGGTGTGAAATGGGTGTATAAGATTAAGTACACAACTAATGGGAGAATTGAGGGCTATAAGGCAAGACTATGGGGTAGACTATGAAGAAGTCTTTGCTCCAGTAGCAAGACTTGACACGGTGATGATGTTGATTTCTCTTGCAGCACATCATGGTTGGAAAATATACCAACTAGATGTCAAATCGGTATTCTTAAAAGGCATACTTGAAGAAGAGGTGTATGTAGAGCAGGCTGAAGGTTTGTGGTTGAAGGAGAAGAAGACAAGGTGTATCATTTGAAGAAAGCTTTATATGGGCTAAAGCAAGCTCCTCGAGCTTGGAATTCTCGTATTGACAGCTATTTTCAAGGAAGTGGTTTTGTCAAGTGTCCATATGAGCATGCAGTCTACATCAAGAAGAATGCCCACGGTGAAATTCTTTTAACTTGCCTTTATGTTGATGATTTGTTATTCACATGTAACAGTCAGCAAATGTTCCATAAGTTTAAACAAGCTATGTTTAAGGACTTCGAGATGACTAACTTTGGACTTATGTCATTTTTCCTTGGGATTGAGGTACGACAACAACCGGATGACATTTTCATATGTTAGGAAAAATATGCAAAGAAATTGCTTGACAAATTTAATATGAAAAATTGCAATGCTGTCAATACACCTATTGTAGTGGATCTAAAATTGACCAGAGAAGGAGAAGGGAAAATTATAGATCCAACTCTATTTAGGGATTTGATTGGAAGTTTAAGGTACCTTGGAATCACAAGGCCAAACCTTGTTTATAGTGTTGGTCTTTTGAGCAGATATATGGAGAAACTAAAGGAATCTCATTGGCTTGTAGCAAAGAGGATCCTAAGATATATAAAAGGTACCATGGATTTTGGTCTTTTATATTCATATAATAATGATGCTGCATTATATGAATATTCAGATAGTGATTGGGGAGGTGATCAAGATGAAAGGAAAAGCGCTATTGGATATGTTTTCTATCTTGGATCAACAACTTTCACTTGGATATCCAAAAAGCAAAGTATTGTAGCTTTGTCAACATGTGAAGCTGAATATGTGGCAGCACCCTCTTCTGTTTGTGAAGCAATATGGTTGAAGAATTTATTAAAAGAATTTGATCATCCATAAGAAGAATCCATAATTATTTATGTGGATAACAAGTTTGCTATAGAACTTTCTAAAAATCCAGTTCAACATGGAAAGAGCAAACATATTGACATGAAGTATCATTTCTTGAGAGATTATGTGAAACAGAAAGTTGTGAAGCTCCAGTATTACAATACAGAAGAGCAAGTAGCAGTCATTTTTACCAAAGCCTTACAAGTTGATAGATTCAAAAGATTAAGGACAATACTTGGTGTGAAGATGTTTTTGGTTTAAGGGGAGTGTTGGAAGTTATAAACCAAAAGGTGCCTCTTGATATTTCATAACATTTTGTATCTTTTGTTATTCCATAATTGTTTGTATCTTTTGTTTTTCCATAACTTTTTTGTCTATTGTCATTCCATAACGTCTGTGTCTTTGATTCTTCCACATTATAGAATTTTCTGTTATGAAACAAAGAGTCATGACAATAATGATAGTTCTTGTAACTTCACCCTATAAAAGGGGATAGATGTATGATGTGAAAGTGTGTGAGAGAAAAAGTTGTAGTGAGCTCTCAAGGCAGTAGCCTAATCTCTTTGTGAGTTTGAAGTACTTCAATAGAATTTTTCATTCCTCTCTTTCTTCTGAGTACTTTGTTGACTTTTAAGTCAAGGCTTTATAAAGCCAACAATATGTACCGAAGCGAGCTAGAAAAGTATTAACTTCAGGCCTTTGCTTTTCAATCTAGAGACTGCCAAGTGCCTAGTTTAATTCGTTATTCACGACGTTAGCAGCACTATTTATTTGGCACTTTTGCTACACCTCTTGCCATATTCTTTTTGCAAAAGAGCACGAGAAAAATAAAAGGATGGTCTTTGCTTCTAGTTGAGAGCCTTTTTTTATTTTATTTTATTTTATTTGTTAGTTGTAATTTAATGGCAAGATACTACATAAAAGCATGCTTTGAAATTGCTTGACAAAACCAAATTAACTTGAAACAATTTAGTCCTAATGGCATCTGTAGTTTCTAAACTTGTATAATGGAAGCCAACTCACATATTCCCTTTGAGGTTTTTGACTTTAGGTAACTTGCTTTGAATCACAACTAGCTCATCAGACTTTGCAGGAGGCTACTTCCACTCACATTTGTTCAAGAAACTTGAAACTTTTGCAACATTGGAACCAATTGCAATCCTTCGGCAATAGACCAATGCTATACATTTCATCAAAATGATCCTAGCTACGGTTTTATTAACGAGAGAGGCTATAATTAGTAAAAACAGCTTTCTAGAAATTAAATACAGTCCCTTATACTTCATTAGTAACGTTTCTTTTTGAAAATGTTACTCTAGTAGGATCTGGGCTTTTAACTAAGTCCGTAACTCTAGCAAAATAAACTTCACTCCTGCTTGAATTTGCTGCTAGGCCTGATATAAATTTGAATTTTCTGAAATCTGTAAGGAGATATCTGTGAATCTGTATCACATTTTTTCATCTCTTATCTGTTTTTTCCTCCTCTTTTACTTATCAAAAAGAAATATGGACAAATTTTTTATGTGCCTTGAGTTTATAGGTTGATCGCCAGTTGATGATAATAATCTCTCACCTTTGATTTTAGGTTTATGCACCAATTGAGAAAGAATATGCGTTTCATTGGATGTTGTTTGTTTTCATGTGTTCATCAATGATCCGACTTCTTCAGGATCAACATGAACAATGGAAACGCCATCCAGAGAAACCATCTAGAAGGTATAGTCAACTATTACTTTGAGTTATATGTTCTATAAACAATGGAATTTTCTAGTTATAATTAAAATTTTAAATTAAAAAATAAAACTAATGACATTTTCTCATTCCTCAAACTTACAATGTGAAGATTTTCCGTTGCCAATTGCCTTGCTTTAATCCTTTTTACCCTAGCGTGTCAAAGTTTAAATGATTGTACTGATAAGAAATAGAAGAAGAATACAGATGCCAGTGATAAGAAATAGAAGAAGAAAACAGATGCAAGTGACTCAAGTCAATTAAACTGAAGTATATGTAAAGGAGTTAGCTCAGGCAGAGAGGCAGAGTAATGAAATAGAGTATTGGAAGAAAACTGATGCAGCTTGCTAAACGACTGAGATGATATACGACTTGTAGTTTAGGCTTAGATTACATGACAAATATATACTTGAACACATGTAATACAGTGATTGGTTTTACAGTTGGATCCGTATAGTGTGGAGAGTCAGTTAGAGTTAGTTATTCTCTTTCTTGTGTTAGTTTTTAGTATAAATACACTGTTGTACATTCATTTTGATTTATCAATACAATTACAAAAATTCTCTCTTCAATCCTTTCTCTCTAGCTTGTCTTCTCTCTCCCTAGCTCTCTGTTTTTCTTATATGGTATTAGAGCTTTGTATTTCTATCAATGGCGAATCAAGATCAAACTTTGCAAACTTCATCTTCACCATCCAGTACTCATCGTGAGCTTTCTCCAATGGAGGATCCGAGAAGTCCATTTTTCTTGTATCGTGGAGAGTCACCAAGTGCAATTCTTGTCACACAGCTCTTGACAAAAAAAAATTACCCTAATTGGGCTAGGGCTATGCGTATGGCATTGGATGCAAAGAGCAAGCTAGGTTTTGTGGATGGCAATCACTCCTCTGGAAAAGATTACTTGGTCAAAGAACAATTCCATGATTTCTTCATGGATGTTGAACTCAGTCTCTCCTCACATCTCTAGAAGTGTGATTTATAGAAACACTACAATGGAGGATTGCAATTCACTTAGGAATTGTTTTTTGCAAGCCAATGGTCCACAGATTTCACAATTGCAAAAACATATTTCAACAATCATGCAAGGATATGCAATAGTGACTACTTTCTTCACTGATCTCCAAGCTTCTTGGGATCAATTTCTTAATCTTAGGCCTTTACCATGTTGCTCTTGTGGTAAATGTGTCTGTGGTGTGAATGACAAGATCACATCTTTTCATCATCAAGATTCTTTGATACAGTTCCTTAATGGCTTGAATGAAGTTTATTCACAAGTTAGAACTCAGATTTTGATGATGGAACCAAGTCCTTCAATTGACAAGGCTTTCTCTTTAGTGATACAAGAGAAAAGACAGAGGGCTTAAGGTTTCAATGAAGGAGGACCTTCAGTTGATTCAAATACTCTTGCAGTCAAGACTCAAGGGTTCAATTAAGTTGGGAAGAGCACAAAGGGAAATGGCAGACCTATATGCAGCCATTGTGGCAAAGCTGGTCATTTCATGGAAAAGTGCTACAAGTTGATTGGTTTTCCACCAGGGTATAAACAAAAGGGTAAGGCATCAATGGCTAATCAAGTGAGTCTTGATGGTGAGCCTGGTCATTCTAAGGTTGCATCACAATCAGGATCTTTCCCTTTCACAATTGAACAATGTCAGCAACTACTATCTTTGTTGAGCTCTCATGCATCATCTTCTGTTACCACTGATGCCATTCACTTAGCAAATTCAGCATTATCAGGTATTTCTTGTGCTTTTTTCCTAAATTCTGCTTGCCTTAGTTTGAAGAATTCAATATTTACTGAAAATCCTTCAAACAAAACAGCTTACAATGAAGAAACTTGGGTTCTTGATATAAGTGTTATTGCCCATATTATTTGTTAGGATATATGTGTTTCACCTGTTTAGAACATATGTAATTCATTATTTATGTAATTGGCTAATCCTTTGTCAAAACGCACTTTAATTATAATTGGGTAGATTTAGGATGAAGTTAATGCTTCAAGAAACAAGGTTTCAAGATCAAGTATTAAAGCCATGCAAGTCTGTCCAAGAAACAAGTTGAGAAGTGCTCTTCATTAAAGCTCGACAGTTGGCTCGATAGCTGCATCTATCGAGCTTTAAGAAGCTGTTCTAGCCCCGAGGCTCAACAACACCTTGACACCTGTAGCTGTCGAGATTTAAGAAAAACAAATTCCAAGTTCTGTTTTAATTCTAATCCGTGGATGTGTCTTTGGGCCTTCTTTTCTCCTAACCCTAGACATATAAAATGATTATTTTAAGGGCCGTTGAAGTGTGGCAAGTTGCACAAACATTAAGAAATCCTTGTTTATGCAAATTGTAACTTGAGACGAAGTTCTTGCCCTAGTTCATCTCTTTTGTGAAGAAGTTGCTGTGTCTTTACACCGTAGGGTTTTGTAACCAAGTATCTTCTTAATCTTCATCGTATGGATGAATTGAAGAACTTTGCAGCCAACAAATCTATTCTAGTTGGTGATTGAAGTCGCGTACTGGGATCCGCGCAATTGGTTAGTCACGCACTTGGGAGCTGTGCATCGAAAGGAGAAACTGTCACTATAGAACAAGTCCAATTGGGTATTGAGGTAAAGGTTTAACTGTAGGTTGGTAAGGTACTTGAGATTCCTTTACTTGTAACCGCTTGTTGTGATAATAGTGGAGTTTCGGGGGTGGTGACCTTAAAATCATCCGGTGGGGTTTTTGCCGTGTAAGTTTTCCCCATTCGTAAACAAATCACCGTGTCATTTAATTTCTGCTGCATACTTAGTGTAATTGGTGATTTGTTTGTGCTACCACGCGTTTGCATGATAATTTGATTAATTAATAAACTTGGTTAATTAATCAATTAGTCCATCACAAGGGGTCAATTCGTTTTTGGCCTATCAAGTGGTATCAGAGTGGGCACACTTTGATTAAGGTTTAATCTTTGTGTGTGATCAATTGACCCCTGTTTATCATGGATAGAGGTCAGTCTATTATCATACCTCCATTGTTTAATGGTACTAACTATGCATACTGAAAAGTACACATGAGAGCTTTCTTACAGACTCTAGATGAGAAGGTGTGACAAGCTGTGGAGATAGGCTGGACCAAGCCTAAAGAAGCACCGGCTGATTAGGATGAAGCTAAGATCAAGGCGCCAAACTTTAACAGTAGAGCATTGAATGCCTTATTCAGTGCGGTCACTAATAAGGAGTTCAAGAAGATATCCTCCACTAAAACTGCTAAGGAAGCATGGACCATCCTACAGACAACCTATGAGGGAACAAAGGCTGTCAAAGATTCGAAGCTACAAAGGCTCACTACAAGCTTCGAAGCAATTAAGATGGAGGAGGATGAGTCATTTGATGAGTTCTATGCCAAGCTCAAGGACATAGTGAACTTAGCCTTTAATCTTGGGAAAACCATTTCTGAACCAAAGATTGTGAGGAAAGTGCTCAGATCTCTACCTGAGAGATTTTATGCCAAGATCATGACGATAGAGGAATCAAAAGATATTGACAAGATTCCTCTGACTGAGCTGGTTGGTAATTTGCAAACCTATGAGCTAGGATTAACAAGAATTGGCAAGTCAGGAAAAGGCAAGAGCTTGGCACTAAAGGCCAAGAGCAGTAAGACAGACGAGTCATCAGACAATGAAGACTCTAAGATGAAGTCCTACATCACCAGGCAATTCAAGAAATTCATGAAAAATGCCAATGGAAAAGGCTTCGACAAGGACCGTAGGCAATCTAGTTCTTCTCAATTCAAGAGCCAAGATAAAGGGAAGAAGGATGCAAGGGATGACAGTCAGTACACTATTCCAGCAGGACCCAAGTTCTTTGGATGTCAAGGTTTCGGTCACATGAAGCAAGAGTGTCCCACATATCTCAAGAGTATTGGGAAGAGCAAGGGACTAGCTGCTACTTTGAGCGACACTGAGCCTAAGGATGATTCTGACAATGAAGATGACAGAATTTTGAATGCCTTCACTGCCACTGTCAATCCTATTGAAGGGATTGTTGAAGATGTGGATGAAGAAGAGGAATTGGTGGAATCTAAGTTTGAAAAGATGGATGATCAAGATGATATCCATATAGCTTATGAGAAATTGTACAAGCTTTCTAAGAAGCATGAGAAGCTCTATAGGCTAGCCACCAAGAAGCTCAGTGATGTGGAACTTAATTGTGAGGAACTTTCCACAAAGTTTGATGAAACTAATCAAACTATTAGGGCACTGAGATTTGAGAACAATTTCTTGGCTGAAAAGATCAATAAACTTGAAGCGGAGCTGTTTCAAGTCAAAGCTCAATTGGAGAGGGCATCAAGTGCGAAGTTGGATGAGATGCTCAGCATTCAGAAATCTGCTTCTGATCGAATAGGATTGGGGTATGAATTCTCTTTTTCTAATATTGCTTCTGCTAGTACTACTATTTTTGTTCCTCTTGCTAATAATATTAAAATTGAAAACAATGATGTTAAAACTGAGTTAGCTAGTGAGAACCTAGACAAGGGTAAATCTATCTTAGGAATACCCCCTAAGCTTGAGAAGAAGGACACTAAAAACCCTAGGACTAAGAAGGATAACTCTTAAAAGCCCAAACAGAAGAAGTAGTATTTTTGTCATCATTGTGGTATTGCCGATCATACTCGACCAAATTGCTATAAGTGGTTAGCCACTCAACAGAGCAATAGCATGATAGCATCTGGGAACCAGAATCAGCTTCAAACCTCTCTTACTCCTCTTGGAGATCTTCTCAAGGCTTTAATGTTCCTTTCGAACTTGAACGGTTTCAATCCTTCCCCCTCATCACCAGTTCAAGGGTTCGCTAAGAGGAAAGGTTCTCCCAAGGTGTGGAAGGAAAAGGGTTCCAAGTGATTTATTCACTTTTTCTCTCTTTCCCTTTCTTGTTTTTGTTTTGCATTACTTGTGTGTTTTGCTTTCTATTTTTGAGTCAGTCTAGTTTTATGCATTGTTTTGTCTTGTTTAACATGTTTTTGTGTGTGTGTTTGTGTACATCGGTTCTTGTGAACCTTAAAATGGCCATAGAAACAAAATTTTCTAAACTTTGTATCTCTTGTAGCTTAGATGAGCATTCTTATACACAACTAAGCAAGTGAGCTTTGTAGCTCTTTGTTTGTGATGAGTAAGGTTAAGTGATCTCTTGTACTTAATACTCGTATTACTCTTTTTTACAGGTAGGACTAGAAAATTCTAAGAGAAAGGCATAAATAATCATCTCACCACTATTACTCGCCAATCAAGATATGACATCTGTATGCTTCGGCATAGCAAAAGTACAATGTCAATGGCATCTGTATGCTTCGACATAGGAAAAGTGCAATGTCAAAAGCTTAACATAATTGGGTATTTCTTTTCTCTCCTTTATATAGCCATGCATGGTTTGCTAAATAAAAAGAAAATATGCAAAGAAAATAAAAGCAAAAGAATAAAATGATTTAAATATGATTACAAGCGTATTTTCTAGGAGATGTGGGAGTTATAGGATGTACCTCAAATGTGATAGTCCCCATCAAACAGTTATAATTATGTGTGAGTTAAAGTGATTTTCTCATATCTCAAATCGTCATAACTTTGAGACACTTATGCAATCTTGCAATGTTTTCACACGCAACACGTAATATTCTTTGCTACTCTTGATACATGTGCAAGTATAATGTGATTTGGCCATCACAAGGTTTACATGTGTTGATGTATGCTCACTAAACTATCTTGACTTGTTTTTGAAATATAAAATCAGTTAGACTTGTTTAGTGTGTGAGTGTGTATTTTGAGATCCTTGTGCTTAAAATTGTTGTTAAGAGATGATTTTGAGAATCTAATATGTTGATTGGATCATTGGTTGAGTTGAATGCGTGATTGCATTCATATTTGTGTTTTTCCTTCTCCAAAAACTGTTTTGAGATGTTGGCTCGACACCTCCTCGATACCTCCTCGATACCTGGCTGTTTGTCGAGCTTCTCAGCTTTTTCTTATCGCAATCTTGATAGCTTCTCGACACCTTCTGGATCGATTGAGAAACCTTCTGTCCTCTCGATAGTTTCTCGACACCTGGTGGATTGATCGAGCATTTGTTCTCGTGTCATGTCTTGTTCCTCAATACCTTCTCGATAGCTGGATCTGTTGACGGGTATTTCTTGACACATACCTCGACAGATGTCTCGACACCTCTCGATACTTGCAGCTGTCGGGATTTATAAAGGTTCTATATAAATGATTCTATGCGATCCAGTTCTTATTTCTCTTGATCTTTCTCTCGATAGATTTGTCTTTTCACCTTCCCAACCTCTCTTTTTCACTCCAAATCCTTTTCTCCAGGTTTCTCAAAGCTTCTTCAAGTTTTTCTTCACTTGGTAAACTTCTTATTCATCATTCTACATGCATCTCATGTTTTTGAAACCTAAGATTTGGGGTCTTTGAAAAATTTTGGGGTTTTTCAAAATTGATGGGTTTTTGTTGAAATTTTTGGGATGGGTTTTGTAGTTTTTATCTTAAAAACTCCATGCATTGCATCACATTCGCATTCTAACAGTATTCTCATACATTTAGATGTGTGAAATATGTTTGTGTGTTGGTAAGATTGGATTGGGCTGAGCCCATGATGTTTTTCATATTGCATGTCACATGTTCATGCATTCCCCATGCATACGTTCTATCTTTTCAATATACTTGTTATATTTGAATTGTGTTGGAACTTTTTCTAAGTGTTTCTTTCTCCCCCCTCTCTTTCTGTTTGCGTTAGTATTGTCTGTGGCACCAAAACGTAAGTCTATTCCAACCCAGAACCCTCTTCGTTCTAGGGCCTCTTCATCTTCTGATTTCACTCCTATCTCTGTTCGGTTCCGTGATGAGAAAGCCCATCAGGACTTTTTGGAGAACTTCTCTAAATGAGGTGTTCATTTGAAATGCCACGTTGTTCTGGCAGACTTTGTCAACACTGACCTTCCTAATGTCTTTCACAAACGGGAATGGGAGTCACTGTGTGACGTCCCGGTCATTATCCTTCCATGCTGATCCAGGAGTTTTACTCCAACATGCATGGATTCGATTATTCAGTAACTCTCTTTCTTACTCACGTTCAAGGTACGTGCATAGTTGTCACACCGGAGTTGGTATCCGATGTGCTTCATGTTCTGCGTGTTGCACATCTTGATTACCCTAGTTGTGAGCGTCTATGGACTGTATCCAAAGACGAGATGATATCTGCTTTTTGTGAGCGCCCGTCTGTTTGGGGTGAGCACCAATTTACGTCATGTCGACCTTTTGCTAAAGGTCCTCGTTTCTTAAACATGGTGATGACTTTTATCTTGCATCCTCTCTCTCACTACAACTCTATCACAGAGCCTCGTGCTTGTTTTCTGTTGTCTCTTATTGAGGATCTTACCATTGACTTTCCTTCACATTTCATCTTTTCCATGTTAGATGTGTATAAGGATACGGCTACTCGTGATAAGCTCATCTTTTCTTCCGCTATCATGAGGATTTTACGCCATTTTTCTATCCCTTTTCCTGTCTCTGACCCTTTTTCTGTCATGGTTGCCATAGATGCCACTACCGTAAAACGTAGTGAAGCACAGTTTCGGTTGCGTCAGACAGGTTCAACAGCTCCTTCCTCCCGTTCCACTCCATCCAGATCTGCTCGTGCTTCATCTGCTCCCTCTTCCTCTTCGAGCGATGTGACACTAGGAGATCTCATGGCGCAACTTCAGCGCATGGATGCTTGCCTGGATACGCTCTCTACAGAGTTGTATCAGATGAATGTTCATGTTGGTCGCATTGCTCGGCGACAGGTGACCATGAGTGGTTTTGCTCCTGAGGTTTCTTCTCCACCACCTCCTGTGGCTTTCGCGTCTAAGGATGATGATGGTGATGACGATGATGCTTTGGATGATGATGATGGAGATGCTAGCTCTACCGATGAGATGTCTACTTGACACTCTACCCTTTATCACTCGTGACAAAAAAGGGGAGTAGTTTTGGGTTATGAGAGTAGTCATACTTAGGAGGAGAGCTTGTATAGGGAAATTTTTTGATAGAGGGAGTGTTGAGTGCTGAGGAATGCAGTGACGATTACTTGTATCTTTTTCTTTTCTCTACTTTAGATACTTTTTCTTCCGGTACTTAGGTCTTATGACCATTATTACATACATTGTGCTCATTTTGTTATATATATATATATATATGATGTTGTGTGTTTCTTTCACCTATCTCTACATGTGTTGTTTCTTTTCTTTCTTTATACACATGTTTTCTTATTTGTATGCAATCTATTATTTCTGTTTCACATTAAGATGCCTTGATGAGTTTTGTTTAAAGTGTTTTAGAAATACAAGTTGTCAAAGTCTACTTGTCATAAACTCTCTTTTTGCAAAGTTTTTCAAGAGTTTGCGTTAGGATAGATTTTATTGAATTCAACAAGTGAGTATGAATTGAGTGATTTATGACTTCTCTCATATGTTCATTTGTTGGTTGTGGTTTTGTCACAGATTGCCAAAAGGGGAGATTGTTAGGACATATGTGTTTCACCTGTTTAGAACATATGTCATTCATTATTTATGTAATTGGCTAATCCTTTGTCAAAATACACTTTGCTTGTAATTGGGTAGATTTAGGATGAAGTTAATGCTTCGAGAAACTAGGTTTTAGGATAAAGTGTTAAAGCCATGCAAGTCTGTCCAAGAAACAAGTTGAGAAGCGCTCTTCATTAAAGCTCGACAACTGCATCTAATGAGCTTTAAGAAGCTGTTCTAGCCCCGAGACTCAACAGCTGCTCAACAGCACCTCGACACCTATAGCTGTCGAGATTTAAGAAAAACAGATTTCAAGTTCTGTTTTAATTCTAATCTGTGGATGTGTCTTTGGGCCTTCTTTTCTCCTAACCCTAAACATATAAAAGGATAATTTTAAGGGCCGTCGAAGTGTAGCAAGTTGCATAAGCATTAAGAAATCCCTATTCATGCAAATTGTAACTTGAGACGAAGTTCTTGCCCTAGTTCATCTCTTTCGTGAAGAAGTTGCTGTGTCTTTGTACCATAGGGTTTTGTAACCAAGCATCTTCTTGATCTTCATCGTATGGATGAATTGAAGAACTTTGCAGCCAACAAATCTTCTCTAGTTGGTGATTGAAGTCGCGTACTGAGATCCACGCAATTGGTTAGTTATGTACTTGGGAGCCGTGCATCGAAAGGAGAAACTGTCACTCCAGAATAAGTCCAATTGGGTATTGGGGTAAGGGTTCAATTGTAGGTTGGTAAGGTACTTGAGATTTCTTTACTTGTAACCGCTTGTTGTGATAATAGTGGAGTTTCGGGAGTAGTGACCTTAAAATCACCCGGTGGGGTTTTTGCCGTGTAGGTTTTCCCCATTCATAAACAAATCACCATGTCATTTAATTTCCGCTGCATACTTAGTTTAATTGGTAATTTGTTTGTGCTACCCCGCGTTTGCATGATAATTTGATTAATTAATAAACTTGGCTAATTAATCAATTAATCCATCACAAGGGGTCAATTCATTTTTGGCCTATCATTATTCATTCAATTTCATTGTTTACTAAGATCACTAGTTCCATATCTTCTTTTATGCATTTGCCTAATGGTGAAAAGATCCTTGCCACACACATAGGCACAGTTCAGGTCACATCATCTTTAATTCTTGAGGATGTAATTTGTGTTCCTGGATTTTCTTTCAATCTGATTTCAGTAAGCAAATTAACCAAATCTTTGTCATGTTGCTGGTTTTCCTCTCAAATTATTGTTTCATACAGGACCTTACTTGTTGGAAAATGATTGGATTGGGGAAGCTTCATAATAATTTGTACCTGCTGCAAGCTTCAACAAACTGCAAGTCTATATCTGAAGCTTCCATTATCTTAAAGTCAGTCGTGCACTCTTTTGCTCATTCTGTCTCACATGTTCCTATTGTCACTAAACCTTGTGGCATCTTAGATTAGGACATGTTTTTAATGCAAAACTTCAGCATTGTATATCTGATGTACCTTTCTTTCATTCAAATAAAGATTATGTTGTTTGTCCAATTGCAAAGCATAAAAGATTGCCTTTTCCCAACTCTAATCACTTATCTGATCATGCTTTTGACTTAATTCACTATGATGTACGGAGAACCTTTGCTAAAGCCACTCATGATGGTTTTAGATATTTTCTTACTATAGTAGATGATGCTACAAGACCCACATGGGTTTACCTTATGAAATCTAAAACAGAAACTAGGCCTTTGCTAATTTCATTTTACAAAATGATCCTCACTTAATTTCAAACCAATATCAAAGTGATTAGAACTAACAATGCCCAAGAATTTTTCCTAAAAGATTTTTATGCTTAGCATGGGATTGTTCATCAACATTCTTGTGTTGCTACTCCACAACAAAATGCTATAGTGGAAAGAAAGCTTCAACATATCCTAAACATTGCAAGGGCATTGAAGTTTCAGTCTAACATACCACTTTGTTATTGGGGAGATTGTGTTTTGTCAGCTGTTTACATAATAAATAGGCTACCTAGTGTTGTTTTAGACCATAAAACCCCTTTTGAGAAGCTTTATGGCAAGGTTCCTTCTTATCATCACTTAAGAGTTTTTGGTTGTCTTTGCTTTGCTTCCACACTTGCTCACAATAGGTCTAAGTTCTCCCCTAGATCAATTCCATGTGTTTTTCTTAGTTACCCCTTTGGTGTTAAGGGTTACAAGTTGTTAAACTTGATCACAAAGCAGATTTTCATTTCTAGGGATGTTTCTTTTCATGAATCTGTTTTCCCTTTCATTACTTATGTCCATTCACCACATACTTCTATTTCTCTTCCTTATATCTGTCCTAATGTGGCTCTTCCACATGATCCCATGTTCTCTGATCCTATTACTCCTTCTTTACATGTTCCATCTTCTGTTTCTAGTCTTAATCAGGTGTCTGACACTTCCCTTCCTATCATATTTGATTCTGTCACACCGGAATCCATCCCACCAGATTCTGTAGACAATGGTTCTTTACCAATTCCTATCATTTCAAATTCTGTCATCCCAGAATCACTTACACCAGGTTCTGTGGAGCATAATTCTTTACCCATTCCTCAAGGGCCTCCTATTTTTCTTCCTTCCTTAAGAATATCATCTTGGCCTACTAAACTCCCTTCCTACTTTCAAGACTACAAGTCTAGCACCATCATATCTAATGAGCTTTCCCAGTCCAATCTAATCAGCAACTCAGGTCCTCCCTTAGTCTCTAACAAATATCCTCTCTCTGATTTTCTTAACAATTCACATCTATCTCCTTCCTATGCACATTTTTGTTCTCTTATTACCTCTATTCCTAAACCAAGATTCTATCATGAGGCTGTTAAGGATCCTCAGTGGCAAGAAGCCATGATGCTGAAATTGATGCCTTAGTTTCCAATAATACATGGACCCTTACTCCTTTACCTTCCAATAAAAAGGAAATTGGATGTAAGTGGGTGTATAGAGTCAAGTACAAGGCTGATGGTTCTGTGGAGAGATTCAAAGCAAGACTAGTTGCTAAGGGGTTTACTCAACAAGAGGGGTTGGATTTTACTGATACCTTCTCACTAGTTGCTAAGTTGACCACTGTCAAGACTCTTCTTGCTATTTCTGCTGTGAAAGGTTGGCATTTGGTTCAACTAGATGTCAATAATGCCTTCTTGAATGGTGATCTTCATGAGGAAGTGTATATGCAACTCCCTCAAGGCTTTCACAGCAAGGGGGGGAATGTGGTTTGCAAATTGAACAAGTCTTTATATGGGCTTAAATAGGCTTCAAGGCAATGGAATGCAAAATTCTGTTCTGTCATCAAGCAGCATGGTTTTAAACAGTCCAAAGTTGATTACTCATTATTTTCAAAGAAGTTTAGTGACTCTTTTATAGCTTTGGTGGTTTATGTTGATGATATTCTCATAGCTAGCAACAATGTTCAAGCAGTTGAGGAGCTTAAAATTTCTTTAGATCAGCACTTCAAACTTAAAGATCTTAGAGGTCTAAAGTACTTTCTTGGTCTTGAGATAGCTAGAACAGACAAGGGAATTACTTTGTGTCAATGAAAATATGCTTTGGAGGTCTTGAAGGATGCAAGAATGTCAACTTGCAAGCCTAGCAAGGTGCCAATGGAGCAAAATTTGAAGCTAAGGAAGTTTCAAGGTAAATTGCTAGCTGATCCTGGAGTGTACAAAAGGTTGGTGGGCAGATTGCTCTATCTAACCATCGCTAGGCCAGATATTGCATATCCTATTTATAAATTGAGTCAATTTATGTCCAAAACTAGGAAACCTCACCTAGATGCTGCTTATAAGGTGCTTCAATGCATCAAAAGTTGTCCTGATCAAGGCATTTTTCTGTCAGCTACATCAGATTTCCATTTGAAAGCTTACATAGATGCTGATTGGGCATCTTGCATTGATACCAGGAGGTCAACCACAGGATATTTCATATTTTTGGGTGATTCTTTAATATCATGGAAGTCTAAGAAACAGTCCATAGTGTCTAGATCTTCTGCTGAAGCAGAATATAGAGCCATGGCTATTACTGTGTGTGAAATGACATGGTTATTGGCTTTATTGAAGGATTTAGAGATTTATCATCCTCAACCTGCTCTACTTTTTTGTGACAACCAAGCTGCAATATATATTGGAGAGAATCCTGTGTTTCACGAAAGGACCAAGCATATAGAAGTGGACTGCCATGTTGTGAGAGATAAGGTGCAAGATAATGTTGTTAGGTTGCTTTTTACTCCTACACATTCGCAGTTGGCAGACTTGCTTACAAAAGCTCTCAACAGTCAACAATTAAGGTTCTTATTAGGCAAGATGAGTGCGGTGAACATACATAGTTCAGCTTCTCATCTTAAGGGGAATGTCAAAGTTTAAATGATTGCACTGATAAGAAACAGAAGAAGAAGACAGATGCCAGTGATAAGAAACAGAAGAAGAAAACAGATGCAAGTGATTCAAGTCAATTAAACTGAAGTATATGTAAAGGAGTTAGCTCAGGCAGAGAGGCAGAGTAATGAAACAGAGTATTGGAAGAAAACTGATGCAGCTTGCTAAACGACTGAGATGGTATACGACTTGTAGTTTAGGCTTAGATTACATGACAGATATATACTTGAACACGTGTAATACAGTGATTGGTTGTACAATTGGATCCGCATAGTGTGGAGAGTCAGTTAGAGTTAGTTATTCTCTTTCCTGTGTTAGTTTTTAGTATAAATACATTATCGTACATTCATTTTGATTTATCAATACAATTACAGAAATTCTTTCTTCAATCCTTTCTCTCTAGCTTGTCTTCCCTCTCCCTAGCTCTCTGTTTTTCTTATAAAGCGAGGCCCCAAGATGCGATGGGACTGACAAAGCTTCTGGAACTGGAGGTTGTTCATGGTTTCTTTCATTGCCTATAGATTATTGTTCTTTATATTATGCAGACTCTTCATCTCAACTTCTTGGGTTGGCTACATTTTTTTCCCTCATATGGGCCTCAGTACAAAATTATTGGTGGTATAAAACACCTCAGAGGAGCTATAATATTTATATGCCTACAATTTAGAAATTCAAATCTCATATTTCCATCCTCACATCCATATGCAACATCATAGGCTTCACATTGGCTCTTTGTCTAGGCAAATCTCCTCCTTTTTTCTGGTTTATTAGAAGAAACAGATTTTAGCACAGCATGCGAATTTTCATATTGCATTTATTTTTACTCAAAAGAAAAGGACAAGATGCTTATTTTTGGCCACATCCAGTTTTCCTCTTTTTTTTATTTTGTAGACAAGATGAATTTTTCATGCATTCTTTAGGTGAAGCTTTGCCATACCATGCTGTATATCTGGGTATCTCCACTTTTCCCATAAAAATTCTTTATTTTAAAAAATAAAATAAAATCTAGCCAGAAAAAGAAGAAGAAGATATTTTTACTTACAAAAAAAGTATTATTTTAATTTTTTCCTGATTTCTTTGACATTGTATGCAATTGCTTCATAACTTTCTCACTCCCACCCAGGCAGACCTGAGTGATTCTATTTTAATTTTTCAAATTATGTTATAATTTTTGAGTTCATAAGATTATTTAATGTGTTAAAGTATGATTTATGGTTGATAAATGGAAGCTAGCATGATTGCTCAATAGTAAATTGGTTATGTTTGTTACCAATACCAATATGACATCCTCTGATTCATGTTTAGCAGATTTGTGAAAAACTAAGAGGACTGCATTTATGAAAAAACATTATTTAAAGGACCATAAATATTCCTCTTAGAAGGGTGTCCACATCTCCAAATTATGTTTTTTGTTTTTAAATTTTTTAGTTGATATTTCCTTTGAACTTTTTGTTTATGCAATTTGATCAGCCCAAGTGATCCATTGAAAGATCAGAATCAATAGTTAAGTACCGTGGGTTTGCATAGCTAGCAAGGGCTTGAAAATGTGTTTGGATATATTCATGCACTTCCAGTTACATATAATATGAGCACTTTCAAAAGCTCTAACACTTAACTACTGTGGGTTTGCATAGCTAGCAGGGCCCCGAAAATATGTTTGGATATATTCATGCGCTTTCTCTTACCTATAAATTGACGTACTTTAATAAAATCTCTGATGGTATTGATGTTTGCTTGTGTTCGCTGCACTTTGTACTTGGTGTGGTGCCTGGAAAGGAGATAAACTGTGTACTAGTTGCAGGACAGCTCGTTATTGCTCAGAGATACACCAGGTAATTGAGCCTTTTAGGTTTTTTTTTTTCCCTCAATGCCAATGAGCTCTAGCTCAAACAGTGCTTTCTCTCCCTATGAGAACAAGTGGAGGGTGAGGTCTACGAGTTCAAGACCCACAAGTTGCGTGTATTTGTAACGTACTAAAAAATGGGTTATTTCCTCAACACTGACATAAAAAGGTTCCTACTATCCTTTTCTGTTTGCAGGCAATGCATTGGTGCTCTGGTCATAAGATTGATTGTCAACGGATGAGCGTTTCTTCTCAATCATCTGATTGCCCCAATAAAAATGGAACTACTTCAGCAAATTTACAAAAAGGTCAGTAAAGTTGATGGTTTCTATTAGTGTCAAATATGTAAAAAATAGTGCATATTTACATGTATATTTGCTGTTGGAATACAAAGATTTGTCAGCTACATCTTATATGGCATCAATGACATCTTATGACAATGGTAACGTACTTATGTCTTATATTTAGTTGAGAAAAAAAAAAAAAAAAAACTTATGTCTTATCCTTCTTTATCTAAAAACTTGACCTTGATTATTAAAAATACAGGAGTAGTGTTTGATTTATTTATTTATTTTTTTGCTGAATAGAAATAAAAGTGGTTAATGTTTATAGAACATGACTTAGATTCGGGCCTGCAAAATGTTGGCAATTATGTACTATATGTGTATCGTATTTGCTTTGTGTATTTACTCCTGGGAAAATTTATATTAACATGTGGTTTATTAATAGAGTAATTGTCAATGCTTAATTTAGTATTTTTAGAAATTTACACCTGAAATATTTTGCATTTGCACACAGTTGCGAGCAAAACTCTGTGGCCAGAGTATGAGATGATAATTAAGAATGAAAGTGAACCCAGCTCAGAAATTTCTGAGGATAAAGCCTGTACGAGTTCATTGGTCTCAAAGGAAAAAGTTGATGACACAATGAACTTACTGATGGACAGTTTTGAGGTATTTATTGTTTGTGTGGCTGTATTGAAATTTTTTTGTTTCCTCGTTCTAGACTCTTAGTTGCTTATTTCTTTGTTGATGAACAGGGTGATGATGACAGAAAAAAGTTGGGCCTCTTTCCAACAACGCATAGGCAAGGCCCTGAACAGGTGTTAAGGTGACTGATGTTTCTAATTGAGGATACAAACTTCCACATGTCAAGACACTTGAAGTATACAAGCATTGGTTCCCTGCGACTATATAGTATGGTTTTAATATTCTGGGTACTCAGGGGGCCTTAATCACCCCATGGTGTTAGTGGCCCTCATATGGAGAATGGCAAAATGAAAGCAAGGAGGCCTCATTTCTAACTATTTTTGGGGCCTTCTTATTTTCAGAGAAATGCTATAAGTCTTCTAAATTTTCTGCAACATGTATAAGTTTTTTTAATCTTGCTTTGGAAGCTAACAACACTAATATATATATATATATATATATGTTGGTACTCGTTTGAAGATGGTAACCTAAAATTCAATGAGATCCATGTTATATAAATCATCGTTGCTTTGTATGTAACTTACTAATAAATATATGAAAAAGCATTAATTCTACATGCATGTTGCTTCTTCAACATCTATCAAATATCTTACTTCAAATATTTGTGTCGTAATTTGCCATTAACTTTATAAGTTGGCTCCAAGTCACTTAAACTAGTAATTTTTTTTGTTAGTTACATGGTATATTCTGCGTTCATTATATGCTACATATTACTGACTTTGGTTCCTGATCCTTGTCCATTGAGAGCTAGCCTGAGAAATAAGAACATTGTAAAGTCATCATTGGTCATTAGTCCTTGCTGCTTTTTGTTTGAATCCACTTATATCCTTCTCCTCCTTTATTTTACAATGATGGGTAATTTTGTTTGTTTCAAAATATCAAGTATTGTAGGAATGGTGGGGCTAAACCCCTTTGGCCCATGTCAAGTGGTTAGCCATCGAAAGCTGATATTCCTAAATGCAATTACTGCGGTGGTCCTCTTTGTTTTGAGTTTCAGGTATGCACATTGCGCCTTTATATAATTTCCGTAAAATGTTTCTTTTACATTTTACATTCTATCTTTTCACTCGGTCAATTTCTCCAATTAAACTAAATGAAACCTTTGGTTGGTGTCTATTTTATTGGTGATTTCAGATCTTGCCTCAGCTGCTTTATTACTTTAGTGTGAATAATGAAGTTATTTATCTTTTGATTTATTTTTTTGGTTATTTATCTTTTTACAGTTTACCTATTCAGTTCTTTTTTCTTGATTTGAGCTTTGGGAAGGGGAAAAATCTACTATTTGCTCATCAATACGCATAGATGAATAGTTGGTTAACTTGAGAATCATAATCATAATTCAGATAATTTAAACCGTGTGATTAATAGTTTATTCATGGGCTGCTGTCATGAGGTTAATTCCTGAATGTATTACGAAATTAATTTCACTAAGTTCTGCCATTAAATCCTTTCTTCAGGTAACATAGCATGCACGGTACTTTCTAAATAATACATCCAGACAGAAAACGCAAATAGATAACCGAATAAAAGTTACTTATCAACTCTCATAGTGTTTCAAATTATGCTCTACAAATTGTAGTATGTTATGCGTTTGAATTTTTTTTTTAGTGTTAAAACTTTGGTTACTTTATAGAGAGAGATAGAGTTGTGATAGACAATTTTTATTTTTTATGAAAGAGATACGATAGACATTTTTTATTCTTTATTATAGAGATATGATAGACATTTGTATGATATAAAGTAAAATACATAAAGTGAGATAAGATTTTTATTGATAGATAATCTTGTTGGCCTCATAACAAGTACATCAACAAAATTATTCATAATACCACAAAAATTGAATAATAACTCATTTGTCACACTTATAAACCAACTAGCTCTCAAGGATTCACCACACTACAGTTCTTCCTAATCTCTCCCGAAGTTCCCGTAAGCACTTCAATGGCTCCCATCCTCATAATCGATTGAGCAAACTCCATGAAAAAATTCTGAGAGTTAAGCAGCTCATTGACATTGTAGGTAGCTTCACTGTCGGTTAAAAGTGCAGCATCAGATTGGAAAAGACCTTCGTTTTGCTTCAAGATGTTATAATAATTGTTGTCAAAGGATAGGGGGCTTCCAGGATCCATTGGCACAATAGTTACATTGTCTGAGAGGCTTTTGCATTGGGTTTTCAAGAAAGCAGCATAGGTTGAGTTTAGAGAAGGATCTTCATCATTTTTTCCTGTGAAATTGTATAGCCTATTGCTGAAGAAATTGCAATGCCCAACACCAATTGTATGTCCACCTAACCAAAATTAATTTATTAATATTTTGGACAACTTAGGATATCATTTTGAAAGAAATAGATTGATACTACTTAATACTACTAGCAACGGGGCTTAAATTTTTACATCTACATTTGTAATATAATAATACTTTGTGAACAAAGTATTATTGAAAGCATGTTATCATATTGCAAGCTTATTATATAAACTTTTTCCCCCCTTATAGAATCTTTACCTGATAAAACAACAAGATCATGAACTGTAAGGCTTTTGTTAGCAAAAGATTGCTTCAGGGTGGTGAAATTGAAGAATGGTGATGGGATGTTGGCAAGGGCCTCTGACTCGTGTGATATGGTTCCATCCCTTCTACCGGTAAGTACATCCCAAATTGGCATCTGAAACTGCAATCACTTTCACAAGCACTTGATTACCTAATGCTAAATTTAGTATGTTATTTAAAAAAGAAGATAGAAAGAGCTTGAGGTATAGCATTTTGCTAGCGAAATTAATTTATAGAAACAAAAATGGTAGATTTTCCCTTAAAAGATAACGTAAACTAGGTGAATTGGTGCAAAACTCGAAAAGCATCCTTTTCATTTGAAACGGATCAGTTTCGTAATTTTAAATAAGAGATTAAATTTTGTAAGGATGTGGTGTAAAACTAATATTTTATCTCTTCAATCCTAAAATGTCACATTATCTTATCATATATTTAAGAATAAGTATAACCACACCCAATCAATTCTAATACCCATATATAAATCCAATCAAATTGAGAATTTATTGAGATTTTATTTGGCGTGGTGGGATGTATTAAATTCTAAGTAATATGTTGACATGACAATCACTTATTGGATGGTGTAAAACACGAATTTTACATTCCATCCTTACCGAATTCAAACTCTTTAAATAAATATCATAAATATATATATATATATATTATATATATATATATATGTATGTATGTATGTATGTATGTATGTGTGTGTGTGTGTGTGTAGTGTCATATTATATAAAATTTTAAATAACATGACATTTTATACACTGATAGATATATTAGAAATAAAATCTTAATCATGAATTTGGTAAAAAACATCAACTTCACTAGCTTGGCCTAGTTTTTCAAACCAAACACATTCCACTTGCGCTTAGTTTTTTTCCAAGTCACACTAGAATATTTTCAGTACTTACTTGGTAGGAAACTGAGTCTCTAGCAGCCAAAGCAACGATATCTGCACAAGAAACTACTCCAGGACAGGTGTTCTCTAGCTCGGTCTTCACCTCATCTATTATGTCGAATCCTGCCAAAGATAGGTTTGGAATTGCTGCCTTCTCAGCCAAGTTATCTGGGGTAGAGTCTATCAGTACAGAGGCATCACAACCCTGACACATTATTACCATTCAAGACCTTAGATGTTTGGTAAACATATAACAAAGCATGTGTTTCCTAGTATGAGAAATGAATGCTAGCTATGAAGGTAACTAACATGACCCATTATGATTTAAAAAATAACACTTCCACCTAAGTTTACTAGTGACAATACTTTTATTATGTGTCAATTATAAGAAGTCATGTTAATAGTTGTAAAAAATGTTGTATTCTTAGATTTATTGTAATTTTAGGACATATATCATAAGGAGAGGCGTAATTCATGAAAAGAGAAAGAAGGGAGAGAGATGAATTACCCTGACGAAACAATCATGAAAATGCATCCTCAGAAACTTGGCAGGCAAAGTTGAATTGCTTGCCACTCGGTTCCAAATGATTTCCTGCACAATTTCCTCAGCATGGGGACAACTCTCCTCATAAAAATGCATTCTCAACTGTCCATGGCAAACTCCTAGAAGCCCAAACACTGCTATAAAGATAAAGAAGGAACTCAAATTAGTATTCATCTCTCTCTCTCTCTCTCTCTCTCTCTTTGTTTCTTTGCTCTACTGCATACTTTTCCAACACAAGCATTGCATCCTTAAATAGAGGTAATGGTCTTCTTTCTCCGAGTAAATGGTTTCATTACAGGAAGGTAAAATTAATTTAAATAATGTTCAATCTGTAGTTGATTTTGAGATTTGTGATAGGGTCCATAGGGAGAGATTGTTTGACTTGGCTTACCACTTTTTATATATTTCTTTCTTGTTAAAATTACCTAACATAGCAAATAGATTATTTAGGGGAACACCGTCAATTGGTTAGGGCAGTTATATATATATATATATATATTGATTTCAATTATCAATGTTGTGTATAGATCTCGATCGAGTCTACTTAGACATTACAATGTCTTCTTTCTTTTCCTTATCAAGAATGATGTAAGAAGCTGATAATTTTGAATCGAGAAAGGCACATGCAGAGAATAGTATATGGATGTGACATGTTTTTTCATGACAGACATGACCGATTCTAAAATTTTAAGGACTTTTAATTGGTTGTTGCTATTATTACATATGTTCTTACGTACTGTAGTGTAGGGTCAGTGACTCGGTGCTTCATTTCTTTGCTGACTTTGTATGCATTTGGATTTTAATTATAAGCTAGTTTATTTCTTCTTCTTTTTTCTATTATATTTTATTAACAGTACTGCAAATAACTAAATAAACTATTTTGAAACAGTCTTTATTCTTCACTAAAAAATACAATCGGAAGCATGGTCGAACATGCATGCTTTATTCTTGGAAATAAACACACACTAAGTTCTTCTGCATTAGATTAACAATCTGGCTGGTGGGAGCCGTTTGAACTAATTATTCCTACCAAATGCCAACATAAATTGAAAACAAATTGAATTTAACGCAAATTTAGTCGAATTTGTTGCATCCTCCATCGAGGTTTCTTTGCTAGTTGTGCAAAGGATATAGCCTGCATGCCTTGTCTTTTTTTATGATGTGGAAGTTTACAGAATCTTAGACTAGTGACTAGTGAAAGACTACTGTCTCAAATAAGATATATTGCATTTCTTTTTTTATCTTTTATTTGGGTTTTATTAATGTATACCCTTAGGACATATATTAGCAAACTATTGTATGAAACTTTTTATAGAAAAATGAAAAAAAAAAAAAAAGACTAACTTTTTTGACAAATTTCTTAATTTGATGATAATTTTTATTTATTTTATATGGATCTAGCTAATATATGCCTTTAAGATACACGTTAATTATCCATTTTAGTAATATTTTACAAAGCACTAAAAAAGTTCTAAAAAAAATTCATAACTTTTTATTTTTTCTATAAAAAGTTTTATAAAATAGTTTACTATTGTATGCTCTAAGGGCACATATTAGTAAAACCCATTTTATATAATCATATTTGTAAAAATACTTGTAGCATGTTATCTACTTCATAATGCATTTATTGAAATATCATTTTTTATTAATTTATTTATTACTCCTTCAAATCATTTTTATCTCTCTCTCTCTCTCTCTCTCTCTCTCTGCATATGAGTAAAAAAGTATTAAAAATTAGACTTATATATTAATAATAATAGTATATATTTACACGATCATGTAGCAACAATTCAAATTTACACAAGTTTATACATATATTAATGTGGATGATTTTCGAAGTTTGATGAGCATAATTTTTCCTTTATAATATTATACATTAACTAATATGAGTGCTCTTATGCTTAATATGAAACTTTATAATATTCAAATCTGACAATTTCTCCCATGATGCATGGGTCTTATACTAATAAGAACTTTTTTGACGTAGAAGGAAGCATACAACTTTTCAGATTAAAGCCAATACCTATCCTTGTTGATAAGCTTTTTTAATTTGCTATCTTCTATGATACATTATTCAATTAATTTGTTGTACTGCCGATGTGGACAATAGATACCTACCAAAAAAATAAGAGAGAAATGATGTAGTGCTCGTCAATGAACATCTGATGATTATGTCAGTAAATATTATTTTGAAATAAATAAATAATTTCCGCAATTCAAATATCACATCTATGTTTTTTTTTTTCTTTCATTTATGTAAGATCTTTTATTGCTGTTTTTCTTAATCTTTGTCATCATGGACAGTAGTAATTATTGACACGGTTTTTTTTAATATGTATGACTAATTAATGAGTTGATTGGTCTTTGGGTAGCTTAAGATGAAATCATCACCGTGCTTGGTTGCTCAAGCTGGGCTGTCCGAGATGGATTGGTAGCTGGACCGAGTAACCGTGTTAAGGTTGAATTCAGCTGAGATGAAAAAGATCAAATGTGACTAAATCCATATCAATTTGTATTGACTTTTTACTTAATGCCCAAGATATATTCATTCTTACATGGTTTCGCCTCCATGTTGTCCGAGATCGATTGGTGGCTGGACCGAGTAACGGTGTTAAGGTTGAATTTAGCTGATGAAATAGATCAAATGTGACTGAATCCATATTATTTTGTATTGACTTTTTACTTAATGCCCAAGATATATTCATGCTTACACGGTTTCGCCTCCATGTTTAATAGATTTAAATAGCGAAGAACGTGTACTACAACTTTCTAAAGAAAAAAAGAAAAACATACTACAACTAACTTTTTGGTGCAATCAAATTGTTTGCTTAAATATATATATTATATATATATATAATATATATAATATTTTATAGTAATGATAGAGATTCAAATATTGTTACAAAAATTTTTACAAACTTATGTGGTGACTAGTTATTATTAAATGAAAAAGTGATATTAATAGTGAGCCTAAATGACACTACAACAAAATGTATTTTTAGTGACGAAAATTAGTGAGGAAATATTTTTCGTCACTAAAAATATAGCTTTAGTGACGAAATATAAATTTCGTCACTAATAATGGAAAAAATTGTAACATTTAGTGACGTAAAATGAATTTCATCACTATAGTGATCTGAAAAATGGGCGCCAATGGAGGGAAACTTTGGCGCGAGTTTAATTAGTCTGTAGTGACGAAATATTTCGTTGCTAAAAGTTGAAATTTTTAGTGACGAAATATTTCGTCACTATAGGTATTGCTGTGGATAGCATTAGTGACGAACATCTTTTTGTCACTATAAAGAAGAATTAGCGACAAAAAATATTTGTCACTAAAAATAATAATAGTTTTGCACTTATATGTTTTTAGTGACGAAATCACAATTCGTCACTAAAAATATAATTTAGCGACGAAATATGAATTTCGTCTCTAAAAATCTTAACAAAGCCCGGTCTTTAATGACGAAACTGAAATTCGTCACTAAAACCTTAAAAGCCTAATTTCAAAACGCAGCTAAACCACAAAACATTTCACTACCCAAGAGCCATTTCTGTAAAAAAAAAAAAAAAAAAAAAAAAAAAACTAGAGCCATTTCAGTCAAAAACCAAAAAAACCCAAATCACACGTGAAGCCACTGTCGCTGATCAAGCTCAACGGCGACGCTTCAGGTCGCCGGCGATCGGCGATGCTTCAGCGACGCGATCGGCGACGCTTCAAGTCACAGATCGCGACGCTTCAGGTCGCCGATCGTTGGCGACGCTTCAGTGTCGAGATCTGCGATGCTTTAGCGTCGCCAATCGCGACGCTGAAGGTCGCCGATCGTTGGCGTCGCTTCAGCATCGTGATCTGTGACCTTGAGCGTTGCGATCGGCAACGCTTTAGGTCGCCGATCGTTGGTGACCTTCAACGTCGCGATCGGCGACGCTTCAACATCGCAATCGCAACACTTCAGGTCGCAGATTGCGACGCTGAAGCGTCGCCAACGATCGGCGACCTGAAGCATCGCGATCTGCGACCTGAAGCGTCGCCAATCGCGACGCTCAAGGTCGCCGATTGCGACGCTTCATCTTTCATCCGGCGACGCTTCAGTTTGTGACGCTTCCAGCGACCCTTCGCCTTCCACCCAGCCGGCGACCTTTCGCATCCCACCCCCAAGCCTGGGTATTTTTTTTCCCCTTTTGAGTTAATTTTTTTATTAATGATTCTAGTTCCTTTGGGTATTTCTTTGTTTGGTACAGTAATGGGTATATGCATTTTTGTTTAGTTTGGGTATTTGATATTTACTGTGTAATGGTTGTGAAGAAAGTTTCTTATATACGTATTTATCAATTGTTGTAATTCTTTTTTATTTCTATGGTTCTTATTGTTTGGATGATTCTAGTTTTGGATCCTCACTCTCTTGGTTTGGTTTCTACATTGATACCAGTGTTAAATATATGTAGTGTACAAGTTCCTATACATTAGGTGTAATGTATGAACTCAAAATGAGATTACCCATCTTCTAAATTTTCTTGTGTTGATTATTGCTTAAGTAATGATACTCTGATTTCACAATGGGATTGTGTCCTTTGATTGTTATTTGACTTGATTTAATAGGGGATTGTTCTCTAGATTATGTTTTAGATACGTTGTGCTACTCTATTAATATTTCTTGCAAGACAAATGATGAGATTTTTTTCCCTAATTGCTAGTTTTTTCTATCATCCATTTTGATGATAAAATGAGTGTTCAATCTGAGAAAGGAATATTAGGATGACATTGTCTCTAAAACCAGGTTGATGAAGGTTGTTTTTTTTTGGGGGTGGGGTCCTTTGTTATCAATTATCATAAGATTAAATTCAAATCTTTTGGGATTAGCATAGAATGAGGATATAGACTATAGAGATATATGAATGACATTACAGGTGAAGTGAAAGGTGAAGTGAATGGTTTTGTGGAATTAGAATTTAACACTAGTATTGATGAGGATCATGATGGCACTGGTTAGTTTAAACAGAAGCACTTTAATGTTACTTTAAATACTGTCAATGCACTTTAAGGTAGAAGTTTAAGGATTTTGGTATATATGTACTTAACATAAAAGTTTAAAATTGATGCAAAATAGGTGTAATTTGACCTTTCCATCTTGATTGAAAGGTACTATGAGATTTGGTTACGGTCTAAAATTTATCTAGATAAATGAAAAGTTATAGATTTAGGTAATATACATAAACCCCACATGGGTGTTCATTGTCATATATGATTAAGAGCTTTTATTAAATTGATTCCATCTTGCTTGGGCGATATGCATGTTGAAATTTTTTTAATGTTTGAGCTAAACTGGCTGCTTTCTTCTTCTTCTTCTTCTTCTCTTCTTCTTCTTCTCTTCTTTTTTTCATTTTATAGGAAATGCTTTTCTGATAGGAACCTTTTTTAAGTCAAATTAATGCTTAATACTTTAGGAATGGACATCGTGACATAAATGAATTGTTTTTGGAGTTTATCTCTCTGTGCACTTTGTTGATATTATTAGTTTGTTGGCTATATGGGTTTGGTTAATAGGAGACCCATCAATTGAATTTTCTTTGTATATAGTTTGTAAAGGCTTTTGATGAATGCCCATTGGTGACATAATCTGAGGGTTTTTTTTTTTTTAGTATTGGTAACAAGGTTTTTGGTTGAATGTGATGACAAGATTAGTGATTGTTTGGGTTGTTGTGGGGGAATAGAAAGAGGCTTAGATCTGTGAAAGTCAAAGACCAAAGCTTAGCCAAAATCTATATTTGCACATGAAAATAGAGCTATGGGGGAATAGAGCTAGTGTTGTCAACTAATTGTATTATATTACACATGAAAATCTATATTTGCTTTCTACAACTTATACATTAGGAGTTGTGATTTTAATTTATTGGTGTGGCTACTCTTAATGCATTGTTAGAAATGTTTGTTATAACATAGTTAATGTTTTTACTTTACGATTTTAATGTAGTATTGTTTTTATATTTGTGCAGATTTCTTATTGGTGGCTTTTAGGGGATTTACTTTTGGCATTACTTGAAGACATATGAGGACATCTTCCGTTAGTTTTAATTATATTATGCTAACATTTTTGTATTTTTATAAAATATGACGAATTATTGTATGTATTGCAAACAATTATTGTATGGAAGGAGTTTGAATTGGATACTTGTTTTATTTTTTACTTGTGGAATGTATGGATCTTTTTTTTATAAATGTGTTGAAATAAATGTATTATTCAAATATGAGGTTTTAGTAATGTAATAACAGGTTACAGGTTAATATCAAAGCCATGAAAAAAATAAAAGCAGAAAATAAGTTTTAGTGACGAAATATTTCGTCACTAAATGTAGCAAAATTTTGTAAGAAATGGTCTTAGTGACGAAAATTTTCGTCACTATATGTGCATGGATTTTCTTAAAAATAGTTTTAGTGACGAAATTTTTCGTCACTATATATATCCGAAAATAGTTTTAATGACGAAATTATTCGTCACTAAATATGATTTAAAAACTTAAAATGTTTTTAGTGACGAAATATTTTCATCACTGAATGGTGTTTTTAGTGAGGAAAACATTTAGTGACGAAACGTTTTCGTCTCTAAAAGTTTTTTTTTTTTAAAAAAAAAAAATCAAATCGGACATTTAGTGACGAAATTTTTCGTCGCCGGGACTTTTAGTGACGGGGTTTTAGCGACGAAATGAATTTCGTCACTAAAAGTCCGATTTCGTCACTAAAGGTTCTTAGTGACGAAAAACTGGACTTTTAGTGACGAATTTTTTCGTCACTGAAAATATATTTTGTTGTAGTGTGAAAATGAATAAGAAATTTGTCACATTAATAGTTTATAAAAATGTTGTAAAATAGTATGTGACTGTAACATTACTCATAATTTTTTTTCCTATAAAAAAAGAAGAAGAGAAATGATCTGTCTAAAAAAAAATGTATCAATCACTAGGAACTTTGATTATATCTAGTCAAAGGAACACGGAGTTGTTTGCCAAATCCCAAATTTTTTGGGTGTGATGATTTTTCTGTTCTAGAAGAATTTTACAATAATGTCAAAGTCAATGATGTTTTATTAAACTATTGATAAAATTAATAATGCTATATTATTAAAGTACACACAAATAAGATGTGATTCTCAATCCATTGTATTAACCTCAATAATGATTAGCTAATAAGTAAATTTTGCTTTCAAACCTTGTGGAGGTGGAGAACAGCACCAAAAAATTTGACATGTCTGCATAATCAGTACTTTAGAAAGCAAATATTAACAAGAAAACCTTCTAGATTAAAATTGAGTTTGGTACGGAGGAATCTACATTACTTTTAGCATTTAGATTACTGGGAATGTGATACCTTACAATCTAGATGCCTAGGAATATAACTATTCTTAGGTTTGGTTTAATTGAGAATCTAATAAAATTTCTAGAAATGTGAGATTATAATGTTTGGTTTATTTCTAGGAATCTTAATTGTATTATTTATTTTTCCATTCTATCCTTAGATTTGTAAATCCAATATGAGTCTTTAAAAAGAAAATATTCCTCTAAACAAATAATGAAAAAAAAATTATAAATTATGACAAATTCATTAAAACTATAGTCTAACATTTCAAAATATTTTTTTCACGCTTGAAACCTAAAGAGAACTTTGTTAATGAATATATCAACAGAGTTGTCTATCTTGTTTATTTTGTTTTGGCGGAAAAAGATAATCTTATTTAGGTGGGAAGAGATAAAGACAAAGGAAAAGATATTGATGATTGTTTTACATTTTATCTTAATTGCTTAAATGATAAGGAAAAAGTGTTAAAATTGTCAATTTATAAAAAATACAATTTTCTTTAAATTTGGGAATTTGGATAGCTACCTGTTTTAAAGGGAATCCACGTTCCTACTGAAAGAGAGTTAAAGGGGGACTTCAGATTCCCCTGCAATCTGATTCCCTAGTGTGATTTGCAACAAAAAATGAGAATCTTTAAACATTCCTGAGAATCCCAAAATATTACTCTGTACCAAACGCCATAGAGGAATGGAGCCAGAACTTGGTGTTAGGAGGGGCAAAGTATAAAAAAAAAAATCATTATGATACTTGTAAGTGCCAAAAATGAGTTGACGCAATACCATGAATTTGTAGAGGCGGGAACTTGAATCAAATGACCTAGCATAGTTGAAGAAGAAGAAACAGGCAAGGAATAACGAAGAGTCTTAGTCCTCAGCAAATATCCGAGGACAAATATTTATATTAGTTTGATCTCAAGAACGATTTTTTACAATAATTCTCTCTCTGAATCATCCATGCCCCTACTTTCAGGAGGATCTTTTTCAGTATATAGCCTATTTCAGTTGATCTTGGCCCTCCATTTGTTAATCGTGCAGGACACTACTCGAGTGCTTGTCCCATCAAACGCCCTCCTAAATCTTTTGTGAGTTGTGGCAACCAAGACAGCACTGTTCGGGGGCCTTCTCCACATAAATGCGGCTAGAGGGTTTAGTGGGGCGCATTAAATGTGGTGGCAGCTACCATCTCTCCAGTTACGTCAGGGCTAACCCCCTTTCTGAAGTTCTTTCTCTACAGTGTGGCCTACTCTAGTGATATGCCATTGACATGGCCATGGCTCGCCTCTCTGGCCTTACCGTCTGAGGGTATGGTCTCCTCGGAACTGCATTGACCTCCTCGGCTTTGGGTATGACACGTAGAATTATTACCTTATTAAATTTCTGTATCCCACAATAGCCACTAAAAACTCCAGTTTTTCCCTCTTGTTTGAGGAGAAAAATGGGGTTTTGACCTTGGGTAATTGGTTCCACACGCTTCTTTGAATTTCCCACGTGAGAATATCACTTTGTATGCCTTGTAATCGCTCTTGGAGCTTCGAAGTTCGTAACGTCTCATTCAATGCTCCATGTGGCGCCTTGTCCACTACATCCTACAGTGAAATGGAGATCCTGTGGCTGGTATTTTTCCTTGAAATTTGGGCGGGGTAATCCACACCCAATTTTACCTCCTATATAAGGTGCCTGGGGGATTCATTTCTCCCATTTTCCAAACCTTCAAACTTTCAAGAAGGTCTTGAAGTGACTCTAGTCATTATTTTCATAAGTTCCCTGTTTATCCTAATCTTATTCTTAGGTTATTTTCTCCTCGGCCTTTTGTCTTCTATTTCTTTCTTCAAAAAAGCTCCTTCACCTCGCCTTAGCTTGCTTAGATGGGTAGGTTTGCTCATTGAGTAGATTCCCCTGCTGGTATGGAGGGTTTAGGGCCCTGTATCATATTCCCCAGGGTGTCTCCTTGTGATATTGCCCTCTAGGAGACTGGCATGCCCTTAGAAAAAAGGAGGAGATCATTATTCCCATGATTGCCTTCATAGAAAGGGGAATGAGGCTTCCCATGGATAGAGTGACCAGGGACTACCTGATCGCCCATAGGATATGCCTTTATCAATGCCTGCCCAACCTGTTTAAAGTCTTAGGTAATGTAGACGCTCTCAACGAGCAAATGGAGTTGGGCCTCACCTGGCACGACGTTGTTTGGATGTTTGACTACCATCTGCTTGCAGACTTGGGCTATTATTTTAAGTCTAGGTCTTCCGACATTAGGCTCACCTCGTGTCTCCCCAAATCTAACAAGGGCATGAAAGATGACTTTCTGATCGTCTCAGGTGAATGGCGTGACGGTCTTCACTGCCCAACTTAGGAGGGAGCACTAGGTGGGGTACCCTAGGTTTAGGTCTTTTAACACTAGAATTAGTTTTGTAGTTTCCTTCTTTCTTCATTCCTTTAGTAGTTTGTTTCTCTCTGACAAATGACTCGCCTTTCTAACTATGGTTTTGCTTCTTGGTTTTTTTTTTTTGCCTAGATAAAAGATACGTGGCTCCCAATCTCAACTTTGTCAATGTTCCAGATCTTAACAAGGTGCTGAGATTTGAGGTGTTTGTGAGCGAGGATAGACAATTAAGAGTTGTCTATCTTATCCTTGACATCAAGCCCCCGTCTGATAAGTTTCAGGACGTGGGCAACGCGATTAGAGCGGGTGATCCTCGACTGGCTTGAATTGACCACTCGGTGCCTAGATTCCTAGCTCGAGAAGGTATTGTGGAGGTTGAGCTGCCTTCCCATCATTCTCCCCATGAAGAAATAGTTCTGAGAGAAGAAATAGCTTCCTTGCGCCTGTCACTCGAGGAGGAGATAGACCAATTTCGACTTGAGGAAGAGAGAGAGAGGAATAGGGAGAGCCTGTGATTTACATTTCAGACTTGGAAGACAAACTTGATAGATCTTCAGGCCTGCATTCCTCCTGCCTTCGTTCCTTTGGATTCGTCGTCGTGCACATAACCAGTAGTTTGGAAGAAGAAGAAGAAGAAGAAGAAAAAGAAAAAGAAATGCCATTAAAGAGGAAGAAAGGGTCAAGCCATGAACTCCTAGCGAGAAGGTCCAAGGGGTTGGCGCCCAAGGATGCCTCGGGCTTTGAGCTTCCTCCTCCTCCTCCTCCTTTTTCAGCTAACCCCTTCGCACCTACTAATCTGAAGAAGAGGAAGAAGGATAAGAAGGTGGTTGAGAAGGGGGAGTTGGTCCCCTACAATGAGGGGGTTTCTTCAAAGATTCCCAAGATGGCTAAGGGAAAAGGAAGGGCTTCCTCGGCCGAGGGTAAGGGGGTTGAGCACATGGCCAAGGTGCACCCTCTGAATCCGGCGTGGAACTTTCGACTAAAGCTGGACGGGGTAGCGATACCATGGAACTCCACCATCAATTGGCCACGACCAACCAGCAAGTTATGGATTTGAAGGCAGAGCTAGAGAAGGCTAAGGAGGTTGCTCGGGCGGCTCAGGCAGCTACGGATGCTTTGAAGCAAAAGTTCTATGATCTTGGAGTGCAAGAGATCGAGGCCTGCCTGACTGATGAGTTGGCTGGGGTCTGTAGGGACTACTGCCTCGAGGTGTGGATTAAGACATTAAACCTAGTTGGAGTTCCTACTACCTCGGAGTAGAGGAGGGCTGAAAATGTGTACTATTCACAAGACCTCCAAGAAGCTCCTGAAGCAGTCTTGGGCCCTAAGACGGATACTACCCCTGCTACAACAACACTGGCGTAGCCTCCTAGCATCCAGGCCCCTCTTCCCCCCCTGAGATTTTCAAAAGGCCTTGCAAGGTCGGTGACCTAGGCCAAGGGGCAGAGGTGGCCAAGCGCAAGGAGACTACCTAGGGTAGAACTCAACCAGAGGATAAAGGCAAAGGCAAGGAAGTTAAGACTCTGACCAAGGCAAGGAAGCTGCTCCTAAGACAAAGGAGTCTGAGCCAGTCAAGCCTTAAGCGATAACCCAAAAGAAGAAGGCCACCTTGGGCAAGGCTGTTGATCCTCTTGTTTCCCAGCCAGCCAGCCAACAAAGAAGATCCTCCTCCTCCAGCCTAGACTTAGCTTAGGATTTTTCTTTTCTTCCTTTGTACTTTTTTTTTTTTTTGGTGGCAGTTTACCATGGTTTATGATGCATCTTTCCTTTTAATTAATGAAAAGACATTAACTTTTGCTTTATGGCAAGTGAACTTTAATTTTTCTTGCAATATTTATCTCTGATTGGATGTAGTAACCGTTCTGCCTTTTGTTAAGAGGTTAGATTGATGATGCTTTTAAGGGTGAAAACCCATACTTTAACAAAAAGCTAATAGTAATGAATTGTTATTAATTCAAGTAAATTACGCCCATGTAAATAGTGAGAAACATAACTATGTGTTTGTACTAAAAATTGTTTAATCAATAGGAATGTTTAAGTCCTTAAAGACAAACGAAACACTTAGTAGAAAAAGGGGTGTTTAAGGTATCTCATTTTAAGAGTACCTTATGAATGTACCTTTAGAATCCTTTAATCAAAACCCAAGGTGAGTCCTTATTTTTTCATGATGATGCATATGCTGAGATCTCATCCTTAGTGAAATTGTGAGGCTTCATTTTACTCAAGGCATGTGGTCCGAGGGACCAGGCATGGCTGAAGTTAGGTTTAATCTTTAGAGAATTTATTGAGGCATTAATTTACCCAAGACATGGGTCTGAAGGACTAAGCATGGTCGAGATTCTGTTTAACCCTTAGAGAATTTATTGAGGCATTACCCAAGGCATAGGTTTGAGGGACCAGGCATGACCGATGTTCTATTTAACCCTTAGAGAATTTATTGAGGCGTTAATTTACCCAAGGCATGGGTTTGAGTAACTAGGCATAGCCGAAGTTCTGTTTAACCCTTAGAGAATTTATTGAGGCGTTAATTTACCCAAAGCATGGGTCCGAGGGACCAAGCATGGCCAAGGTTCTGTTTAATCCATAGAGAATTATTGAGATGTTAATTTACCCAAGGCATGGCTTTAAGGGACTAGACATGATCGATGTTCTGTTTAACCCTTAAATGTAATAACGCAGGAATAACGAATGAGATATACTTGCATTAATGATAATATATTTTCAAGTTACTTACATTCCAGGGTCGTAGTACAATGTTTCCATCCAGATCCTCTAGTCTAAATGCACCTATGCCTGCTATTGAGGTGACACGATAAAGGCCTTCCCATTTTGGCCACAATTTGCCCTAGGATGGGTTTTTCGTATTTTCGACCATATTCCTGAGGACAAGGTCCCCTAGCACAAGTGGTTGGGACTTCACCTTCTTATTGTAACCCTGCCTCAGCTTGTGTTGGTAGTGGCCAAGTTTTATCGTTGCCATCTCTTTTTTCTCCTCGGCCTAGTCTAGACTTGCGCACAGTTGACCATCATTGTTATGTGTTAGGACATATGTGAATCATGTTAAGAACATATGTCAATTTAGAATTGGCTAATCCTTTGATAAAACACACTTTACTTGTATTTGGGTAGATCTGGGATAGGTTTAGTACTTCAAGGAACAAGAGTTCAAGTCTAGTATTAAAGCCATGTAAATCTATCCAAGAAACAAGTGAAGAAGTGCTAATTCATTAAAGCTCAACAGCTCTCAACAGATAGCTATCTATCGAGGTCTCGACAACTGCTTGACAGATACTATTTGTCGAGAATTACGAAATTCAGATTTTCAGATCTAATTTTTGGCCCATGTTGACATGTATGTGTAGGGTTTCTTTTCTCACAACCTTAGACATATATAAGGCTTATTTTAGAGGTTGTCACATATGAGAATACATAGAGAACATATGCAAAAAGTGACCGAGTGATTATTCTCTCTGAAAGAAGTTACTGCATCTTTGTGCCTTAGGGTTTTGTAACCAAATGCTTCTTGATCTTCATTATTGATGAAGTGAAGAATTTTACAGCCAACATCTTCTTCAAGTTGGTGAGTTAGTCACAAATTGGGAGCCGTGCATCCGTGCAAAAAGGGTGGCATTCATATATTGAAGAGTTTAGGGGTTCTAAAGCAATAGAAGGTTTCTGCTGTAAGTTCATTTACGGGATTGGAGAGTCTAGGGACAAAGGTTCTGTACTAGATTTGAAACTTCTTTTTACTATTGTGAATTAACTTTAGGGAAGATTTCCCCCTAAGTTTTTTATTGTGAAACTAGTTTGTTTCATTGGTTTTTCTGGGTCATCATATCTTGTCTTATTTAATTTTCTGCTATGCATAATATTAACATGATATTGATGTGTGCTTGTTTTAACAAGTTTTATACATAATAAATCTAATTAACAATTTGGGTTTAAAACTTGTTAATTCTATCAGCCGAGGTCTAAACTTTCCAACATTATGCTCTTCAAACTAATCAATTCTCATAGTCGAGAATTCCATTTCCATGGGTATAACTGCCTCCACTCCATATGTCATGGAGAAGGGGGTTTCCCCGGTTAATCTTCTCAGGGTAGTTTGGTATGACCATAGCACATGGGGGAACTCGTTTGCCCATTTCCCTTTTGCCTCATCCAGTCTTCTCTTTATCCCATCAAGGATCACCTTGTTGGTGGCCTCGGCCTGCCCATTTCCTTGTGGGTATGCAGGGGCAGAGTAGTTGTTCTTGATTCCAAGTTCACTACAATATCTTCTGAAAGCCTTGCTGTTGAACTGTGTTCCGTTGTCAGATACAAAGTCGTAAGGTATGCTGAATTGTGTGACAATGTTCCTCCACATGAATTTCTTCATGTCCTGGTCTCGGATATTAGCCAATGGCTCGGCTTTTACCCATTTCGTGAAATAATCCCAACGAGCAACCATCTCCGATTTGCAGTAGCTCGAGGGAATGGGCCCACGATATCTAAACCCCACTGAGTGAAAGGCCATGGGCTAGAAAGTGGATTCAGAACCTATCCAGGTTGGTGGATATTTGGGGTATATCTCTGGCATTGATCACATTTCCTCGCGTAATCCCGAGCAGACTTTTGCATACTAGGCCACCAATACCCCTAAGTAAAGGCTCTATGAGCCAAGGATCTTCCCCCTGTGTGGCTCCCACAAATCCCTTTGTGTAGCTCTTCCAACAATGGCTCCACTGCTTCTGGGTGTACACTTAATAGGTATGGCCTAGAAAAAGACCGTCGATACAATTTTTGCTCTTAAAATAGCTAGTATTGCGGGGCGTGCCTATAGGTCTTTATGGCCTCTGCCTTATCCTTTGGCAGGTCTCCACTCCTTAGAAATGTGATTATGGGGTCCATCTAGTTGGGTCCAGCTCAGAAAAATTGCACCATGGTCGGGCTCTAGTCCTTCCACCTCAACTTGTCTAAACCTTCCACTATGATTGACCATGGCAAGGCGCCATCAGACATTGTTGCCATTGTTGCTAGTAAATCAGCATGGGAATTTCTGCACCGTGGTACTTACTTCAAGGTGAACTCTTTAAAATGTGCCTGGAGTTGCTTTATCTTGCCTAAATAGGCTTGCATCCTTGCATCCTTGACCTCGTATTCTCCCCGTACTTGACCCACTATCAGTTGAGAGTCACTGAAGACCTTTATGCTGTTTCCTCCCAAGCATTTTACTACCTCCAATCTTGACTATAATGCCTCGTACTCGGCCTCGTTGTTAGTGGCCGAGAATGACAGCCTCAAGGATTTTTCAAGAACTATCCCGTCTAGGGAGATGATGAAAACTCCAACTCCCAAGCCCCTTTAGTTGGTAGCCCTATCAATGTACACAGTCCATGGAGGGGAAATTTCAGTGGTAAAAACTCCTACAGCTTCCTGGCTTTGTATCCCCTCCTTGGTTTGATCCTTTGAGAACTCGGCGACAAGATTAGCCAGGACTTGGACTTTGATTAATTTCCTCACCTGGTACTTGATGTCAAAATCCCTTAGCATAGTTCCCCACTGCACCACCCTTCTAGAATAGTCTGATTTTTGTAATACCGCTTGCAAGGGAAGTTAGGTCAGGACCACCACCATATGTGCCTGGAAGTAGTGTGGTAACTTCTTGGTAGCGTGAAGGAAGGCTAAGATGGATTTTTCCATGTGAGAGTACCTCATCTCGGCATCTTGCAAAGATTTGTTGACTTAGTATACTAGTCTTTAAACCCCGGAATCGACCCGAACTAGGACGAGGCTAACCGCGTGGTTTGTGACAGCTAGGTAGGCATAGAGGACCTCATCCTGCCCATGATAAGACAACACCAACGGATTTGATAGACACTCCTTCATTTCTCAGAATGCCTGATCATACTCCTCAGTCCAGGAGAAATACTTCCACTTGTGTAGAAGTTGGAAGAACGGTCTGCATCGGTTAACCGATTGTGATATGAACCTGTTCAGGGCAGCTGTCATACTCGTCAATTGCTGCACCTCTTTGGGGTTCTGGGGTGAACGTAGGTTGTTTATGGCCTTGATTTGATCTGGGTTGACCTCAATGCTACGCTGTGTTATCATAAAGCCAAGGAATTTCCTTGAGCTCACTCCGAACGAACACTTTGAAGCATTCAATTGCAGTTGGTGTTTCCTGAGCACAGAAAAAGCTTCCTCCAAGTCTTATATGTGCTCGGACACAACTTTACTTTTTATCACCATGTTGTCTATATAGGCTTCCATATTCCTACCCAGGTGGGCCTCGAACATCCTGGTCACCATTCTTTGGTAGGTGGATCCTGCATTTTTCAACCTAAAAGGCATCACTCAGTAGTGGTAGTTACTAAAGGGAATCCTGAAGGCTATTTTTCCTGGTCGACGAGTGCTAGAGGGATCTGGTGATGTCCTTGGAAAGCCTCAAGAAAACTTATCCAAAGGTGTTCGAAGGTGGAGTCTACCAGCTGGGTTATCCTCGGAATAGGGAAGTGGTCTTTGGGACAAGCCTTATTAAGATTAGTGAAGTCTACGCAAACTCTTCACTTCCCATTTTTCTTTTTCACTTCTACAGTGTTAGCCAGCCACTCTAGATAAAAAAATTTCCTTTATTGCCCTAGCTTGTTTCAACTTGTTGACTTCTTCTTTTACTACATTGGAATGCTTATCAAAGGATCTCCCATGTGGCTGTTTCTTTGGGATTTGCATTCAGCTAATGGCATATGAAGTCCAAATCAATCCTTGGCGCTTCGAATAGGTCCTAAGCAAATACCTCGATATGCTATTTGAGGAAAGCCACCAATTCATTCCTTTCAGTTGGTGATTGATGCGTTCTTACCTGGAAGTATTTGTGGGATTGCGCCCAATAGCCACCTTGGTAAGGCTCTCCTAGGCCTCTGCCGCTCCAACCCTATTGTCCTTAGCCTCGGCTGTGACAAGAGTTAACTGCTATAACTTTGGGGGCGCCTCGTTCAGTCGCTCCAGTGGGGTTCGGTGGTTGATTGCTACGATAAGGCATTCTCTCGCCTAGGCTTGGCACCCTGGTATCTCTCCGATCCGACCTTCAATCGAGAATTTCAACTTTTGGTGCAGAGTGGATGATTCGGCTCTAAGAGCGTGTAGCCACAGCCGACCTAGAATGGTTGTATATGGTGAATGCGTGTCCATCACTATAAAGTCCACCAACACCTTCTCTTTCTCTATTTCGACCGATAGCTTAATTCTTCCCTTCGGGATAACCATTTTCCAGTTGAATCCCATAAGTGGGGCTCCGTAACTCTCCAGGTATTTCTCCTATAGCCCCAGTCCTCTAAACAGATTGGGGTACATGATCTTAGCCCCACTTCCCCCGTCGACCATTACCTTATGCACATCGAACCCCCCAATATGCACCATGTCAACCAAAGCGTCAATATGGGGTTGAGTAGTGCCGACCAAGTCTTCTTCTAAAAAACCTATGACCAGACTGGGTTTCGTCCTGGCCTTCTTACGGAGGTGTTTCTTAACTAAAGTTGGCATAGAGGGGAGACACAGACATCACCCCTGTTGAAGGGGCTGATGCCTGTTCAGGTTCGGCAAGGATAACATGAATAGTTCCCAAGGGGAGCCACGATGCTGGCCCTCTTTGATGTCCCTGATGTGGGGCCCTCCTTTGTACCGAGGTCTCGTTCGTAAACTCTCCTAGCTTTCCTTCCTTAAGCAGACAGTTCAAGTACGACTGTAGGGTTTGCACTTCTTAGTGGTGTGCCCTTTATCCTGATGATATTGGCAATAAAGTGACTAATTTCTTCGGGTTGGTTTTCCACCCATCTTGTGCGGCCAAGTGAAGTAAGGCTCATTCCAGATCTTCTGCAGTATTTGGTGTACTGGGACCTTAAACACCGAGTTGACTGGTTGGACCTCACTCAGCTGTCCCTGATTGTGAAAGTTTACCTTGGGCTAGTTTCCCCCTATCTTATTGAAGCGGTTATCCTTTCGGTCGTGGAAGCCCTTTGCCTTTCCCTTAATTTGTGCTTGGTCATCTTCCACCCTCTTGTGCTCGTCTATTCGATCCATCAACTATCTCATGTTTCGAGTAGGTTTCATGGTGAAGGACTCCTATAGGTCGAACTCAGTGGGTAGCCCGCTCTTAAAGGTGCGTACTGCCACGTCCTTAAAGTCTCTTCCTCTCTCATTAACAACGCGAGCGGGGAGTCTAATGTCCTCGTCACCCTACTGGGCGTAACGAACCTTGCACCAAAAGCTCTGGTGAGCTCCTCGTAGGAATCAATGGACCTTTCACGTAGTCCATCAAACCATCTCATTGCCACTGGGTTGAGGCTGGAGGGAAACACCTTACATATTAAAGCCTCGTTTCTGGCATATATGGCTATCTTTTGATTGAAATGGCTAATGTGTTCTATGGGGTCGGTCCTCTCATTGTAAATGACGAAGGTGGGTTGTGTGAAGCGTTTGGGTAGCTTGACCCTTTCAATCCACCTCGTGAAGGGCGACTTGGATATTTGGAAAAAGGGCTTTGCTCATGGCGTCGCTATCCCTATTTCCCCGAGGGATGGGTCTATGCTGCCTGCGATGCTACCTTTCTCTGTGTGAATCTTCAGAGGAATTAGTTTTTGTTTCATTGGGAGGCGTCCTACTTCTCCTACGGCACCTCTGTTCTGGCTCTGAACTAGAGCCCGAGCTCGTAGTGAGACTCCTACTCCGTCGGTTTCTCTGGTTTTGCCTTATTCGCTTGCGTAAATGGTTCACCTCCCGTCTTAGGCCAATGGTCTCATTTGAGAGATGGCTACGTTAACTGGGACAGGCTGGTCTTAAGCTCTTCGACTTGGACCTGGCAATCTCATGATCTCGACGATTTTCTAGGTTTATGAACTGGTCTTGTCGGTCAGGATGAGAACTCACGGATCCTTCCCTACTGGACATCCTTTGGCGTTCTCCTTGAAGGTGTGTAGGTTGAATGAAGTTTCCCACGGAAAGCGCCAATTGTAAGTGCCAAACATGAGTTGATGTAATACCATGAATTTGTAAAGGCAAGAACTTGAATCAAATGACCTTGCACAGTTGAAGAAGAAGAAAAAGACAAGGAATAACAAAGAGTCTTAGTCCTCGGCAAATATCCGAGGACAGATATTTATATTAGTTTGATCTCAAGAACAATTTTTTACAATATTTCTCTTTCTGGATCATTCATGCCCCTACTTTTAGGAGAATATTTTTCATTATATAGCCTCTTTCAGCTGATCTTGGCCTTCCACTTGTTGATCGTGCAAGACACTACTTGAGTGCTTGTCTCATCAGTCGCCCTCCCAAATCTTTTGTGAGTTACAGCAACCAAGACAACAGTGTTCGGGGGTCTTTTCCACATAAATGTGGCCAAGGTGTTTGGTGGGGTGCATTAAATATGGTGGTAGCTATCATCCCTCCAGTCACGTCGAGGCTAACCCCTTCTCTAAAATTATTCCTCTACAGTATGGCCTCCTCTAGTGATGTGCCATTGATGTGGCCATGGCTCGCCTCTCCGGCCTTATGGTTCGAGCGTATGGTCTCCTTGGAATCGCACTAGCCTTCTCGACCTCGGGTATGACACGTGGTATTATTACCTTATTAAATTTCTATATCCCACAATAATCTAAGAAAATTTTCCATTCAGTGTGCGTGTGTGTGTGTATACACATATAAAAAGACAAATCAAAATCACAAATCGGTAAACAAAATAAACAAGTGAAAAAAGAAATAAAGGCACAAACAGAAAAAAAAAAAAAAAAAAAAAAGTTGTCGCACTATGTACACAACACAAAATTTCAATTCATTGACTTTATGTACCCCTAAGTATAAGTATTTTTGGGGTGTGGGAGGGGCAAGGCCGATGTTTAAGTCTCCAAGAGAGGGCTTCATACACATATACACTTAGATTAGGTTAAAGTAGAAATTCTATCTTGTATAATAAAAAAAAGACTAATAGAAAAACATAACACTATTAACTATTAAAAAAATTTCAATTTATATAAGCACAAAAAGACAAAATTCAACTCACAATGCACAACATGTGGGTGGATATCAATGATCCATCCATTACTAGTCACTTCTACTATTATTTTAAATTCATTATTTAAGTTTCTTAAAAAGAGAAATAGCACTCTCTTTGTCCCCTGTTTCAGACAGTAACAAAGGGACTTTTTTTTTTACTTGTTGCTTTTGCTCATATGAGAGAGAGAGAGACAGAGAAATACTAGATTTGGTGAGTCAGTGTTGGGGGTGAGTCTAGCGGCTCTTCTACTGTCATGCTATTGCTACTACCTCTCCCTTCACTGCTTCAATCCAGCCATTCAACCTCTATGTCTCTAGGTTAGGTTTCGGGTTTTGTTTCTTTGTTTGTGAGTTTTTTTTTTTGATAGGCCAAGAATGTATTGACCCCTTGTGATGAATTAATTGATTAATTAGCAAAGTTTATTAATTAATCAAATTAACATGCAATGTACGTGGCAGCACAAACAAATCACCAACTAAAGTAAAATGCAGCGAAAAATAAAGTTGACAAGGTGATATGTTTTCAAATGAGGAAAACCTCCAAGGCAAAAACTCCACCGGGTGATTTTAAGGTTACCACTCTCGAGAATTCACTATTATCACGATAAGCGATTACAAGTAAAGGAATCTTAGTACCGTATACCAACCTACAGTTTAACCCTTACCCCAATACCCAATTGAACTTTTTCTATAATGACAATCTCTCTTTTTAATGCATGGCTCCCAGTATGTGACTAACCAATAGATGTGCGGATCTCAGTACGTGACTTAATCACCAACTTGAGAAGGATGTTGGCTTCAAAGTTTTTCAGTTTATTACATGATGAAGATCATGAGGTTGCTTGGTTACAAAACTCTACAGTGTACAAACACAGCAGCTTCTTCAAGAGAAAAAAGAACTAGGGCAAACTAAGTTTCTGGTCACAGTTTGCATGAACAACTCTTTGCTTCACACTTATGCAACTGTGCTCCCTATGATGGCCCTTAAAATAATCCTTATATATGTTTAGGGTTGTGAAAAAAGAAAACCCAAACACATACGCACGGATTGGAATGAAATTAGAACTGAAAATCTGATTTTCATAATTATCAACAAATACCCTATCTGTCGAGTAGCTGTCGAGCTTCAGACTTAAACAGCTTTTTAAACCTTGATAGATACTAGCTATCAAGCTAGCTGTTGAGATTTAAAATCTAACACTTCATCACTTGATTCTTGGACAGACTTGCATGACTTTAACACTTGAACTTGAAACTGTTTTCCTTGAAGCATTAAACACATCCTAGGTCTAGCCAAATACAAGTAAAGTGCGTTGTCAAAGAATTAGCTAATACATGATGACATATGTTCCTAACATGAATCACATATGTCCTGACTTTTTTTTTTGGGTCTTTGTCTTTGATGGAATGACAGATTTATTTATTTTAAATTTTTGAAAGGCTGGGCTATATGTTTTTGGTAAATTTTACTTAATTGGGTTAAATTTTCTTTAGCTTTGTTATTTGTGATTTTTGTTGTTGTGCTAAATTTTTTGGGCCTGCTAAATTTTGTTCTAGATTAGATCCATAAATTGTTTTTTTTATGCCTTTTAGAGTGCAAATAAAATTGGTAAGAGGGCCAAGTGTAATTTTATTGAACCAAATTGATAAAATTAATATATATATATATATATATATAAGTATTTTTTTAAAAAATTGGCGGGGTACACTGCCCCACGCCCAACAATAGCTCCATCCCTGCCGTCACATAACTGTTTGACACATGCTAGCGTCTACATCCAGAGTTCAAATCCCCTCTCTTATTTATCAAATCATAAAAAATAAAAAAGAAACATATATTACCTAAAAATTTTTTTCCCCTAAACTAGTTTAGAAAATTTTTCCTCCAATCCACTACATGACTATTAAAAAGACTACATTCATGTGTAGTTTTAGTCACATGACATTTTTAATAAGTCATATAACTTGTTTAAATAATACATGGTCCATGGATATTCTTACCTTTATATTGTGCGGGAAGCAAAAATTAAAAACAAAAACTAATTATTGTCAGGTTCAACACTATTAAAAATATACTTTGGCATCCAAAATTTCACATCCTATAAGGAATTAAGAATGTCTTTCAATAAGCCTAGAGCAAAAAGGAGACTAATTGTTATTGAGCAATAAACAGTTAAACCGTACTGGTGAATAATACGGTACCATTCTGGAGGTCTAATTTCTAACTGCCTTTAAGCAGAATTCAAATGAACACAGTAATTACAAGGAGACTAACAAATGTGTGCTTTGAAAAAGGGATGCCATCGGGAAGATTAGTTTTCATTTTGTTTCCCCAACAGTCAATAAATATATTATTCTTTGCTTCCATTAGATTTCTAGAATAAGTGTATATGAGTCTGGTTAACAGGTGCTTTTAAAGTATTTGTTAATGGACCACTTTAATGAGAAATATAAAAAAAGTCATCAAAATTTTAATTACTTTTTTCTTATCCTATAAAAAGTTTGAAAAAAAAAATTTCTAACCTAATACCCTTAAAATATTCGTTAACTTTTCCTCTGTTTTTTGTTCTATCTAGAATATGTATTATTTAATGTACTGATCGAATTTTCCTTTAATAAAACAACCACCCTCCTATAACTAGCTCACTTGGTGAAGGGAATGAACTTAGCCGAATCCCCTAATAAAAAAAACTACCTAAAAAAAACCTACTATTGAATGCAACGTGGGCATAGATGATTATATTAAACAGGGGAAGAGTTGGTCATATTTTTATTTAGGAGGTGGAATTATGATATTGATATACTCAGTTAAGAAAAATTCAAACCACACAATTATATACATTTACATGTGCATGCATTAGTATAAAAAGAATATTATATTAAGTCATAACTTATAAATGAAATCTCTATTTGGAACCTATTGAAAGCTATCCCCGATAAGTGGATTGATCATGCTTACCTCAAAACTAACCAATGTGCTGATGCATTGGTAAGACTTGGATTGGGAACTATCTACTCTTTTGTAATATTTTTGGAACCATTACATGTGGTGGAAAAACTTGTAGCTTTTGATAAAGCTGGTATGTAATGTAACAGACTTATTAATTCTTAATCTATGCATATTTTCTATTTATCTAAAAAATAAAGAATAAATTTTTAAGAGAATTTATTTTTATAAATTATTGATAATGATATAGAAAGTAAAAAATACAACTTATTTGTCACACTTATAAACCAACTAACTCTCAAGAATTAACCACATTACACTTCTTCCTAATCTCTCCCGAACTTCCTATAAGCACACCAATGGCTCCCATCCTCTTCATCGATTGACCAAACTTCGTGAAGAAATCTTGAGAGTCAAGCAGCTCATTGACAGTATTGGTAACTTCATTGTTGGTTAAAAGTGCAGCATCAGATTGGAAAAGACATTGATTCAGCTTCAAGTTTTTGAAGTAGTTGTTGTCAAAGGATAAGGGGCTTCCAGGATCCATTGGTATGATAGTTATTTTGTTTGAGAGGCTTTTGCATTGGGTTTTCAAGAAAGCAGCATAGGTCAAGTTTAGAGAAGGATCAGCATCATTTTTTCTTGTTGTGAAATTGTATAGCCTTTGGCTGAAGATATTGCAATGCCCAACACCAATTGTATGTCCACCTAACCAAAACTAATTTGTTAAACATTTGGACACAACTTAAGATATCATTTTGAAAGAGTTAAATTGTTATTACTTAAGACTAGCAATAAGTTATAGCTTTTTACATCTACATACGCGATATGCTTATGGAAAAGACCTTGATTTAGTGAAACAATGTTATCATCTTTACCTGATAAAACAACAAGATCATGAATTGTGAGGCTTTTGTTGGCAGAAGATTGTTTTAGGATGCTGAAATTGAAGGATGGTGATAGGATGTTGTTGAGGGCATCCGAAATATGCGATATGCTTCCATCCCTCCTATTGGTAAGTACTTCCCAGAGTGGCCTCTGAAACTACAATCATTTCCACAAGCATTTGATTACATTTTGCTTGCAAAATTGAGCTTGAGGAAAGGTAGTGCATTTTGCTTGTAGAATTGATTTATAGGAACAGTAAAGGTAGTGTTATTTTGGTAATGGTGTGTGTATTTATACTTGAAAGAGTAACATAAACCAAGTGAAGGTGTAGAACTAGGAAAGGAGATAGTTTCATTGTTTAGATTAAAATTTTATGAATCTAAAAGTATATCTAGTGTCACATTATTTTAAATGATAAATAACATGACATTCTATACGCTGTTAGATGTTTGGAAATTAATCTTAATCATGAAAGGGACTCTTTCCATTTCCATTCCATTTGAAATGAGATGGAATTTGGTCAAAAACATCAACTCCACTGCCTTGACATGGTTTTTTAGACCAGACACATCCCACTAATGCTACTATTTTGTTTCCAAATCACACTAAAATATTTCCAATACTTACTTGGTAGGAAACCGAGCCTCTAGTAGCCAAAGCAATGATATCTGCACAAGAAACTTCTCCAGGACAGGTCTTCTCTAACTCTGTTTTTACCTCATCTATTACATCGAATCCTCCTAGAGACAAGTTTGGAGATGCCACCTTCTCAGCCTGGTTATTTGCTGGAGAGTCTAGCAATATAGAAGCATCACAACCCTAATACATTATAACCATTTAAGACCTTAGATGTCTAGTAAACATATAACAGTGCATGTGTTTCATGGTTTAAGAAATGAATGTGAGTTATGAACATTGTTGATATGACCTATGTTATGATTAGGATAATATCACTTCCAATTGAGTCTACCACTGACAATTTTTTATTATGCGTCAATCATAACAAGCTATGTCAACAATTATATATATAAAAATATTAATTCCTAAATATTGCAATTTTAAGACATGAATGATAATGAGGAATGTAATGCATGGAGAGAGATAGAAAGATAAAAGATGTGAATTACATTGACAAAACAATCATGAAAATGCATCCTCATAAACTTGGCAGGCAAAGTTGAATTGCTTGCCACACGTTTCCAAATGATTTCCTTCACAATGTCCTTAGCCAGGAGACAACTATCCTTGTAAAAATGTTTTCTCAACTCTCCTCCATGTCAAACTCCTAGAAGTAATCCAACAACCACACTCGATTTTGCACCCATGATTTAATCAAGGAGAATGATTGGAGTGACCATCCACATACAAAAGAAAAATCACTCTTGCATTACATGCATCATTTGTTCTTGCATTACATACACCATTTTATCTTTGCATTACATGCATCATGTCATTTATTACATATCATGAAAATGATCTTGAGTTTCTAACGATCGCAACGGTGTTTCCAGTTTTCAAATCGGACCATCGGATTGAAGGATATCCCATGATCAAGTTTGCATGATCCATATGCATTATGTCTAGGAAGAGTCGATGACACACGATTAATTCAAATTAATTTTGATTGGTCAAGCAATTAAAATTAATTAAATAAGTTTGTGATTGGTTGATAATTAGTGTTTAAAATGGAGATGCATACATAGGAATAAAATGGATGATTGGGTAACAATAAAATTGTGGATAATCTGAACTTAATCAAGATCTATTTTAAAGGATTTATCCACAAGATGATGTGTCAAGATAATTGATTCAAGATAATCGTTCTTAAAAAGCTTGAATTATCCAAAAAAGAGATAAAAAAATCATAGACGGAGGATGAAAACGCATCTAGGTACAAGGATCGGCTAAAAACCCTAGAAAGAGACTCCAATTGGCACTCAAACACGAAAGCACATTTAGACTCCAATAGCCAATTCGGCACTTTTGGAGTGTCGAATTTTCCTTGGATGGGCTTTGGCCTAATGGCCTTCATCGGGTGATGATAATGCACACCCTTTTTGACCTTTTCGCAAAAGGATGAGCCCAAATTCAAACCCTAATCATCCGTACCTATTTTTTAGAGATTTTTGGCCTTTATAAATAGAGTTTGAACCTCATAATTTAGCACCTTTTGGTTATGCTCTAGGAGGCATACGTTTTTTGCTCTCAAATGACCCATATTTCCTGATCCTTTCTTTGAGTGTTGCTGCCTAAATTAGGGTTTTTAGGTTTCAAAGAGAATTGAACAAATTTCTTTGAACCCTAAAACATCCTTTCAAGAACAAAGTGTGCTCATGCAAGAGGTTGTTCTCTAACCCTTTTTGTTCTTATATTTCTTTAATCGTGATAATGCATGCTCTCTTATTTTTTTAGACATTCATATGCTTACTTGTTAATGTAAATTGTGAAAATATAATCTTGTTTTTGTTGTTGCTATAATTTGTTTCTTAGTTTTAAAGATTTGTATGCAATTAACTTTTTTTCTTCAAAACAAAACAAATCTACATCTTTCTTAGATGTAGATCTAAGTTTTTCTTAAAGTAGAAATGGATTTAGTATCTTCTTTATATACAGATCTAATTTTTCTAATACATGCATACTTTTAAAATAAAGAAAGAGATTGTGAATTGTTGTTTTGTTGTTTGTTTAATTTGAGTCAAGTGGCATGAAATAATTTCATGATGAGATCCTCTCCATAAAAAATAAAAAAAAAACATATCTTTTTCAAATAAAAAAATAGATATGATTTTTTTGTTATAAAAACCATTTTTTTTATTATCATCAAAACAGATCTGATCTTTTACAAAACTCAAAACCACTTTTTTATCTCTTTAAAAACAGATATGAATTTTCTCTTCAAAAATCATTCTTTTTACACATGCAAAAGCATATTTGAATTTTTATCTCAAAAAACCACTTTTTCAAAATATTACAAAACAAATATGATATTTTGGGATTGGGGGGTTTTTTTTTTCTGTTGCTATTTTTGAGAGAGTGATAAACTGTAGCCGCGCTTTGTATTTTTTTTTTTGATAATAGTGAAATCCCTACAACTTTGTGGACGTAGGCAAATTGCCGACCAACGTAAATACTGTCTTGTGTGTGTGATTATTTTTCTTTGGCATGCGTTTTCTCTTTTTTTTTTCTTTTTTTTTTCACAGGTTGGGAATTTCGTGTTAATTCCCTACATGTACTCCACGGTGTGCAACAACAATTTCCCTTATGTCAAAGCATTCATCCTAAAAAAAGCCAAAAGTAGATATAATACTTTAATCACTATCCAATCTTACTTTTTTCTCCACTCTACTACACAAAAACACAAGCCCTGCACTGATTGTTGATGCAGCAACTTCATATCTTTAAGAGAAAATATTGGTGGCTTTTGTCATGTAAACAGTAAAAGTTGAGTTACCTAGTTTAGTTAAGATAAACTCCACATTATAATTGTTACAATAATGGTTAGTAAAGGAAAAATTTCCTATCAGTTTAAGCTTTTAGTACAACTGGTAATTTATCATGGCATCAAAATATGTGTTAAGTTTGAATCCTATCTCCACTCTACCTCCCATTTAAATTAAAAAAATTCCATGGATAACTCTACCTTATTTCTTAAGATAGTTCTTGTGACTATGTAATTTCAAAGGGATGCTTTTTGATTACTGCTTATGTACATAGGAAAGAGTAAACATTTCCAATATTTTGACATGAACATAAACTAATGCTTCACAAGGAATGAGGTATTAAGCTATATCTACAACTATGTAGTATTTGGATTGCTACCACCAAACCATCATCTTCATCCATTCCAGGCTATCAAAATTAAATTCAAATAATAAATTAAAAATTAAAAAAGAAAAAGAGAGAAAAATAACAGTGTTTTTACCAATCTTACAATTAAATTTCCAACAAGTGAACATTTTAGCCTAATCTATGTGATAAGATATAATATAAATGAGAATGAGATACTTACCAATTTACTTTTTGCTAGTTGCTGCATATTCGTTTTTACCAACATGGTTGGAAGACACATAAACTACTGAAATCTTGTCTGTCTAAGTATTCAAAGTTCTGGCATATAGATTCCTATAACTGAGAAAATCACCATACCTAAAATGAAAATGAGCAATGAAAAGAGAGAGAGTAGTGTCTAACAATCACAAGGAACTTAGAAAGGAGATGCATGAATATAAAGAAACAGGAAGTTAACACCAAGCTATGGTCTTTATCCATGCCATACTACCAAACATAAGTTCGAAGACATAATAAATAACCATTTATGAAACTTAAAAATGATTTACCACTTAATTTTTCAGTTGTGGCTTGATAATTGCAATACCAACTCGCTTTAGATAAACAACCAACTCTTTACTATTTTTATATTCCAAACATGCCTACATTTTGCACACAGAATCAAATGACCAAAAAATCACTATGCTCTTAATTGAGTTTCAACAAAGATATATGGGCCTATAGAAACTTTGGAGCAGAACATTTTTTTTTTTTTTTTGCTGATAATTTTTGGAGCATATCATATTTCTGAAATGCATTTAATATTATTCCAGTGTAACATAGCCAACCCCAAAAATTTTGGGACTAAGGCTTTGTTGTTGGGTTGGACTAGATCATCTTGCTAAATAATGATTATTCACCATAAATCTATTCCAACATCTCCAAGTTCCAAATTTCAATTTGTTTATTTAAAATCAACTCTACAAGCCCAAAAGTGTAGTTTTATCATTTATACCAAGGTATAGATGGTTAGAACAAAGAAACAAGTGAAGGAGATCATTTCTTGCACTTGCCCAAAAGGTTCTCAATAGGCTCAGATATTTATCCCTAGTTTTGTTTCATGCTTCCAATTTTTTTTTCCATCTAGGATCAAATAAACTGGGAGATCATCAAAAAACACAAAGAGAACAAAGAAGATTAGTTAAGAAAAGTAGCATTTGAGTCCCAACAAAGGATTACGATTCATAATTAATCTACATTTATCTAGAAACATAAAAGATGAACCAAGTTTAGGCCCTCCCAACTGTAGGACATGAACTTTTTAGGTGGACCATCCCTCTTCCCCATTAGTGACTTTGTGATATATATTAAGCTTTTGTCTCTTATTTGGAAGAAAATTGATTAACTCAATATCACCATAGAGTTGAGTGCCAAAAATTAGAGATCCCATTTCAACATTACTCCAAACTACTAAATAACCTTAGATTACTGATGACTAACCAAGTACCTGAGCTAGATCAGTTTTTGAAATCCTCAAAGTATCCAAGCAATAGATCCATTGCCATATTTTCCACAAAAATCTTCAAATTCTTTAGATAATCCACACTCACTCAATGATTCATCCCATTAAATCTGTTGATAGAACAAAAGGCATATTCATTTTAAGGCCTTTCATGTAAACAAATTACAAAGAAGCAGGATAATATTCAATGACAAAAAGGGTAATGATATTTCAATAATTGCCATAAGGGCAAGACTAAATTTGATTCATACACAGAAAAATAAAAAACATTAAATTTTGTTTAAGTGCATCACTATTGTCATCCTAGAAATGCAATGCGAATCTCGTAGAGCTTCAACTTTGAAGCAAAATTTCTTTTCTTATGAAGGTGGTCTTCACAACAAAACGGAGTATCACACACTAACCTTCTTAACAGAATTCTTAGTATGTCCATTGAATCCTTGACTCTTCACTGCATGAATTTTTTTTTTTAAAAAATCCATTTTTGCAAAAGGCTTAAATTAAAACCCAATAAACTAAGAAAGAGAGTTGCATTCCAAAAAAGAAAAATGAAGAAGAAGAAAAAAAAGAAAGTGAAAAACTGGAAAGAGCACTTGTTCATGGATGATATTGGGGTTGGCAAAGTCTTTCTTGTTGAAAAAATAACAAAATAAAAAATTTTAAACAATGTCCAACGGTTTGGTTGTTTTCAAATCAATCTTGGATTTTTCATTGAAAGAAAACATGAAAAACCAAGAAGTTTCACAAAAGTGAACCCAATACAATTATATACCATGGTTTAGTATATTTATCGTTCTAATGTTTTGGAAATCCAAAAAAAAAAGATGATAATTAAAAATTCTTTATTTATTAAAAATAAAAGAACATAAAGAATAGAATTTCCAAAAATTTACCACGTTTTGTCAGCCACCATTCATAAATTATATAAGATAATTAAGAAAAAAAAGAAGTAAAAAGTGAAGAGCTACCAAGCTCAGTTACTACAAAAGACATACCAGAGGTTATGTTGCGAGTGTCATGGTCGAGGTTGAGGGGGCTAGCATTCTTGAGGTAGCCCAAAAGGAACTGACAAAACAATGGACTGGTTCACATTTTTTCGGCATATAAAATCATCAATTCCGAATTTTGAAAACAGGGACGTGAGCGATTTTGAACCAATCTTCCCCAATTCCCCTTTCACATCTTTTAGCTAAGTCTGGACATTGTGCAATTGTTAGCTTTTGTAAAGACTTGAGAGAAACCATCTCATCAGGAAGTGATTTGAGATTTGGGCATTCGCAAATGAAAAGTTCTTCAAGGGACGTGAGATTACTAATCCCATCGGGAATTGATGTTAGGTTGGGGCTGTATGAAATTTCAAGGAATACAACTGAGGTGAGCTCTGGGAAAATCGTCAAATTAGGACAATCAGAAATCTCAAGCTTTCGCAAAGTAGTAACGTGTTGAAGCCCGGAAGGAATAGACTTCAAATTCGGAACCCTATCGTAACGTAGAGAACTGAGGCATTTAAGATGCTGCCATTCGGTGCCATCATCACCCATGTCACTAATCGAATCAAACAGCTCACAATTACGAATCTCCAAGACCTCGAGTGAGGTGAGGTGGGGCACGGCTAGTGATAGAGATTTCAGCTTAGGACTTCCATGTATGCTTAGTTCCTTGAGAGAACTCAGGTTTGACATCCAATCATCTGCTAGAGCCTCCGTATCCTTTATAGAAAATAAAGTCATAGACTTTAATTTGGAGAAAGGAGAGGAGAAGAAAGAGGAAGAAGAAGGAAGCGACAAATTCATTGCCATTGTCTGTTGTAAAGGCTTCAAACTGACTTCATACAAAGTTAGACTTTCTTCAAGATACGGAAACGGAGGTAGGGAAGTTAGATTAGGGCAATCCCAAATAACTAAAGCAGAAAGATGATGGAATGAAGGCAGTGATTGGTGATGCGGATGTTGTTGGTGATCTGTTGTTGATGTGCTCCTCCACCATCCCTTCAAATTAGGGCATTCGGAAATATAAATTGACTTTAGCGATGGGAAGAAGGATGAAGTAGGAACCTCCTCATTTATATCACCATCTGATATGTACTCCAAAACTTCCATATATTCAAGTGATAGACGTTCCAGAGAGTGGAGTTGAGACAATCGTGGAAGTTGTTGACATCTCTTACAACTAGTTATCGATAAATTAACCAAATTTGTGAGCAAAGAAAGCCAACTTGAAAATCTCACACCCCCATACCCCCACATAGACAACAATTTAAGATTTTGGTGTGGTTGGAGGCCTTCTAATAATTTCTCATCACCATCATTGTCGTCATACCATGACAATCTCAACCGGTCAAGATATTGTTTTGCCCTTAAATTGGCAGCATTGGGTTTTGAATAAACATCATCCAAACATCTCAAATTTGAGATTTGTAGTTCTCCTCTCAAGGAGTTTAGTGAATGCAATTTGTCTAGCCCACTACTAATGGACCCAGAGGTAGAAGCTTCATTGTCTCTCACAACAAATAATGATAATGTTTGAAGGCATGTCATTTTCCCTAATCCATCGGGCATATGACTCAAACGCCAACAATTGCTATTCTCAAGATGCCTGAGGCTAGGCAAAAAACTAATGTCTTTAGGTAATTCTTTAAGATTCTCACAACCATTGACCTTCAGGGTTTGCAATTTCCAAAGTCTAGAAATAGCATTAGGGAGAGTTTCAATAGCATGATTCTTAGAAAAATCAAGGTAAGTAAGATGAATCAAATATTCAATAGAATCTGGCACTCTCTCAATTTGAACTCCACATAAACCCAATGTACGTAATCCTCTGAAACTCAAAATAAGTTTATTCAACTTTGATTCATCTAGCTCCCCTGCTTTATATTCCCATTCATTTAATTTAAATGTTGAAAGACATGTACGTAACTTCTCTGCTCTAACTAGCAAACTTGAAGTTTCAATAAAAGATGAGTCAATATAAAATGGAAGTGACACATGACGAGTTTTTTCATCAAAATTGTTTCGATCCAAAGTCATTATTGTGCACTCTGCCCCTGCAACTAATTGTGCAAGATCATGAATTAAATCATGCATCTTGTATTTTAATTCTCCCATTTCATCTTTCACTTCTTCAAAGAAGGACCTCCAAAGCAAATCCTTGAAGTACTCATCTGCAACATCTTTTAATTCTTGGTTTTTGTTTGATGGTCGGATAAAACCTTGTGCTATCCATAGTTGCACGAGTGTCACCTTATCGATCTCATAATCTTTAGGAAACAAGGAACAAAAGGCAAAACAACTTTTTAAATGTGATGGAAGATAATCATAACTCAACTTTAGAATTGGAAAAATGTCATTTTTTTGTTGAGTTGCACTTTCTAGTATATTATTGTTGACATATGACCATTTATGCTCTGTTTTCTCTAAGCGCAATACATTTCCTATAGACTTTATGGCAAGGGGTATCCCTTGACATTTGCGCACGATTTCCCTTCCAATCTCTTCTAGTCTAGGATTATTGGTACCTTGCCCTTGCCCTTTTCTAAAAGCTATTTGCTTGAATAACAACCAAGACTGTTCTTCATTGAGACCTTTAAGAGTGTATATTGAAGCTGGGCATGTAATCTCTACTACCAATCTCGCACGCGCAGTTAGTACAATTTTACTTCCCTTAGCACCACCTACTAAAAGATCTTTCAAACTTTCCCACTTGTGAGGATCCTCATTCCACACATCATCCAAGACGAGTAAGTACTTCTTTTGATTAATTATTTTACGAAGTTGATCTTGTAATATATCCATGCTATGGTCTACAAGTTCCTTACCTGCAGCCAATATTATTTTTTGAATAATCATTTTTACATCAAAGACATCAGAGATACATATCCACATTTTTAGTTCAAAATGTTCTTTGATGTTCTTGTCATTGTATACAAATTGAGCAAGCGTGGTCTTTCCTAACCCTCCAATCCCCACTATAGGAATAATTGAAACATTCTCTTCATTATTAGGCTCCAACAACAGGTTTATGATGGCCTTTTTATCATCTTCTCTCCCAATAACTTTTTCATCAAGCACAAATGAGTGAGTCTCTTCCCTATCCATACTCACAGGTGGCTCTACATGGTATTCTTTCAAGTGAAACAGTTTCCTGTCTTCCGCTATTGCATTTAGTTTCTGCTTCATCGCATTTATTTTACCCCTCATCTCTTGACGTAAAACAAGTGGGTTTGAAGTTGAAAGGAAATAGCGTACCTTTTTAGTAATATTCCCACTCATCCCTCCTTGTCGTAAAGCTTCGCTATAGAACTCACCCAGCAAGTCATCTGCTTCATAAACTGCGTCCTTGAGCTTTTCGAGCCAGTCCTTGACTTGATGGCTATGGCGCTGCTGCTCTGCTGCATCCCGAAGTACAGCTTGAATAGTGGAAACAGTGTTCTCGATGTTTTCAAGTTCAGCTTCGACATTCCAAAGCGATGCGACCTCTTTGAAAGCCCAAGAGCCCAATTCATCAATAATTTTTTGTGCAACGCCAAGGAGCATTCCTTCGGCCATTTCTTTGTAGCGTGGAAAAGGAACTTAGAAGATCGAGACGAAAGCTAGAGGATGGGCTTGAAGTGCTCCAATGTTGGTGAAGGTAATAGTGATGTGAAGAAAATCAAGTTCTGAAGTGGAAGTGCTAACATTATTAGTTTTCCTTTGTATTTTCTTAGTGGACTTGTTTTCATGCATAGGAAAATAACAAGAAGCAACATGTCAGTGATTGGCCCTTGCATTATTGAAGCTAAAGTCTAGGTCGTTGTTACAATGAATTCAATGAAAACCGTGTGGACCAAGTCAAATTAAATGTGGGTCCTCCACCTGACCATGCCTTAAACGTTGGTCCTACTCCTCCATCGGAACCAAAAAAAAAAGAAAGGAAAATGACGTGGGAGTGACCCAACGCTATTTTTTCTACAGAATGCTTTATAAAATAGCTATATTTGAAAGTTATTTTACATACACGTTTTTTAAATTTGTTTCCTTGAAAATAGGGGTGTTTACCGGTCGCTCTAAGTCGATTGTGGCCCCAATTTAAACTACCACTTCGAGTCAAGTAGAAGAAAACTTGCAACTGATAAAAGGAGAAGATTTTGCCGAATCTAGATAAGATTTCGCCTAATTTGGTTGAAATCTGGTTGTACCTATCAAGATCTCATTAGATTTAACTCCAAATTCTTGTTTTTCCAAAAGAGAAAAGAAAAGAAAAAGATCTTTTAACTCCAGTAATTATGTGAAGACAACCCCTTGGCCTCTTTCTACACAGAGTCTGGATCCTATATTTTGTTTGAATTACAAGTTTTTGTAATTTAAAATTATGCATAATAAATAAACTTATAAATTATATAGTAAATAATATCTGATTGAAATAAAATTCGACACATGTATTAAGAGTATAAAGAAAATGCAATTTAACCGTTAGATTTTTAAAATATATATTAATATTTATTTCATTGAGAAAAGTTGTAAATTAAGGCTCCAACCAATTTTGTAACTAAACTTTATCTTTTAAAAATATGCTTTATTCTTTTCCAGCATAATTTTTTTTTTTTTTGCATCTTTTTTTTTTTTTGGATTAAGAGGAGGAATTTCATTAAACTAACTAGCCATAAACGGCGAAGTATTGGCAATAAGCCTTAAGGAGTACAATCCCAATGCATCAGAATTTAAGATATTACAAAGTTCTTTAGAATAAGGGTAATCTAAAACAGCAAAAGTCCTTGGAAAGTTGCAGCCTCCTTTGGCAAGATAGTCTGCACTCCTATTCGCTTCCTGAAAGACATGGTTGATCTTGACTTGATGGAATTGACGAAGGAGGTACTTGTAGTCATTGATTAGAGAAGAGGAGGAGTTAATGGGATTCTTGGTAGAAAGCATCAAGTCAACTACAATTTTTGCATCTAATTCAACAAGCAATTGGGAGATGCCAAGCTGGGCAGCAAGCACCAATCCATCCTTCAACGCCTAGAGCTCAGCAGAAACACTTAAAGCAAACCCAACATTTATCAAGTACCCCTTAATCCACTCCCCACAATGGTCTCGGATCAGACCACCTCCACCCGCCTTGCCAGGATTCCCAAGCATTGCACCATCAGAATTGAGTTTAAACCAGCCAACAGGGGGTCTGTTCCAACGCACCTGAACAACAATAGAATGCCTTGTTTTCTAGACTTTACTTACAAAATAAAAGTACTCCCTTGCGACCTGCAGACACAGATGATGCAGCTTCGGGTTGGAAGGGCAATTCTCAAAAACACATATGTTTCTATGCTTCCACAATGACCAAACAACAAAAGGAAGTTGTGAGCACCACGGGATGCCATTAGCATGACTATGGTTGCTGCACATGCTATTCATCTTGAGCCAATCCAATAGATCGAGATTGAGAAAATCAGTTTGAGCTTGAGGCACTCCCATATTAATCCAAAATTTTCTTGCAACAGGACAATCACGGAGAGAATGGAGAATAGATTCCTTTTGCAAATGGCACAAAGGGCAGTCTGCAGTGCAATTAATTCTCCTTCCCTTGATGACTTGTCTGACAAGAATGCTCCCATGGCTACATAGCCAAAGAAAATGTTTAATTTTTGGTAATGTGTCTAACCCCCAAATCCAACTACCCATGAAAGGGGGTGGTTTAGGCAGCTCGGTTATGGCTAAGTGGTAGGCCGAAGCCATGTTGAAGTCACCATCAAATGAGAACCACCACATTAATGTATCTTCCTTTTCACCATAGGCTTGGATGGGTATGGCTTGGATCTTGTCAACCACCATCCTGGGGAGATCAAAGGAAATTTTGTCCCAATTCCAATATCCATTTTGATGGGCTTCAGTCATAGTCTAGTCTTCCTCCTGTTGGGTAAGAGGTCCCTTAATGAGATCTCTGACAGAGCTGCCCTTCACCCAGTTAGCTACCCAAAAGTTCAGCTTAGACTTGTTTCCCACATTCCAGCAAATGCCTTTCTCAAAGATAGAAAACCCAGCTTTAATAGCAGTCTAGTTGGAAGAGCATGGGAGCTTATCAGGATCTCTACCATTCCTACATTGTTGGGAGCAATATTTGCCCAAAAGCACCCTAGCCCACATAGAATCCTTGTCTTGATAGAGTCTCCAATTAAGCTTAGTGAGAAGAGCAATGTTTTTTGCCCTAGCTGCCTATAACCCAAGACCTCCCTCTTCCTTGGGCCTGATAACTTTATTCCAACCCACTAGGTGGAGCTTTCTCTTTTCCATAAAAGAGCCCCAAAGGAAATCTCTGTTTACTTTATCAAGCTTATCACACAAATGATTTGGGAGGGCAACCCCTTGCATGATGTGATTTGGAACTGCTGCCATTACGGATTTAATAAGCACCGTTCTACCAGCAAAAGAGAGGAACTTGGTCTTCCACCCCGAGAGTTTTGAGATTACTCTCTCTATAATGAAGTTATACCTATTTTGGGCAGCCCCTTTGTGGTTTAAGGGAAAACCCAAATATTTCCCTAAACATGAAGTTTCAGAGATGTTCAACAAACCACAAATGTCCTCTCTAGCACTAAAAGAGACATTAGGCAAGAAATAGATATAGGATTTTTCAGCATTAATCAACTGACCCGATTCCTTGCAGAAAGTGCTCAAAACCTTCTTAATGGATTCAGCTTCTGCCTTATTGGCTTTGGCAAAAAGTATGAGATCATCCGCAAAGAATAAGTGTGAAATGCCCAAGTTTTGCTTTGACGCTTTCAGAGGAATCCATTCTTCCTTTCTACAACTTTCATTGATGAGGAAACCAAGGTATTCCATACAAAAGATAAACAAATACGGTGAAAGGGGTCACCTTGACGATTCCTCTTGTGGGCTTAAAGGAGTTAAGCTTACCTCCATTAAGAAGGATGGAGATGGTCGTAGACGAAACACAACTCATAATGAGCTTAATCATCTTATTTGGGATCCGAAATGCTTTTAGGACATTGTGAATGAATGACCACTTGAGGTGATCATATGCCTTAACAAGGTCCACTTTGATAGCCATAAAGCCCACTTTACCCTTCTTCTTGTCAATAGAATGGATAAGTTCTTAGGCCACAATAACATTGTCTAGCCCTCTCCTACCTAGTACAAAAGCAATTTGATTGGGGGAGATTAACTTATCCAAGAGGGGTCTAATGCGGCCAACAATGATTTTAGAGACAACTTTATACATGGTATTACATAGACTAATGGGTCTAAAGTTATTAAGGCTTTTCGGACTAGGGCATTTCGGGATAAGAGAGATCAAAGTCTCATTCAAAAATTCTAGTATCACTTTAGAGTCAAAGATATTAGTAATTTCTATTTTTGCATCTTGTATCAATCGTTTCTCTCTCTTTTTCCTTTTTTTTTTTTTTTTTGGAGAAACCTTGTACCAGTAGTCTGAATTTGAACCAAGGAAGTAAATACCGTTTCGTACCGGCCGAGATAGCCGGAATTTTTCGTACCGGTGAACAATCCGGTACCGGTAGACCTTCATTTCGTTTCGTTTTAAATACCGGACTATTCCAGTTTGTACCGGCCTTTCCGGCGAATTTCGGTCATTCCGGCCGAAAAATGCGTTTCGGCCCGGAATGTAATTCCTTTGCAACTTGAAAAAGAGAGAGAGAGAGAGGAGAGAGAGAGAGAGAGAGGAGAGAGAGAGAGAGAGAGAGAGAGAAGAGAGAGAGAGAGAAAGAGAAAGAAAGAAAAAGAGAAGGAGGCACGGTAGTGGCAGTTAGCTCAAGCGCAGTGTAGCTCAAGCACAGTATGGCCAGACCAGCCGATGCAACATTTAAGTGGGGAGAAGGAGAGAAACTAATCTGTGAGGGAAATAGAGAAATAGTTCTTAGTGGGATTATGGCCTTATGGGTTAGTTTTAAGTCTTTTGATGAGAAAAGTATGCGTGAGAGATTAGAGAGAGAATGAGAGAAGCAGATTTGTAAGGTAGAACCGGAGATGTACTGAAGGTGAAGGACGTGGGTTACTGTGCAGGGATCTTAAGACAAGATTCAATTTGAAAATGTGTGGATGAGAATTAAAGAGAAATGAGATAGTAATAAAAAGTATGTAAATAAATAAAAAGATGAAGTTGACTAGACAAGACAGTTGAGGAAAAATAAATTGTGGTGGAGTAAAAAATTGACAAAAGATGCTTGGAAAATGTGAAAATTGAAAAGTATAGCAACTGATGTTTTTGAGTTTTTTGGCTTTATTACCAACAAAATTTTCTAATTATTTTATTTGATTCTACCATACCCATCCCACTTATTATCTATTCTTTGGCATTTGACGTTAGTTTTTGTTGATTTTCTTTTTTTTTGGGTCTTATTTTTTTTAATAAACTTATAAGCTTAAATAGTTTTATCTTTTTAACAAATCAACTTTTACCAAATAAGTAAATTTATAAATATACAAATTATATATATACTTTTAAATTTATTAATATATATATATATATATATTTTATAATTTTAATATAGTAGATGATCTATGTAATTTGTGTTAACTTAATTATTTGTATTATTTGTTTTTTTATACAATTAACAATCAAGTTTTTTGGGGTTTTTTTTTTTTTTTGGGTGGTAAATAGAGATTTTGTATGTGTGTGTATATATGAAATATATAAAATAGCGGTAAACCCGAAACGGTACACCGGTATTGACCGGTATCCGAAATATATCGTACCGCTGGTCAAACTGGTACAACTTCCGGTACGATATTAACTTCCTTGATTTGAACAGCGAATGAAGATTGGCCTTAAGTGAGAATAACAACCACATGTTCAATATGCAGTTAATTGTAAATTTAGTTTCCAATTTTTGCGAGAAATTTTAACACATCACCCATTGCTTTTTAAAAAAAGAAAAAAAGAAATTTGTCTAACTTGACTTCACGATGAAGTAAATCAATTATCTTTTTATCTTCCTTTGTCTAATCAGACCAATAATAAAAGACGTTTTTCATAGGTTGGGTTATTAAAAATAAATTAATAAATGAAACTTAGATGCATTAATAGTGTGTACTGTGTACAGACCCAAAAATGCTCCAACAGTAGAACTATAAACATAAAAAAATACATATCTAATTCCCATTTTTAAACCAAAAAAAAGACAGTGTACTGGTCACATAAAAATCTACAGCTTAATTTTTGTCTGCCACTCAATTGCACCAAATATGAGCACTCCTTGAAATTGAGCCAACCAATCATCAAAAATATTGCAAAATCATTGGCATATAATATAAATTCTTAATAGTTCTTTTCCATAGATCGTAACGTGGTGGATGCTAAGAGCTACAATGGCGTACAGAAAAAAATAATTAAACTTTGCAAATTTAATTTGATTATTTTGGTTATAGAAGTAATTCTAATAACACTGGTTTGTATATTGTATGCCCTTTTGGATATACGCCACTGTAAGTTTCTTTAAGACCTTCTTCCCTCTTCCCACTTTCCATGTGTGTGTTAAAAATACTTAGTATTCTCAAAAGTCTAAACCACCTCCAAAGACAAAATGGAATTTACAATCGTATTAAGATCCTTCATGATTTTTAGAGCAATCCAACCATGACCATTTATTTTCAAATGAGCGGGATATATTTTACCACTTTTTCAATATTTTAAATAACATCGACATTCTGGCATTTTATCCCTATTTTTAAAAATATTTGGCAATATGCCCCTGTTTCTAAACTATATAGGCTTATGCCCCTGTTTCCAAACTCAATTTTTTAAAAAAATCAAATTTCAATCAAAAAACTCAATTAGTAGAAAATCGAGTATGGGGCAATAAAACTTTAAAAAACAAAAATTGCACGGAACTCAAGTTCATGGAGCTCGAGTTCCATACCTATAGCGGTGTTTAGTAACACCTATAGCGGCGTTTTTAATAGAACTCAAGTTCCATGCAATTTTTTTTTTTTAGTTTGATCAACCCAAAACCTATAGCGGCGTTTTCAATGGAACTCGAGTTCCATGCAATTTTTATTTTTATTTTATTTTTTATGTTTGATTAGCCCAAAACCTATAGCGGCATTCGGTAACACCTATAGCAGTGTTTTTAATGGAACTCGAGTTCCATGCAAATTTTTTTTTCCTTTTTTAAGTTTGATCGGGCATAACTCGATTTTAAACAAATCGAGTTCTTCATTGAAACTCGATTTTGAGGAAATCGAATTTCAAAACAGGGGCATGTACCTAAATAATTTAGAAACAGGGGTCTATTGTCAAATATTTTTAAAATAGGGGTAAAAGGCTAGAATCCCCGCATCGACTATGTAAGTGCACAATTTGTACTCGGGTCCAACCGCGTGATGGGTTCAGGCCCAAAAAGCCTTATACAATCAAATTTGTGGAGCAGGGACTTGAAACCTAGGTCTTATGGATATTGGACAACAGATGGTGGGCTAGATTGCCACTATATATACAATCAATGGATAAAAATAGTGGGAAATCCTTCTCGGACGTAAGCCAAGGAAGTCTTATATTGCCTTTCCTTCTTCAAACAATAGATTAAAATTGAAGATGAGGTTTACAATGCTTTCTTTCTCTCTTTTTCTTTCCTTTGTTCTTCACTTGTAGCACAAATTACCCCATTAGATACTTGTCCTATCCACCACCCTCTAGAAGTCTTCAAACAATAGCTGGAAGGCTGAACATTACTATTCAGAGGTCATTTTCCCATTAATGCGGCCAGAGAGGTAGGTACAGGGTCTTTTGCGGTGGTAGCAGCCTTTTCCCTTGATATTTCTCATATGTTCTTCCTCTCTATAACTGTGTGGAACATATCTTTACCCACCAAACTTTCCATAATTCTCTCTCCTAACACCATGACGTATCATACGATCTTCACTTGACTTAGTTGAGAAGATGCCTCTCCTCGGACAACATCATCAAACTTTCTAACAAGAGTTGACTTGTGGGCTTTAAAGATTCTACTCAGACAGACTTATACCACCAAATCAGGCTCAAGGCCCAAATGTGTGTTCCAACCATTCTACCCCCACAATAGCCCCTCAAAACTTCATTTTTCTCTTCATCCAAGAAGGAAAGTGAAGTTTTGACTCAACACCACAACCTTCACACACTTTTCAAATCAGGTAACGCCCTTCCCCCACGTCCAACGGTGTGATGCGCATCCAACGGCTCGAGTCTTTCTCAAATTTGGGTGGGATAACTCCCATTCAATGCCGCCTCCCATACGCCAAAACACCTAGGAAACCGAAATTCAATCTCTCACTTCAGAAATCAATCAAATCTCAAAAGTTCCTATTCTCTTTCCTCTCAAGAAGCTCGCGAAGAAGTATCTACCTATTTCCCGTAAGTTCTCAATCTTTTTAATTCATTTCTCCTCGGCCATAGTCCTCGGCCATTAATTATATCCTTTCCCTCTCTAAATCTCCATTCTTACCCCTACCAAATGGGTAGATTCAAGTGTCTGGTAGATACTGACGCCGGTATGGAGGGTTTTCGGGCCAAATACCGTATTCCCTAAGACGTAGGTTTAAGATATTGTTCCCCTGAATCTATAGCCAATGATAGGAGAGAAGGAGAAGTTGTCATTCCCATCATCGCATTCTTAGAGGGTGGGATGACACTTCCCATGAAAAACATAACCAGCGAATACCTCAGTAACCATAGGCTATGCCCAGATCAATGCACACCCAACATATTTAAAGTTTTAGGTTGTGTCGACGTTCTAAATGAGCAAATGGGTCTGAATCTCACATGGCACGACGTCGTCTACATGTACGAGTGTCATAAACTTAAAGGTGTAGGATATTACCTCAAATCTAGGTCCAACATTGTTAGACTCACATCTTGTCTTCCCAAATCCAATAAGGGCATGAAGGACGACTATCTAATCACTTTGGAAAAATGGTCTGACGGTCCTCATTGTCCTGTCGAAGAGGGAGACCTAGGTGTGACTCCATAGGAATTAGTTTCCCTAGCCTTGGACTTGGTTCTTCTAAGTTTACCATTTCTAACTACATTATATGTTATTCCTTCTTCATTTGGCATTTATTGTTGATCTAACCACATTTATTTTCTCGGACATTTTCATAGACAAACAACACGTACGGCCTCGTCTACCTTTGCAGCATTGTAGGCCTCAATCGCGTTTTACGATTCGAGGTATTCATGAGCGAAGACCTGCAGTTGAGGGCAGCCCATCTCATATTGGGATACAACCCTCTGTAAGAAGATTTCCAAGATATTGGCAACGCAATCACTGCAAGCGACCAGAGACGCAGAAGGATAGACATTTCAAGACTCGACTTTCTTTTTCCACATGAATTACCGGATGATCCTTCTATCATCTTGTACGCACGCCCAATAACATCAGTCCCTTTTTTGAGACATCTTCAGGAAACAACCATCCGAGAAGAGTCAGCGTCTTCGCACTTATCCCTTAAAGACGAAATTGACCAATTTCGTCTCGAGGAAGCTGAAAGACCTTTAGAGGGTCACATCATCAACCTCTTGGATGAAGAACACGAACTTGCGGAGGGTTCTAGTATAAAGGGCTTAGTAATCGCGCAGGTTGAAACCAATGTCGAGGAAGAAGAGATGTCCAGCTTAAGATCATTGATGACCAAGAGGGGTACATAAGCTACCAGAAAGGATACAGTTGGATCTTAACCCCCTCCCAAGCTGCCACTACCTCATGCTCCTTCCGATCCCAAGATTCTCCCCCTTAACCCCAAAAAGAAAAGGAAAAATGAGGTCGAGGAGACTGAAATGGCACAACAAAAAAAGCTAAAGCAACAACAACAACAACAACAAAAAGTTGATAAAGGTGGAACACGCGCCCCTTCTGTAGAAAGTGGGGAGAGCCATGGTCTGGCCTAGGTGCACCATACACAGGCCAATTGGTCCCCTGCACTGGAATTAGATGGGGCTCCCATTCCCTGCCAATCTAGCATAAGGGATTTCTAGTGAGGACATGCCCATCACCTAGCCAATGCTTTGGAACATCCTATTCTTTTACCAAAGGATATGAATGCTCTGGAGAAGATGAGCCAGCCACACCTTTTCCTCTCCTTAAAAAGGGACTTAGCTTTGGTACGTGTCATCCAACCATTACTTTCTCGTTATATTACCCCTCTTTTTTTTTTATCTCGTCATATAAAATCTTTCCAATAGTACTGTCTTATTGCTCCTACCATGATGCATCTGTTCAACATCTCCATACAGGCCATTCAAGAGGTTTTTGTTGCTGAGAAATAGGTGGAGGATAGTCAGAGCTAGGCTCAGGCTGAACTCTAGGTCAGAGTTGAAACTGGGAAAGCCTTAGGCCATGCCATGGCAGAGAATGAGGATCTGGCCAAAAAATTGGCAGACCAAAAGAGAGAGAGAAATAGTGCCGAGGCCAAACTCAAAACTACCAACACTCAAGTGGAAGGGCAACGTAAGCTGTTGTGCCAAAAGGAAGAGGATTGATCCAAAGCTCAACAAGAAAATTCAAAGTTGAAAAAGGAACTTACTCAAGCCAAGGAAGAGGCTGGTACCCTCAGGGAGACCATAGAGGCTGCCAAGAAGGCTTCTTATAATGAAGGGGTTGAGGCAACGGAAACCTGACTGACTGAGAAGCTAGTAGAATTGTGTAGGGAGTACTGCCAACAAGTTTGGGCAGAAGTCCCGACCACTTTTAAGTGGAGAAAGGCCGAGAACATTTGGATTCCTCAGGACATCCGAGTGATAGAAGACCTTCCTCCCATTTCAATACCTCTAAGACAGTGCCTTTGATACAGCCACCCACAATTCAAGAACCTATTCCACCTCCTAAAGAATTTGCTGGTTCTGATAAAGAGAAGGAACAAGGTGATAAGGCTGAGAAGCGCCTAAGTGAGCATACTGAGCCAAATGCTCCTCCACCAGTGGCAAAGGACAAAGGAAAAAAAATCCAAGCCTCGTCCGAAGGTGAGCCTAAGCAGACAGGGGAGGAGGACAAAGTGAAAGAGGCTGCAAAGAAGTCCAAACAAGACCCTCCACCTAAACTCAAGGCATAGGCCATCTAGGACTTTTTCTTTACGTAACTCTTCTTTTTTTTTTTTTCAGGACTTTTATTTTGATCCTTTTATCTTAGAATTTCATTTCTAATGTACCCACTGACAGAATCAATGACAAATTCAAAAGATTGCTCATTAATTTATTGCCAATTTCTTTTACCTGAAATATTTATCTCTTTTACCTTAATGTAAATTACATGCATAGCACAATTAGCTTAATATCCCAATGTACATGGAAATATTTATAATGCCTCAATCAATACTAGTAATCCGACATGAAACTACACTCATTTTATCGTCTTTAAATCATCAGCAGATAACCTGTGTATTGAAACTATAATAGCCAAAGTGCAACCGCATACAGTTAAATATGTATGAATATATCTGAACTTAAAACAAGAGAAATACAGTTTAAGACTTGATTTGATGTTTAATTTGGCCCAAGGATCCAAGCATATACAAATTCATGTTTAATACCTGGGAGGATAATCTGAAATGTTAATTTCCCCAAAGTAGATGATCCGAGGACCAGACATAACTAAGGTTCTGTTCAACACTTAATAAAATATCAATTTCCACGAGGTATGTGGTCCGAGGAGCCCAACATGACCAAATTTCTGTTTGATACTTATAAAAATGAACTGAAATGTTAATTTCCCTAAAGTAGATGATCCGAGGATCAGACGTAACTAAGGTTCTGTTTAACACTCAATAATATATCAATTTCTACGAGGTATGTGGTCCGAGGAGCCAAACATGACCAAGTTTCTGTTTGATACTTATATAAACGAACTGAAATGTTAATTTTGCCAAAGTAGATGATCCGAGGACCAGACGTAACTAAGGTTCTGTTTAACACTTAATAAAATATTAATTTCCACGAGGTATGTGGTCCGAGGAGCCTAGCATGACCAAGTTTCTATTTGATAGTTATAAAAACGAACTGAAATGTTAATTTTCTCAAAGTAGATGATCCGAGGACCAAACGTAACTAAGGTTCTATTTAACACTTAATAATATATCAATTTCCACGAGGTATATGGTCCGAGGAGCCAAACATGACTGAGTTTCTGTTTGATACTTAGGAGAAAATCAATTGAATCACAGCATAACAACAATAGAACAAAAGTGGCAGAAATGCCTTTCATTAATAGTAGTACCTTCGTAGGTTATTTACATTCCAAGGATGTTGTACAACTTTTTCATCTAAATCTGCTAGATGATATGCCCTTATGCCCAATACAGCAGTGATACGATATGACCCCTCCCAGGTAGGTCCCAACTTTCCCCATGCTGGATTCTTGGAGGTACCTAAGACTTTCCTCAAGACCAAGTCTCCAGGCGCGAGTGGCCTTAACTTCACATGAGCATCATACCCCCGTTTAAGCTTATGCTGATAATAAGCTAACTGAACCATTACTTTCTCTAGCCGTTTCTCAATTAAGTCCAAGCTTTTCTCTAATAAACCATCATTATTGCTCAAGATGAAAGAGCTTGTTTTCAACGTCGGAAACCCAGTTTCCGAAGGGATCATGGCCTCGGCCCCATAAGTCATAGAGAAGGGCGTCTCTCCTGTGGATCTTTGCGGAGTAGTTCGATATGTCCACAGAACATATGGCAATTCTTCCACCCATCTTCCCTTCGAATCATCCAACCTCTTCTTGAGTCCACTTACTATAACCTTATTAACTACCTTGGCCTACCCATTACCTTGCGGATAAGCTGGAGTGGAGTATTTATTCGTGATACCTAGGTCACAACAATATTTTCTGAAAGCTTTACTATTAAACTGTATGTTGTTGTCTGAAATAAGAGTATGAAGTATCCCAAATTTAGTGAAAATGTTCTTCCAAATGAACTTCTTTGCATCCACATCTCTAATGTTTGACAAAGGCTCAGCTTCCATCTACTTGGTGAAGTAATCGGTCCCTACGAGCAGCCATCTTCTATTTCCTACAACCTTTGGGAAAGGACCCACAATATCTAATCCCCATTAAGCGAACAGCCAAGGACTAGACAGAGGGTTAAGGATACCACCGGGCTGATGAATGTTAGGAGCAAACCTTTGGCATTGATCACATTTCTTCGCATAATCCTAAGCCTCTCTCTGCATATTAGGCTACCAATACCCCTAAGTAAGAGCTCTATGAGCCAAAGACCTTTCTCCTGTGTGACTCTCACAAATCCCTTCATGCAACTCTTCCAAAAGTAACTTTGTTGCTTCAAGGTGTACGCACAGCAAATATGGCCCAAAAAAAGAGCGTTTGTACAATTTTTGATCCTCGAACAGCCAGAATCGAGGTGCCTTCCTGCGTATTTTATCTGCATCAGATTTCTCCTCAGGCAGGACATCACTCTTAAGAAAGGATATTATGGGGTCCATCCAACTAGGTCCGAACCTAACTTGATGAATATGGACAGCATCGGCAGCCGTCTAAGTAGGTTTCAACAAATCTTCAACAAGAATGACTCAGGGCAGACCTTCTGCCGCAGATGTTGCCAGTGTGGCCAACGAATTAGCATACATATTGCCGCTCCTGGATATATGCATCAAGGTAAAAGAATCAAATTTGGATTGCACATATCTAACCCCGGTCAAATATTCCTGCATTCTTGGATCTCTAGCTTCTAACGTCCTTACCACTTAGCCCACGATTAATTGAGAATCCGAGAACATTTGTACTGATTTTCCCCCCATTTTCTGAACCATATCCATCCCGACCAATAAAGCCTTATATTTCGCCTCATTGTTGGTAGCCGAGAATCCCAATCTCAAAGACTTCTCAAATGTAAGCCTATCGGGAGAGAATAGAACTAGTCCCACGCCTGACCCTCTTTGATTCGCCGCTTCATTAACATACACTTTCCAAACCGGAAGCTCCTTGAACGTGATCATGCCAACTGATTTTTCATCCATGTGTGACTCCTTTGCACTTTCTTCTAATGAAGGTTCAACGAATTCTGCCACCAAATTAGCAAGGACCTAGCCCTTGACAGAGGTGCAAGGCATATACTTAATATCAAAAGCCCCCAAGATAGTTCCCCATTTTGCTATCCTTCCTGAGTAATCAGCACTTCGTAATACCGACTTGAGAAGGAGCTGAGTCAAAACAACAACTGTGTGGGATTGGAAATAGTGGGGAAGTTTACGTGTAGCATGCACCACGGCCAGAATCGCTTTCTCCAATGGTAAATAACTCACCTCAGCTTCATGCAAAGACTTGCTCACATAGTAAACTAGTCTCTATACACCACTATCATCCCGTATTATAACCAAACTGACGGCATGGATGGCCACAGCTATATATGCAAACAGGGATTCATCTTCCTCTGGCCGAGACATGATTGGTGGTCGAGAAAGGTACTCTTTAAGTTATTGAAAAGCTAAATCACACTCCTTAGTCCATTCGAATCCCTTCCACTTATTCAGCAACTGGAAGAAAGGTCTACACCTATCAGCAGACCGAGAGATAAACTCGTTGAGAGCAGCTGTCATCCTAGTCAATTTCTGAACTTCCATTGGATTTCGAGGTGGTTGTAAGCCATTGATTGCCCTGACTTGTGCTGGGTTTACTTCTATTCCTCTATGAGTCACCATGTAGCCTAAGAATTTACTAGAGCCCACCTCAAAAGCGCATTTACAGGCATTGAGGCGCAACTTGTACTTCCTGAGCGTTTGAAAGGTGTCATCCAAATTTTTCACATGCATAGGCACCATCTTGCTTTTCACCACCATATCATCCACATACACTTCAATAGTCTTTCCCAGTTGCGACTCAAACATCCTGATCCTCATCCTTTGATAGGTAGCCCCTGCGTTTTTCAAACCAAATGGCATTACCTTATAATGATAATTCCTCGTAGGAGAAATGAAGGCTGTCTTCTCCTAATCACCCTGGGCCAAAGGTATTTGGTGATAGCCTTGGAAAGCATCCGAAAAACTCATTCGAGGATGTCCAACCATAGCATCCACCAACTGATCTATGCGAGGCATTGGAAATGAATCCTTAGGACAAGCCTTGTTCAGGTCAGTGAAGTCCACACACACTCTCCACTTCCCATTCTTTTTCTTCACTACCACTGTGTGCGCCAACCATTCCAAATAGAAAACTTCCTTAATTGCCCCGACCCTTTTGAGCTTGAAAACCTCTTCTTTGACAACCTCAGCATACTCTTTAGAAGAACACCGAGGTGGTTGTCTCCTCAGAACAACGGCAGGATTGACGTTCAAATGATGGCAAATGAAACTTGGATCAACCCTAGGAGCCTTATAAGGATCCCAGGCAAATACATCTACATTGTTTTTCAAAAACGTAACCAATTTCATCTTTTCTGGATGTGACAGCCGAACACCAACCTGAAAGAACTTTTCAGGGTCATCACCTACAAGAAACTTCTCTAATTCTTCACATGTTGCCTCCTCTGTTGTCACCGCATTGGGTGCGTCCAAAGACGTTAATTACTATAAGTCTTCTGCAACCGAGACCAAGGACTCTGGTTCAAACTAATGTAAAATTGCAGTCGATATACACTGCCTCGCCACTGATTGGCTCCCAAGAGTTTCTTCAATCAATCCCCCCGACAGGAACTTCACTTTGACTTGTAGGGTTGAGGAAACAACACCCAGAGCATGCAGCCAAGGTCTTGCCACGATGGCCGTGTATGGGGAATAAGCATTAACCACAATGAAATCTACCTTAACTGTTTCCGGACCTAACTGCACAAGCAAGCGAATTTGTCCCATTGGTATGACAGCTTTCCCTTCAAAACTTATTAACGGCGAATCATAAGCAGTAAGATCCTCTAGCTTTAGATTAAGCCCCTTAAACAAATCAGGGTACATAATATCTGTACTACTACCCTGATCAACCATCACTCTTTTCACGTCATAACCCCTATCCTCAGTGTACCCACCAGAGCATCATCATGCGGTTGAATGGTCCTAACCTTATCTTCATTCTAGAAGCCCAAAATAGGTGGAGTGCCACCTTTAATCCTCTTCAACCTCGAGCTAGACTCCTTGAAAAGAATATGTGACACAGACATCACCCTAGTAGGACAGGAGCCGGTCCTGCCAGGAGCAGTGAAAATGACATTAATCGTTCCCAAGGGCAGCCTGGATGAGTTGTTCCTTTGATTGATCGAAGCTAAATGGCTTCCTCGTCCATTGGGATTATACAAAAAAATTTCAACTTGCCTTCACTGACCACCTGCTCCAAATGGTTCCATAGTGTTCGATAGTTCTCGGTGGTATAACCTACGTCCTGATGAGATTGGCAAATAAGATTCTGATTCTGCTTTGTAGGATCTCCAGCCATTTTTTTGGGCCATTTGAAGTATGGTTCCTTTCGGATCTTCTCCAGCAACTGATGTACCAGTTCTCAAAATATGGTGTTGACTGCCTAAGGGATGGCTGAACCAGATTGTCTAGCAAAATCTCTCATCGGCCTATTGTTATTATATCTATCCGACCTGAAATCCCTCCTCTTGAGGGATAACCTTCGCCTTCCCCTTACCTTGCTTCTGATCTTCCTCAAGTCGTTTGTACTCGTCAATACGATCCATGTGCCAACGTACACTCCGTACAAGCTTTTTCGTCAGAGATTTCCTTAAGTCGTGATTAGTTGGAAGGCCCACCTTGAAAGTGTTGATCACCACCTCATCAAAATTGCCATCGATTTCATTAAACATCTCCCAATATCTATCAGAATATGTTTTCAAGGTTTCTCCCTTCCTCATAGCCATGGATAATAGCGAGTCTAAAGGCCGAGGGACTCTATTGCAGGTGATGAATCGAGACTCAAATGCCCTGGTGAGCTCCATGAAGGAATCAATAGAACCCACCTTGAGGCCATTAAACCATCTCATAGTAACAGGTTCCAAACTTAAGGGGAAGACTTTGCATATTAAGGTTTCATTCTTAGAGTGTACCGCCATCCTTTGATTGAAATGACTCACGTGCTCCACTGGGTCTGTTCTGCCATTATAGATGGTGAACATGGGCTAAGCGAACCGTCGTGGAAGCTTTCCCTTTTCGATCCTGTGTGTGAAAGGTGACTTGGAAATCTGGTGCAACGCCCTGCTCATAGCTCGTTTCCCATGCCTTTGGAGGAAGACTTCTCATCCCTACGACCATGAAGATCGTCTTTCTCATACGAGAAAGTTTTACTAGGAGGAATTCTGGACCTGTAACTACTACCTTGGGAGCCCTCAGAAGAAGGATCAAAAAGAGATGGTGTTTGCCTCCATCTCACACGGCGTAACTTCTTCTTAAGGTGATCAATCTCTTTCTGCATGGCCTTTGCATCATCCTCATGAGGGACTCTACTTCCACCACGCGAATGACTGCCACTGGTGTGCACCGTATGTACACTACCCTCTTGATCCCTTTCACGTTCTAGATGCTGGAAATGATCCTCATGCTAGGACCCCAGGGACTCTGCATGATGCGGATTTGAGTATGCCATAGTATTCCAATTCCTTAAACACAAGATTTACCACAGACGGCGCCAATTGTAAGTGCACAATTTGTACCCGGACCCAACCGCGTGATGGGTTCAAGCCTAAAAAGCCGTATACAATCAAATTTGTAGAGCATGGGCTTGAAACCTAGGTCTTATGGTATTGGACAACAGATGGCGGGCTAGATTGCCACTATATACACAATCAATGGATAAAAATAGTGGGAAATCCTCCTCGGACGTAAGTCAAGGAAGTCTTAAATTGTCTTTCCTTCTTCAAACAATAGATTAAAATTGAAGATAAGGTGTACAATGCTTTCTTTCTTTCTTTTTCTTTCCTTTGTTCTCCATGTGTAGCACAAATTACCCCATTAGATACTTGTTCCATCCACCACCCTCTGGAAGTCTTTAAAAAATAGCTGGAAGGTTGAACATTACTATTCAAAGGTCATTTCCCTATTAATACGGCCAAAGAGGTAGGTGTAGGGTCTTTAATGCGATGGTAGAAGCCTTTTCCCTTGATATTTCTCATACGTTCTTCCTCTCTATAACTATGTGGAACATATCTTTACCCACCAAACTTTCCATAATTCTCTCTCCTAACAACATGATGTGTCATACGATCTTCACTTGACTTAGCCGAGAAAATGCCTCTCCTCGAACAACATCATCAAACTTTGACTTGTGGGCTTTAAAGATTCTGCTCGGACAGGCTTATACCACCAAATCAAGTCCAAGGCTCAAATGCGTGTTTCGACCATTCTACCCCCACAGACTATATATCATACTTTAGTGTTGATTTAAACTATTAATTTTATGGAAAAACTCAATTTACTCATTTCAAAATAGATAGATAAAATTTCAAGAATTTTATTAGGAAGTTAACGCAAGAAGTCATCCTAATCCATCTTTAATATATTACAGAGATATTAATTGTATTTAATATTTATTAGAGAGTTATTGTAAAAGTCACCTTTAGATAATTAAAACATAGTGAATAGAAATCATTTACTCTTCCTTGAAAGTTCCATATTATGTCCTAAAGATTGCAGCCACACGTCTTTGTTTGATTTTTTTTTTTCTTTCTTTTTTTTTTGGCTCCAAAACCAGACTACCCATAGCAGTGCATTGCAATGAGGAAGCTGAATTACTAGCATGTAGAAAGGCGGTTGAATTTGCATTGTACACTGGGTTTACTGTGCTTGTCATTGAAGGGGATAGTAGTAATGTCATGCATGTTATATCCTCTTTGAAGGCGGATCAGTCCTTGCTTGGAAATGTGGTGGATGACATTCAGCAAATGCTTAGTAGTCTGCACTAGGTGAGTATAGGCAGCACAAGAAGAGGTGGAAACAAGGTGGTCTATGTACTTGCTCAAAACTATTATAGATGACATGTACCAGATGGAAGATTTACCTCCATTAGCTATGGAGGCTTTGTATCAGGATGCTAATTTTATTGATTGATTGAATGAATAGTCCATTTTCAATATATATATATATATATAATATATATATATATATATATATATATATATCCAAAGTGAAAGCTTAATAGTGTAAAACACTATAATTTGTTTAGACCCCCAATTTTAAACTAACAGCTAAATTGCTTTTACCCTACTTAACTAAATGCAGAATAAGAGTAAGAGTAACGCAATAAACCTAGATCTACACTCTAGTGCATATGCATAAACAATAAACAATAAATGTAAAACACAAAAGTAAGGGGAAAAGATGCAAACAATGAGATAACACTGAAACGTATTATCGAAGAGGAAATCAAAGTACTCGATAAAAAACCTTTTTGTGGCCCACTAAGCTGAAATGAGCAATCAATGAATAAAGTAGGAGTACAAGGATATCAGAAAGACCCTCCAAGCCTAATCTGCCCAATGTACTTGAACCCTCCAAATTCTAGCTCCCAACGGATTTCACCGAGTCATTTCTTCACTAGTTATCCGAATCTCAAAATTAACTCCAAATTGCATCCACCAATCGATAACTTCTTCTAATGCTTCACACATGCACCAAAACTACTCTCAACACTTATATTAGGTGAGGTAAGTATATGGGTGGGCAAAGAACCTTTCAATGATTTGTAATTGGAGAGGTAGAAGTAGAGGAAAACTAAGAGAATTGTGTAGATGATTGTGGGTTTACAATCTCTAACTCTCAAGTATATTTCTAGGGTTTTCTCTCTGAGATTCTCCTTACAATTTCGTGGGTAATGTGGGCTTATATAGTATGGGTAAAGAAATTAGGAAGGCACACTAAAACAAGCTAGCAGTGCATCTCGCAGGTCATCTCGCAAGTTGGTCTAATCACAAGATGAGTTGCAAGATGCTTTCTAGCACTTGACTCTTCTTCTTTCAGCATGTGCTTGTCACATGGCTTTTCGCCAGTTGTCCACTCACGAACCAGTCACAAACAAGTCACGAAGTTCATTATTCTTCACAATTTTAACCAAACTCTCACACCCAACCCTTACATTAAATCCCACAAACATACAGGGAAATGATTAACTAAATACAATCAAATTTGACACATAATTAAAGCCAACAAAACATAATTGAAAATTACAACTTTACACAAAGTTTAGAGGAAAAAAAAATCAAACATTATAATATTAAGAGTGTAGCCAAGGGCACTTCTCTATATATATATATATTATATAGAGAGAGAGAGAGAGAGAGGAGAGAGAGAGAGAGAGAGAGAGAGAGGAGAGAGAGAGAGAGAGAGAATTCAAAGCTAGAACTAAAGCTAGCTAGAGAAAATTAATTAGATTTTAAATTGGATTTTAATTGGAGTCCAATTTTACATCATATGTTCATTTAATTTTTATTTTTGTGGCAAGTGAATTATTGTGTGAAAAAAAATCAAAGAATCCAAATTCAACTAGATTCTAAGTTGGATTTCAATTAAAATTTAGTTTTGCGTCATGTATCTTATCTAGTTTTTTAATTTTTATTTTTAATTGTACTTGTGCATATACACAAAATTATACACTAGTTAGTTTAAGGGTATGTTTGGTTGAGAGGGAGAGGGGGAGAGAAAAGTGGTGGGGCCCACAAGTTTTCTCTCCTCCCCTTTCAAAATACAATCTCTCCAAATTGGAGAGAAAATTGGAGTGAAAAGTGAGAAAAATATTTGGACAAAACTGCCCCATCTTTTTTAATGTTTATGGCTTCTTCTTTTTTTCTTTGGACTATTCCTTTCTCTGTTTACGCGCTTTGCTTTTCTTTTTCTTTTTTTCCTTTGATTTTTTTCCTCTGTTTACTAACATGCTTGGCTTCTTCTTTTTTTCTTTTGATTTTTTTAATTCTCTGTTTACTACCGTGCTTTGGCTCTTTTTTTTTTCTACTCTTTCTTTGACGTGTTAGCTTTCTTCTTCTTCTTCTTCTTCTTCTTCTTTTCTTAATTTTTTGGTGCTCATGTGTTTATTTTCTCATTAATTTTGGTCTGTTTTTGTTGTTGTTCCTTTTTTTTTTTTTTTAGAAAACAGTTTTGGGTTAATTTTTTATACTATTTTTTTTAGTTTAATGAAGTGTCCATCTATACACAATTTTTTTTAAAGTATAATGTGTTACTTTTTGTTTTATTTAATAGGGACATAATGGTAAATTTATAAAAAATTTATTTTCAATCAAACAAAAATGTTTTTCATCCCTCCACTTTTCCACTCTCCCAACCAAACACAAACGAGAGAAACTAAAATCTTTTCTATCCTCCCACTTTTCCATCCTCTCTCCATTTTCTATCTTCCCACTTTTCCATTCTCTCAACCAAACGGACCCTAAGTAATTGGTTTTCCATTGCGTTAATATCCAGATATCGGAGAGGAGATTTGTTATACGCCTTTTTACTGCAAGAGTGGACAACTCCCCTATCCAAGCTTAGGCTCAGGCCTTGAGATGGGCAGTTGATTTTGTGCAAAAACATAATTTGGAAGCTTTGGGTGAAGTATGAATACATAACGGTGGCTTCATATAATGCTTTGATCTCCTCAATACAACAGTAACAACAATTCGAATGATATTCACCAACAGACCAATAATAATAAATTCATACAAATAAATTGAGATGCATACACACACACACATATAGTTCTGAATAAATCACCATTCTATTACCAAAATTAAGAAGTACAAAGATAGCAAAAGGAAATATGTGGGATGGGACTCAGCCATCTCCACTTTCCACAAAACCAGAAAATACATAAAAGGGGTAGTCCCTCACCAGCCACAAAGGTAAGCCCATTGGGCTAGAGAATGAACTACAAAATTAGAGTTTATGTATACCCAAAAATAAGCATTCTAACATTCAAAAGAATTCAGGATATCCCGCCGGCTTATACACTGCCTGGGAAAAGTCATTCTTCAATGAACAATTCTAGATCGCATACCTAGCTAATAGAGCATAAATGCCCAAAATTTTTAAAAGAATTAAGAGAGGTGAGAATAAAAATCCTCTGTCCCACTATGAGTGTTCCATTTTATGCTCTACCAACCCTAGTCTGTCATACTCTATTTTTTGAAGGAGACTATATACACATGGTACAGTGTACCTTAGTGTTCAGAGTTTTGTATCTTCTTGTGTAGTTGTTAAATAAAAGTTTTCTTCCCAGAAAAAAAGAAAAAGAAAAAGAAAAGAAGAGTGTGGCCAAGGACTTTTATTGACATAATTATCACATGATACATCAATAGAAATGTACTCGCCCAATGTGAAAGTAGCTTGAGAGTTGGAATCATAGACAAAATTACCAATCATCAAGAGAAATCTAGGAAAAGATAACACACTTCTTATGTCTAATTTCTCGTAGACCTTAATGACTTTGGTTAATGATTATAAAAAAAGGAAAGAAAAGAAAAGAAAAACACTTTGGTTAATGATATGATTTTTTTTTTTTTTTTTTTTGAAGAGATAATGATAAGAAAGCTAAGAAGAATCAAGTTTTGAAGTGGAAGTGTTAACATTAACAGTTTTCCTTTATATTTTATTAGAAGAATCGTTATCATGCTTAGGAAAATAACAAGAAACAACATGTCAATGATTGTCACTTTGCAAAGAAAAAACCATGTGGTGTGGAGCAAAGTGTTCCCCTTGCATTATTTTCAGTACCATATTTTGTGTTCTACTTATGTTCTACCAATTACAATTTATCATATGTTAATTTTCTTCCATTTTAAACTTGAGCTATTTTATAAAGAAAGTTAAACAAATACATGACAAATTGTAATTAATAAAATATAAAGTAAAACACAAAAAATAGTACAAAAATTTTGTATTCTTGTTACAGCATTGTAAGCCAATATACAATTAATCCAATGAAGACTGTGTGGTTGATGTCAAATTAAAGGTGGGTCCTCCACCCGACCAAATTACCAAATTTTCTTAGAACAATCATAATCATGCATTGGGCCAAAATGGGCAATTAGCCATAATTGCTCAAGAATATAGTTAGTAGGTACTGTTTCGAAAGTTTATATAATACTAACATCTCGACTCTTAGAGAATCGATTTTGAACCTATAAATCGAGTCTTAGAGACTTGATTTTCGTGTTCTGATCAGATCTGATGTGGGGCGTTTCCACGTGGCGGCCACCTAGAAATCGAGTTTCTAAGAGTCGATTTACATGTGAACAATTAAATACTCTATTTATGTTGTCACTTGCATCCACGTGGACTCTAGCTAGATATCAAGTCTTAGAGACTCGGTTTTCAAAAAGTAAAATCGAGTTTAAGAGACTCGATTTGCAATGGTTGGTCCAGTTTAATCCACGTGGTTAGAACAGCTGCTCTTTAGTCCACATTACCTATTTTCTAGGGTCTACCGTTTCCCACACCAAAAAATCTGGCAGCTCTCTCTTCCTCTCTCACTCTCTCTCTCTCTCACTCTCATACAAAACTTCAAATCAAACTCACCCTCCATTTACACATCCTCATGTCAAGTAAGGTTTTTATAGCATACACTCTCTCTAGTTGTTAGTTTTTTTTTTTTTTTTGCTGAATAGTTGTTAGTTACATATATGTAATGTTAGGGTTTTTTATGGGTAGTTGTTAGTTACATATATGTAATGTTAGGTTTTTTTTTATGGGTATGTATCATGAGTTTTTTTGTTTGGTTTGTTATTTTTCTTTATATTTTTGATAGAATGATTTGAAGATTTGTGTGTTTAGTTTTTTTTTTTTATTTGAGTATGACTAATGATTTTTTTTTTTTTGTTTAGAAACAAATGGTAATGATCGAGTATATATGCAAATGTGGGGTTTGTATATGCATATGATGTAACAACTTAGTGTATATATGCTAGGCCTTTTTTTTTATATAAAAAGTAAAAAATATTTAAGATATAAAACAGACTTCACCATCTCAACCTATCCCCCCCCCCCACCCTCAGGCATCTGGGAGTAGGTTAAGCCTAGGAAGGAATTCGCTGAACCCAACTCCCAATCATGAAAACCTCTATTGAAATTTAAAAATTAGAACGCAAGAACATTTAGGGTTGATAATATTGTAAATCTGAACGTAAAGGGGTGTATGGAGTTTAATCACTTAAGAGTTTTTACACATAAAGAATGGAAGACAAAGGGGTAGAGTGGCTCAGTTATTAGTCAAAGACATTTATAATATCAGCTTCTTTTTCCATGTGAGACTTATTCTTCTCTGAGAAAGTCTTATTGAAAGTCCCACACTGGAGAAATGAAAGTGTTATTGGTATTCCTCTATAAATACCACACTCCAATAACGAATTGTAAACATTGAATGTATGGGCAAGTTTTTTAATGGGCTTAACATTATTTTGTTACTTGGCCATTCACTCCTTTATTAAAGAATTACTGCATGTAAGGGGCAAGTTCAAAAGTTTTTCAACAATTGTTAAAAAAATGTCAAAATCAATCAACTAGTTCCTATTCCAAGTTTTGACCAGATTTTTTACTTTTCAAGTTTTTGAGTGTGGACTAGAATGGGATATGTCCCATTTCACAGTTGAACTGAGGAGTCAGACCAGCTAGTCAAGTCCAGTTCTTAAAACTACGCAATATATTTCTAAATGAATGATTGCAAGTGTGACTTTGCCACTGCAACATTCTGCTATCTAATTTAAGGCTTTCCACATTCTCCTATGTATGTGTGTGTGTGAATGTAAAATTTAAAACTGGCATTAGGAATATAATTGAGTCCAATTTTCAGCTGGTTTTTTTTTTTTCTCTACAATTTACCATAGTGAAAACAGTTTTAACCGGTTATGTTTTTATCTGGTTCGGTTCAATGACATGCCAAACACGCTTCTTTGAAACCATATTTGTCTTTGTGTGTGTGAGAGTTTATTGCTTTAGAGTGAATCAAATGGTCTAACTGTTCAAGTTAACTCATATACATGTGTGAGCTTGGGTGTGCTTTTTTATTGTATTATTGAATAAAATTGTGTAGCCTGACTCAATGCATATGTGTGTGTGTGTGTGTTTGAATTGGTTTGTTACTTTAATGAATCCAATGGTTCAAGCTATCTTTTGTTGAAGGTATTGCTTTCAAATTGTCTTTCAATTGCATTGGTTTGTTGAATTGGTGAATCAATTATGCATGTCTTTTATTATTCTATGTGAAACCACTTGCATTCACCGTCTACAAAAGATGAACTTAAGACAGTTGTGGGTTAAAACTGTTTTTTTATATAATTTAATTAGTATTCTTATACAAATTTACTTTTGAATTTTATTTGTTTACTAAATTAATGAGTCAATTTGTGTTTTATCTCTATTGTCTGGTTGTCTATGTATTTGTGTCCTTTTGTGTGTCTCTACTTTTGGGAGGTTAACTGAAATTAAAAGTTGAATTCGTTTTTTTTAATGGTAAAATTGATGATTTTTGTGATTGGAAGTTCCTAAAGCTATGTGATTCATTGACCTTAATGGCAACTGAGGGATAATAGCTGAAAGGGAATTCAATGATTAAGACTATTCAAGAAATTGCTTTTGTTTTTTTTGGCAATTAGTTTTTGGTGGAATTCATTTGTAATTACTACCTATTTTCAAATTGCTTCTTTCTTTCCATTGCAAATCCACACACGCACGCACAATGAACTTCATGCAGTTTTTGTGCCTGTAACAAATATTTGATCTTGAATAAGCTCAAAAAATATGTGAAAACCTTTGTGTGTTCTGATTTCTTACTAAGCATGTGCATAGGCAAATAGAATTTTTTTTCCGTTCAATATTCATAAATACTTAAATCAGATAGGTCCACAACCCAACCATATGAGTAGAGACTACTAAAATCTCACACTGATATGTGATACAATTTGCATGTTCAAACTTGTTTTAAAGTAAGATCTAATCCAATCAGCATGTAAATTTATTTCTCTTTCTATTTGTTACTGTTATTAACTTATTACAAACTTGGATACCTTAGACTGATTTGGATTCAATGAGTGGCAAAGTTTCCTCATGCCTCAAGCCTCTTAGTTTCCTCATATTAAATTTTCTCAAACACGACAATCTCAGCACAATCAAATCAATCAGAGTACCAAATGGAAAATTAACAAATAGAAAATTCCTCATGTTAAATTAACAAATAAAAAAAATTTCTCGCATTTTCTTGGGAACCAAACAGAGTATCACACGAAACAATCAAATCAATCATAATTTTCGAACAAAAACCACAAACCCACATGAAAAAAATCACATAATTAAGAAAATCATACCCGAGAACTGAGTAAGAGTGGAGAGTGGAGAGGGTGCTTGAGAGTGGAGACTGAGTGAGTGAGTGAGCGATAGCTCAGGGGGCGAGTGAGAGAGGCGCGAGCGTGAGAGTGAGAGAGGCGCGAGCGTGAGAGTGAGAAAGGCACGAGCGTGAGAGGGTGTGTGAGGGTGGAGAGGCGTGAGTGTGAGAAGGTGGAGAGGGTGTGAGAGAGGCGTGAGAGGGAGAGTGAGAGGATGAGTGACAGAGTGGAGAGAGGCATGAGAGGAAGAGTGAGAGGGTGAGTGACAGAGAGTGGAGAGCGGCGCGAAAGGTCTGTGCGAGAGTGAGAGAGGCTAGACTTGGTTTATTTTTGAAAAAACCCTATTAGAAATCGAGTCTCGGAGACTCGGTTTCCAGGTGGATCAACTCGGATCAGCTAGCTTGCATGTGTTGTACACGTCACATATAAATCGAGTATTTAAGAGTCGATATATAAATCGACTTTTAGAAACTCTATTTCCAGGTGGCCACCACGTGGAAAAGCGCCACATCAGATCTGATTAGAACATATAAATTAAGTCTCTAAGACTCGATTTATATATTCAAAATCGACTCTCTAAGAGTCGAGATGTTGGTATTATATATACTTTCGAAATAGTACATACTAACTATATTCTTGAGCAATTATTTATCCAGAAGCGCTCTGCCAAAGCGAGAAGTAACTGAAAATCTTTATACCTATGAGTCTCATAATTCAACAGAGCTTCGAAGAAAGTACCAAAGCTGGCTTTAGTGATAATGTTTTTGATGTTAGGAGGCAATGTTGCACATGCACCTCTCAACATTTGGAGACTACCTTGACTCTTGAGGCTCTACAACACACAAATTCAGTTCATTAAATTTCATGGCCAAAATCACATGCCTAAAAGAAATTCTCATGACCAAAATCACATGTCCAAAAATCCTCATGCGTCCAAAAAAGTCAATGCCTTACCACCACAATAGAAAATCAATGCCCCGCCAAAATTTCACCATAACCAAAGTTCTTCACATATCCATGCACAACTACCAAATTTTTCCATGGCCATGCAAAAAAAAAAAAAAAAAAAAAAAAAAAAAACCTACATGACCAAGAAAAAAAATCCCTCATGCTCAAATAAATTCTCACATAGCCAAAGTCATAACCACACAAAGTCCCCAAGAATCAACATCACATGCCCAACAAAATTCTTTCAAAGTTTCATACCCATAAAATTTTTCATGTCCAAAAATTTCCATGCCCATAAATTTACCCATAAAATTTTGCCATGTTCATAAAACAAAGTTTACACATGCCAATAAACTTTTTCCATATCTATCATGAACAATGCCAATATTCCCAAAATCCAAAAAAAATTCATCTAACAACATCAATATCTACCTACATTGTCAAAATTCCATAAGCCACCCACATTATCCAAATTGCACCATGATCACAAAAATGATACTTCAAGAATGCTCCAAAGCCAACACTTTCCAACATAACCAACCAAACAGTGCCCCAAATTTCAAACAATCAAGTGACAATATCTCACCATGAAACTTTCAACAAAACACGCAACAACATTTTTCCAAGCAAGAAGCCAAAGAAAAACTCACCTTGGTGTCTACATGACAATATAGAGCATGGGTCCTAGGGTCTTGAAGAAGTTCATCGTCTTCATGCCAATCAAATGTTGGATTATATTTCTTACCATGAAAAGTAAGAAAAGAAGGTCCTTTGGAAGAAGAAGCCATCTTGATCCAAAGAAAAATGGATTTGAAAGATGGGTTTTCACCAAAATGGTTGTGTGAAGAAAATGATCAAAACACAAGGATCTAAAGAAATTTTGATGGAGATGGATGAGGGAGATTTGAGAAGCTTAGAAAAGTGTTTTTTGGTGAGAAGAAATGATGAAGTGAAGAAGAAAATTCAAGGGGAAGAAGAGAGTGAATAGTGACAATAGAGAAAAATTCTTAGGCTCAAAAAAATTCTAAGGCTCAAAATTCCGAATTTTTGAAATTTTGAGCCTCAAAAAAACCCTAAACTTAAAAATGCTCATTCCAGCAAAAAAATGAGGGTTTTTTGAAAAAGGAGGTTATTTACCCCAAGGAGGTAGGCATTGGGCATGGCAGGGTGCCCAGGGGCATGCCCGCGTGCACGCCACGCCACATTGCCCCGTATCGTCCTGCACTCCGGCAAAATTGGCCCGTGCCTTTTTCCATTTCTCTGTCCCTAAATTCATTCCATGATTTTAGGGGAGGTTTCCAACAAGCAATTCGGCGTTCCGAGGATGGGTCGTCATCAAGGATGGGTCGTCGTCACATAGAGGCCCGATGGTCGCCGTGGGACTTGCTTCGCGCAGCAATGGGTGAAACTAACACCGTCCGCTTTGCGAGAGCATGCTCAAGCTATACCGAGCTTGCATGGCTCACCAACCACACGCAGGAACTACAAGTGCCTGCAAGGATTGGTTGTCATCACGCAAAGGCTCGATGGTCGCTATGGGACTTGCTTCGCACAGCAATGGGTGAAACTAACACCATCCGCTTTGCGAGAGCGTGCCCAAGCTATACCAAGCTTGCATGGCTCACCAACCACATGCAAGAACTACAAGGGACATCGAGGGACACCAAAAGGGACATCGAGGGACACTACCACCATTGTCATTGTCGTTGTCGTCATCATCGTCGCCGCCGCTGCAACCATGCAACCGCATTGTGGGAAAGACACGCACACCCCAAGTGGTCACCATGGAACTTGCTTCGCGTAGCAATGGGTGAAACTAACACCGTCCGCATTGCGATAGCCTGTCCAAGCTATACCAAGAGTGCATGCATCCCCCCACTGCGCGGCTACTGAGACTATCCACCCCCCGCCACTAGGCACGGGTAGGTGTGGCCTCGAGGAAAAGTGGCACTAGAGAGGGCTTTCATAGCGCACATGATCATCACCTTAGGCTTGCTCTGTGTGGCAATGGGTGAAACTAACACTGTCTGCGTTGCAAGAGCACACCACAGCTATACCACCCACACGTGAAATGCCAACCTTGGACCACCCCGGCGATGCATTTAGGGCCCACCTCGCGCCGTGGAGCACGCGAGGTTGGGACCTTGGAGCTCGTCATAAGCATGCCTACCCATGGCCTTGCTCAAGAGGGGTTGCCCCTGCCCATCGCCGAATACCTCTTCCCCCCTAAAAAGCCCTTAAGAAAAAATCAGCTCTAGCACGAGGAAACATTGATTTGTTGAGGAGGAATAATGGGTCTTTTCTGGAGAAATTCTTAGAGTCTTGCCCTGATTTTTTGTACACATGCTAAGAAAAATCATAGCTTCAAACTGTCAAAATTTGGAGTCCAGATTCGACATATTTTATTTTTTATCATTTTCGGGAGCCGAAAAATAGGAAAAATCATAAAAAATCAAGGAACGCTCGGAACGGCGAGCCGCTTGCTAATAAACTCCTCTAAAATCATGGAATGAATTTAGGGATAATAAAATGGAAAAAGGCATGAGCCAATTTTGCTGGAGTGCGGGACGATGCGGGGCGATGCGACGCGGCGTGCACGTGGGCATGCTCCTGGGATGCCCATTGCCTACCCAGGGCATGCAGCCAAGGCCAGGGCATGTAGCAGCCAAGGCCAAGGTAGCCCCCATGGGTAGGCAGCCAAGGCTAGGGCTTGCAGTAGCCCCCATGGGTAGGCAGCCAAGGCGAGGGCGTGCGGCAGTCAAGGCCAAGGCAACCCCCCATGGGCACGCAGCAGCCAAGGCCTGGGAATGCATGCATGCAGCAGCCAAGGCCAAGGCACACAGCCAAGGTCGTGGCATGCTTGCGTGGGCATGCTGGCATGCCCCTGGGGGCAGGCAGCAGGGCCTTAGCATGCATGCATGCATAAGGGGCAGTGACAGCATGGCGTGGGCACATGGGCATGCCCCATGGGTGGGATGCCAAGGCCGTGGCATGCCCTTGGGACCCCTCAAAGGCCATGGCAGCACTTGGGGGGGGGGGGGGGGAGGGGTGCTGCTCCCAAGCCAAGGTAACCTCTTCAGACCCCTCCTACTCTTCCCCCCCCTAAAGAGCGCTTAGGAAAAAATCTGATCTGGCACGAGGAAACATTGATTTGTTAAGGAGGAATAATGGAACGTTTTTGGAGAAATTATTGGAGTCCTACCCTGATTTTTTGTACACATGCTAAGAAAAATGCAAGCTTTAAACTATCAAAATTTGGAGTCTAGATTCAACATATTTTATTTTTTATGATTTTCGGAAGCTGAAAAACAGGAAAAATCATAAAAAATCAAGGAAAGCTCGGAAGGCCGAACCGCTTACTGGAAAACTCCTCTAAAATCATGGAATGAATTTAGGGACAGAAAAATGGAAAAAGGCACGAGCCAATTTTGTCGGAGTGCAGGACGATGCGGAGCGATGCAGCGCGGCGTGCACGCGGGCATGCCTCTGGGATGCCCACTGCCTGCCTCCTTGGGGAAAATAACATCACTTTTCAAAAAATCCTCATTTTTAGAAAATTACTCCAAATATGTGGGCAGTGGCAGCGGCCAAGGCAGCCCCCATGGCCAGGCAACCAAGGACAAGGCCAGTGCCAGGGCATGCAGTAGCCAAGGCCAAGGCAGCCCCCCATGGGCAGGCAGCCATGGCCTGGGCATGCAGCAGCCAACGCCAAGGCTGCCCCCATGGGCAAGCAGCCAAGGCCATGGCATGCTTGCGTGGGCACACTGGCATGCCCTTAGGGGCGGGCAGCAAGGCCCTTGGGGGCACCCAGCATGCACGCTGCATGAGGGGCAGTGGTAGCACGGCATGGGCACGCGAACGAGGCCTTGGCATGCCCTTGGGACCCTTCAAAGGCCATGGCAGCACTTAGGGGGGCTACTGTTGCCAAGCCCAACTAGCCTCTTTGGAACCTTCCTACTCTTCCCCCCCTAAAAAGCGCTTAGGAAAAAATTCGGTCTGGCACGAGGAAACATTGATTTGCTGAGGAGGAATAATGGGTCTTTTTGGGAGCAATTCTTGGAGTCTTGCCCTGATTTTTTGAACACATGCTAAGAGAAATCCAATATTAAAATTTTCAAATTTTGGGGGCCAAATTCAACATATTTTATTTTTTATAATTTTTAAAAGCTGAAAAATAGGAAAAATCATAAAAAATTCAAAAATGCTCGAAACGCCGAACCGCTTGCTGGAAACCTCCTATAAAATCATGGAATGAATTTAGGGTCAGAAAAATAAAAAGGCAAGGGCCAATTTTGCCGGAGTGCAGGACGATGCGGGGCAATGTGGCGTGGCGTGCACGCGGTCATGCCCATGGGCACCCTGCCATGTCCAATGCCTGCCTCCTTGGGGTAACTAATCTCCTTTTCCAAAAAAAAAACTCTCATTTTTTTGCTGGAATGAGCATTTTTAAGTTTAGGGTTTTTTTGAGGCTCAAAATTTCAAAAATTCGGAATTTTGAGCCTTAGAATTTTTTTGAGCCTAAGAATTTTTCTCTATTGTCACTATTCACTCTCTTCTTCCCCTTGAATTTTCTTCTTCACTTCATCATTTCTTCTCACCAAAAAACACTTTTCTAAGCTTCTCAAATCTCCCTCATCCATCTCCATCAAAATTTCTTTAGATCCTTGTGTTTTGATCAGTTTCTTCACACAACCATTTTGGTGAAAACCCATCTTTCAAATCCATTTTTCTTTGGATCAAGATGGCTTCTTCTTCCAAAGGACCTTCTTTTCTTACTTTTCATGGTAAGAAATATAATCCAACATTTGATTGGCATGAAGATGATGGACTTCTTCAAGACCCTAGGACCCATGCTCCATATTGTCATGTAGACACCAAGGTGAGTTTTTCTTTGGCTTCTTGCTTGGAAAAATGTTGTTGCGTGTTTTGTTGAAAGTTTCATGGTGAGATATTGTCACTTGATTTTTTGAAATTTGGGGCACTGTTTGGTTGGTTATGTTGGAAAGTGTTGGCTTTGGAGCATTCTTGAAGTATCATTTTTGTGATCATGGTGCAATTTGGATAATGTGGGTGGCTTATGGAATTTTGACAATGTAGGTAGATATTGATGTTGTTAGATGAATTTTTTTTGGATTTTGGGAATATTGGCATTGTTCATGATAGATATGGAAAAAGTTTATTGGCATGTGTAAACTTTGTTTTATGAACATGGCAAAATTTTGTGGGTAAATTTGTGAGCATGGAAATTTTTGGACATGAAAAATTTTATGGGTATGAAACTTTGAAAGAATTTTGTTGGGCATGTGATGTTGATTCTTGGAGACTTTGTGTGGTTATGAATTTGGCTATGTGAGAATTTATTTGAGCATGAGGGATTTTTTTTCTTTGTCATGTAGGGTTTTTTTTTTTTTTTTTTTTTTTTGCATGGCCATGGAAAAATTTGGTAGTTGTGCATGGATATGTGAAGAACTTTGGTTATGGTGAAATTTTGGCGGGGCATTGATTTTCTTTTGTGGTGGTAAGGCATTGACTTTTTTGGACGCATGAGAATTTTTGGACATGTGATTTTGGTCATGAGAATTTCTTTTAGGCATGTGATTTTAGTCATGGAATTTAATGAACTGAATTTGTGTGTTGTAGAGCCTCAAAAGTCAAGGTAGTCTCCAAATGTTGAGAGGTGCATGGGCAGCATTGTCTCCTAACATCAAAAGCATTATCACTAAAGCAAGCTTTGGTACTTTCTTCGAAGCTCTGTCGAATCATGAGACTCATGGGTATAAAGATTTTCAGTTACTTCTCGCTTTGGTAAAGCGCTTCGGGACACTACTTGCACCTTCCATTTTTCATGTATTGGGGAGGTAATGTTGACACCTTATTACTTCTCTGTTATCACTGGTCTGGGGTTGGGTGGTGAGAGAATTCTTGTCAATGATTCCTTTACTTCAGTCGAACTCAAAAACTTCTAGGTGTAGTGCCTGATAACGCCTTAAAATGTATACTTGTTATATATTTATGTGGCGTTATCTCCTTATTACTATGCTTAATTTGTATAATTAAGCCATGATTTGTATTAGTCTCTATTATTTATCTTTACATAATTTGTTGAATAAGATGCCATTCATTGTGTGTAATTTTCTACTTTCAGGAAATCATGTGAGAAAAATGAGTTTACAGAAATTTGTGAGAGAATGGAGGCCAAACTAGAAATAAAGTGGAGCTAAAGGACCATGCTTAAATGTCTAAGGAGGAGCAGCTGGAGTGCTTGGATCGTCTACCATGATTGGAAGCTTCAAATAAGGAAAAAAATCAAAGAGGTAGAATCTGAAAAAGGAAAAATCTGATTTGAGCACTGATCAGTATTTTGGGCATATCTCTCTCCTAAAAACTCCAATTGACACAAAACTACATGGTTGGAACCGTAACTTAAACATCTACAACTTTTCAGTTTTGAGTTTTTTGAAATTCTCAATTTTTGAAGGCTGAAATTAACTCACAAGTTATCATTGTAAACCTGGACAAAAATTAAAATAGTAAAAGTTTTTTTGAAGAGAGTGATGTGTGAATTTTCAAAATTCTAATGCTCAAAATTCAGAATTTTAAGTCCCAGGTTTCAAGAAAAAAAATTTCTAAATCCCAAAAGTCTTAGAATTTGAAATAAGAATTTCAAAACTTCCAAGTTCCAGAAAATCAAATGTTTCTCAAAAATAAAATCTTTTTCAATCAAAGTTTTTCTTGACAAAATTCAAATTAAGAGTGAGCAAATGAAAGTCACACATCTCAGAAACGGTGCATCTATAAAGCACCTGTCAGTTAAAGTCTAATTTACAATTTTGACTTTTTATAGAAAGCAAGTCCAGATCGAGGTAAAGGAAATCCCTTCGATCATCATTTCAGTTCCAAATTATCAAAGTAGAGGAGATCCTTTTGATCGTCATTCCAAAGCCAAATCGAAGTAGAGGAGATCCCTTTGATCATCATTTTAGTTCCAAATTATCAAAGTAGAGGAGATCCCTTTGATCGTCATTCCAAAGCCAGATCAAAGTAGAGGAGATCCCTTTGATCATCATTCCAAAGCTAGATCAAAGTAGAGGAGATCCCTTCGATCATCATTTCAGTTTCAAATTATCAAAGTAGAGAAGATCCCTTTAATCGTCATTCCAAAGTCAAATCGAAGTAAAGGAGATCCCTTTAATCATCATTTCAGTTCTAGATTATCAAAGTAGAAAAGATCCCTTTAATCGTCATTCCAAAGCCAAATCGAAGTAGAGGAGATCCCTTCGATCATCATTTCAGTTCCAGATTATCAAAGTAAAGGAGATCCCTTCAATCATCATTCCAAACCAGATCGAAGTAAAGTAGATCCCTTAGATCATTATTTCAATTCCAGATTATCAAAGTAGAGGAAATTCCTTTGATCATTATTCCAAAGCCAGATTATCAAAGTAAAGGAGATCCCTTTGATCGTCATTCTAGCAACTCCAAATCGACATAGAGGAGATCCCTTTGATCAACATTCCAACAACTTTAGATCAAAGTAGAGGAGATCCCTTTGATCATTATTCCAAAGCCAAATTATCAAAGTAGAGGAGACCCCTTTAATCGTCATTCTAGCAACTCCAGATCGAAGTAAAGAAGATCCCTTTGATCAACATTCCAGTAACTTCAGATCAAAGTAGAGGAGATCCCTTTGATCATTGTTCCAAAGCCAGATTATCAAAGTAGAGGAGATCCCTTTGATCTTCATTCTAGCAACTCTAGAATGAAGTAGAGGAGATCCTTTTGATCAACATTCTAGCAACTTTAGATTAAAGTAGAGGAGATCCATTTGATCACCATTCCAGCAACTTCAGATCAAAGTAGAAGAAGACCTTTGATTAGCATTCCAAACAACCCCATTTTTAAGATAAGGATAAAAAGATCCTTTGGTCACCCTAATTGCCAAGAATCATGTCCAAAGTCATCAACTACCAACTAAGTCCGATATCTTCATTTTGTTGTCAAAAGATAAGGCACTAGTTCTATGTTCCAAAGTTTTAGGTTCGAGAGCTAGGTAATCTTTGAAAACTCAACCTCAATTAAATCATGGTCGCTAAAATCAATGTCTTTGTTTTACATTGACATTCACTTTTCAAGCTCTATCAATGAGGGGCATTCTGTAGACACTCAATTTTGCACCCATGATTTAATCAAGGAGAATTATTGAAGTGACCATCCACGTACAAAAAAAAAAATCATTCTTACGTTACATGCATCATTTGTTCTTGCATTATATACATCATTTTGTCTTTCCATTACATGCATTATGTCATTTATTACAAATCACAAAAAATGATCTTGAGATTCTAACGATCGCAACGGTGTTTTTGGTTTTCAAATCGGACCATTAGATCGAAAGATATCTCATGATCAAGTTTGCACAGTCCATATGCATTGTGTCTAGGAAGAGCCGACCACACAAGATTAATTTAAATCAATTCTAATTGGTCAAGCAATTAAAATTAATTAAATAAGTTTGTGATTGGTTGATAATTAGTGTTTAAAATAGAGATGCATGCATAGGAATAAAAGGGATGATTGGATAACAATAAAATTGTGGATAATCTGAACTTTATCAAGATCTATTTTAAGGGATTTATCCACAAGATAATGGGTCAAGGTGATTGATTCAAGATAATTGTTCTTAAAAAGCCTGAATTATCCCCAAAAAAAAAAGATTAAAAAAATCATAGACGGAGGATAAAAACGTGCCTAGGTACAAGAATCGGCCAAAAAACCCTAGAAAGAGAGTCCAATTGGCATTTAAACACGAAAGCACGTTTGGACTCCAATAGCCAATTCGGCACTTTTGGAGTGTTGAACGGCACTCTAAAAGTGCCGAATTTTCCTTGAATGGGCTTTGGCCCAACGACCTTTGGGTGATGATTATGCACACCCTTTTTGACCTTTTTGCAAAAGGATGAGCCCGGATTCAAACCCTAATTGTCCATGCCTATTTTTTAGAGATTTCTGGCCTTTATAAATAGAGTCTAAACCTCATAATTCAACACCTTTTTGCTACGCTCTAAGAGGCATACGTTTTTGGCTCTCAAATCACCCATATTTCTTGATCCTTTCTTTGAGTGTTGCTGCCTTAATTAGGGTTTTTAGGTTTCAAAGAGAATTGAACAAATTTTTTTGAACCCTAAAACATCCTTTCAAGAACAAAGTGTGCTTATGCAAGAGGTTGTTCTCTAACCCTTTTTTGTTCTTATGTTTCTTTGATCATGATGATGCATGCTCTCTTATTTTTTTTAGAGATTCATGTGCTTACTTGTTAATGTAAATTGTGAAAATATGATCTTGTTTTTGTTGTTGCTATAATTTGTTTCTTAGTTTTAAAGATTTGCATGAAATTAACTTTTTTTCTTCAAAACAAAACAAATCTACATCTTTCTTGGATGTAGATCTGAATTTTTCTTCAAAACTAAATGGATCTACATCTTTCTTAGATGTAGATCTAAGTTTTTCTTAAAATAAAAACGCATTTTGTATCTTCTTTAGATACAAATTTGATTTTTCTAATACATGCAGATTTTTAAAATAAAGAAAGAGATCCTGAATTTTTGTTTTGTTGTTTGTTTTATTTGAGTCAAGTAGCATGAAATAACTTCATGAATGAGATCATCTCCATAAAAAAAAAAAAAAAACATATATTTTTCAAATACAAAAACATATCTTATTTTTCTGTTATAAAAACCATTTTTTTTTTTCATCATCAAAACAAATCTGATCTTTTACAAAACTCAAAACCACTTTTTTATCTCTTTAAAAACATTTCTGAATTTTCTCTTTAAAAATCATTCTTTTTACACATGCAAAAGCAGATCTAATTTTGTGTTTGTCTTTCACATGTTCAATATATCATACATAACATGCATAAACTGGTACATTAGTCACAAGAGTCTAGAAGACCAGACTCTGTCTGGACGGAATGGGTGCCTAACACATTCCCATTTCGTAACCTAGCCTCCGGATTTAGGTCTTTGGTTAAGTAGATCTAGTCTTATCTTTGTTTTATTTTGGGTAGAATGTAACTAGGACAAAAAGCTTTGTAATTACTTAGTAGTTTGTAACTAGGACCCAAAGCCACGTAATTTTTCAATTTTCCACTTGTGTAATTTTTTAATCCAATCAATGAAGAGAATAATTCAGTCATATATGTAGTTTTTCTTTTTTTATATAAAAAATAAGTGGTGACTTAACACCACTTACCCAAAAAGAGAGGTTCCCTAAAAAGTATTCTAAAAAAAACTTTTTTGAGAGGCAATTATCCCAGTCTCTCACAAGTTGATGTTGAGAGAGAGAGAGAGAGAGAGGAGAGAGAGAGAGAGGCTTTGACTTGTCTTAACACTTTTTATATTTTTCTTTCTTTGTGTTAGACATAGCAAATAGATTATTGAAGGGTACAACGTACGTCAATTGGTTAGTGCGGTTTTATTTATGTTAATTTCAATTATCAATATTGTGTATAGAGCTCGAGTCTAGCTACTCAAACATAATAATATCTTTCTTTCTTTTTCCTTATCAAGTATGAATGTATGATGGAAGCAGTTGATACTTACTAATCGAGAAAGACAAATACAGAGAGTAATAAATGGATGTGGCATGTTTTTCAAAACAGAAATGACTGACTCTAAAATTTTGAGGACTTGATTGTTGTTATTGTTACATATGTTCTTACTCTGTAGGGTCAATGACTCAGTTGCTTCATTTCTTTGATGGACTCCATTTAGTTCTTCACTCAAAATAGAATGGGAAACATAGTCAAACATGGATGCTTTATTCTTGGAAATAAACACACACTAATATCTTCTGCATTAAATTAACAATTTGATTGGTAGGGGCCGTTTGAACCAATTATTCCTACCAAATGTTGAAATAAACACACACTAATTTCGTCAAATTTGTAGCATCCTCCATCGAGGTTTCTTTGCTACTTGTACAATGGCCTCAAAGCCCTTTCTTTTTCCTATGGTGTGGAAGTTTCACAGAATCTTAGACTATTCTCTCATAAGACTCGTCAAATATTGCATTTCTTCCTTCTTCTTCTTTTTCCTTTTCTCTCTCTTCATGCCCCATGATACATTTTTTAAGTACTATAGTTCATTATCATGCATAGTATATGGTACATATGTTGCATGCATGAGAGGACCCAATATTTCCTTTTTTCCATGGCATTTTAGTCTTAGTTGTACACTTAATTATCTGGGCCAGCTGAAAAGCAAATTTGAATGCAGCAAAAGCTAGCGGAAATGGCACGGTGTTGGAAATCAACGTATTAGATTGTCAACTTGAAAAGCATGTTTGAACTGTTTGGATGTTATTAGAACATATGTGATTCATATTAGGAACATATATCAATATTTTATGTAATTGGCTAATTCTTTGACAAAACGCATTTTACTTGTAATTGGGTAGATGTAGGATGTGTTTAATACTTCAAGGAAAAGGTTTCAAGTTCAAGTGTTAAAGCTATGCAAGTCTGTCCAAGAATCAAGTAAGAAAGTGCTGGATTTTAAATCTCAATAGCTAGTATCTATCAAGGTTTAAAAGTTGCTGAAGCCCGTGGCTCAACGGCTATCTATCGAGGTTTATGAAACTCAATTTTTCAAAACTGTTTTTCATCCAATCCGTAAATGTATGTTTGGGCTTTATTTTCTCACAACCCTAAACATATCACTACAAAAAAACGCGAGCTATAGCCTCGTTTTTTAGCGGCGTTTATAAAAAAACGCAGCTATACCTAACCTATAGCCGCGTTTAAAAGAAACGTGGCTATAGACCAAACCTATAGCCACATTTCTAGGAAACCCGGCTTTAGACTTAACCTATAGCCTCGTTTTTTAAACGTGGCCATAGGCTAGGTCTAAAGCCGCATTTGTAAGTGACTTGAGCTGCGTTTATGTCAGGCCTATAGCCGCGTTGCTATAGGTCCAACCAAATAATATTTTTTAACACCGAACAAATATTTTTTTATAAAAGCGGGGCTATAGCCGCATTTTAAAAAACGCGGCCATAGGTTAGGTCTAAGCCGCGATTTTTAAAATGCTGCCCTAGGTTATATCTAAAGCCGCTTTTTTAGGTGCCTTGAGCTGCGTTTTTTAGTCTGGCCTATAGCCGCGTTTTTGGAAACGTGGCTATAGGTCTAGCCAAATAATATATTTTTTAAAAAAAAAGATGGCCTGTGCATATTTTTTTTAAAAAAAAATTCCCCTACAGAGGGCCTATAGCCGCGTTTTCAAAAACACAGCTATAGGTCTAGCCAAATAATATATATTTTAAAAAGATGGCCTTTGCATCCGAATAATTTATTTTTTTATATAAGGGAGGGGCTATAGCCACGTTTTCAAAAATGCGGCTATAGGTAACACCAATAAAAATAAGAAAAGAACCCCACTTTCCCACCTATCCCCACTCTTATCTTTTTTTTTTCTTTGGTCCTTTTTCAGCACGCTTTCTTTGTTGGGTTTCTTTGGTCCTTCTTCATGGGTTTCTCTCTTTCTTCTCTGCAAATCATGCCAAGGTCTTCTTTCTTTCTTTTCTTTTCTTTTTTTTCCTTTTCTTTCTTCCTTCTTCACTCCAGCACAACACTTTTTTTTTCTTTGTTTCTTTGCTGCTACTTCTTCTTTTCTTTTTTTTTTTTTCTTTCTTTCCTTCTTTTTTTTTTTTCTTTCAACACAACACACACACTTCTCTCCCTCAGTGTCCCACCGGTACACTCCACACCACCATGTACTTTATTTTTCAGGCAAGGGTCACCGAGAAACTTCATAAGAAAAACTAAAGGTTCACTCATCTCTACCATTCAAGGTAAAAAATTTCAAATCTTTTTATGGGTATTATACTTTTGCTAGAGGTTATTTTTGCTATTTTGTTGTTGATATTGTGTTTATGTTTAAATGGGTTTGTGTTCTTGAGCTTGTTCTTGTGTTTCTGAGCTTGTGCTTTTGTGTTCTTTGAATGAATATAGTGTTAAATTTGGGTTTGTTTTTTTGAATGAGAGAGGATTCATGGGTTTGTATTGTTATATTTTGGAGCATGTTGTATTTGTATTGATAGTATGTTATGTTTGATTTTGAATTTTTTGGGTGTGTTTGTATTGTGAATATGTTGTGTTTGATTTTAAACTTTTTGGGTTTATGTTTGATTTTGAATTTTTTGGGTTTGTGTTTAATTTTGAATTTTTTTTTTCGTTTGAATTTTGAATTTTTTGGGGGAAAAAAAACCCAAAATTTGTTTTTCTGTTTTTAAAAAAACCTTAATTTTGAATTTTTTGGGGAACAAAAAAACCCAGAATTTTTTTTTTTTTTTTTTAATAAAACCTATAGCCGCGGTTATAAACGCAGCTCAAAGTGGGTCTGTAGCCGCATTTTTAAAAAACGCAGCTATAGACCCGATGCCTATAGCTGTGGTTAAAAACGCGGCTACAGACCCGCAAGGGCTGTTGCTGCGCCGCTAAGGCCTGGGTTGTAAACGCGGCTATAGCCTATAGCCGCATTTTTGGCGTCTATAGCCGCGTTTTTGAAAAGCACGTTTGAACTGTTTGGATGTTATTAGGACATATGTGATTCATGTTAGGAACATATATCAATATTTTATGTAATTGGCTAATCCTTTGACAAAACGCATTTTACTTGTAATTGGGTAGATTTAGGATGTGTTTAATACTTCAAGAAAAAGGTTTCAAGTTCAAGTATTAAAGCTATGCAAATCTGTCCAAGAATCAAGTAAGAAAGTGCTGGATTTTAAATCTCAATAGCTAGTATCTATCAAGGTTTAAAAGTTGCCGAAGCCCATGGCTCGACGGCTATCTATCGAGGTTTATGAAACTCAGTTTTTCAGAGTTGTTTTTCATCCAATCCGTAAATGTATGTTTGGATTTTATTTTCTCACAACCCTAAACATATATAAGGATTATTTTAAGGGCTATCAAAGGCGACACAAGTTGCACGAGTGTAGAGCAAAGTTTTGTTCATGCAAATTGTGACCAAATATAGAGTTTGCCCTAGTTCATCTTGAAAAAGGTGTTGTGTTTGTACACTGTAGGGTTTTGTAACCAAGTAACTTCACATCATCGTGTAATGAACAGAAGAACTTTGCAGTCAACATCCTTCTCAAGTTGGTGATCAAGTCTCATACTGAGATCTGCGCATCTTTTAGTTAGTCATGTACTAGAAGCCATGGAATACAAAGGAGAGATTGTCACAACAGAACAAGTCCAATTGGGTTTTTGGGTAAGGGTTCAACTGTAGGTTGGTATAAGAAACTGGGATTCCTTTACTTGTAACCTCTTGTTGTGATAATAGTAAATTCTCGAGAGTGGTAACTTTAAAATTACCCGGTGAGGTTTTTGCTTCGAAGATTTTCTCCATTCGTAAACAAATTACCATGTCAATTTATTTTCCACTGCATAATTATTTAGTTGGTGATTTTTTTGTGCTGCCACGTACATTGCATGTTAATTTAATTAATTAATTAAACTTAGTTAATTAATTAATTAATTCATCACAAGGGGTCAATACATTCTTCGCCTATCAAATGTAACTTCTGAGAAAAAGAGATAATGTAATTCATGAGTAGAGATAATTACTTGATGCCTAAAAATTATATATCATTGTGCTTAAAATGAATCTTCATGATATTCAGTCAGGAAGTATTTCTCCAATGATAGGTCTCATATTAATAGGAACTTTATTGACATAGTAGGAAGCATAAAACTTTTTGGATTAAAGGCTTAAAGCCAAAATTAGTAACCTTGTACATAAGCCTTTTAGAGTTAATTTGCTATCTTTTATGATAAATTAAATTAATTGGTTGCACAGCTTACATGGACTATGGACACTAATGTAGTGCTGGTCGTATTGATCATCGAATGATTAAGCCAGTAAATATTCTTTTCTTTTTCTTTTTTTCAGAAAATTTTTGGCAATTCAAATGTCATACCCACGGGGTTTTTCTTTCCTTTATGAGATCTCTTTTATGAAAGATCTCGACGGTTTTTTTTTTTTAAATCTGAGATGAAATTCTACTATTGTCTAATCTAAGTATATGTGTGTGTGAAACTCTCTCTTAAGAATAATTCTTAAATACTTTTAGAGCATAGAAAATGGTACTTCCTCCTTTCACATTTATGGTGCGTCCATTCATTAAATTTATGGTGGGGTTTATCATGAATATGAGAGAAAGAAATACTATTTCTCCATACTCCGAAAGTACCTAAGAATTGAATTCCTGTCTATGTTATTGTGGTTAATGGGAAGTTATGGCTGTAACTTGTAATTATTGACATGATTTTTCTATATTAATTATATGATTAATTAATGAGTTGAGTGGTCTTTGGATAGGCTAACATGAAGTCATCCTCGCCTTTGTTTGGTTGCTCAAGCTGGGTTGTTAAGTGAGATAAGTCACTGGACTGAGTAAAAGTTAAGGGTCGAATTGAGCAGATGAGATAGATCAAATGTGACTACATAGAAATCATTTTGTATTAAGTTTTACTTTATCATATAATTAAGTAATGAGTGATTATTATATAATTAAGTAATGATTTTTCTTTATTATATAATTAAGTATATAATGAGTTGAGTGGTCCTCGGATAGGCTAACATGAAGTCATCGGTCATCCTCGCCTTTGTTAATTTGGTTGCTCAAGCTGGATTGTCCGAGATGGATAAGTCACTGTATTGAGAAGGTGATATAGCTGAAATGTGACTACATAGATATCATTTCGTATTAATTTTACTTAATGGCAAGATATGCATGCATGCTTGCATGGTTTAATAGATTTATATAGCTGAGAAAGTGTACTGATCAAACTAACTTTTTGGATGCAACCAAATTCTCTGCTAAACTTTGTCAATGGAACATGGAGTTGTTTGCCAAACCTGAAAGTTTGGGCGCGATGTTTATCCATATTTTGAGCAAACCAATCTTTCTTTTTTTTCTGTTTTAGAAGAATTTTAAAATGTCAAAGTCAACGTTGTTTGATTAAATTCTTTATAAAAAATAATAATACTATATTATTAAAGATGTGATTCTCAAGCGATTATATTAACCTTGATAATGAGAAAATTAATAATAAGTAAATTTTGCTTTCAAGCCTTGTGGATAACAGCACAAAACAATTTGGCAAGTCGGCGTAGTCATTACTTTAGAAATCAAACATTACCAACTTATTCTATGCTTGAAGTTGAAGCAAAAAATAAAATTAAAAACTAAGGACAAGCTGAACACTATTACAAATATTCTGGAATATTCCAATTAGCCTCAACCAAATGGTGACTCATTGAGCTATAAACAAGTAGTGGGTAGGAACTAGGAAGTTCAGCTTCAATTCCAACTTATTAAACAAGAGGGAAAATGTGGAAAGCAATAGATGAATATTCGATCAAATTAATCAAGATAGAAATTCACAATCAAAATAATAGATAGGGTTGTTGACAAAAGAACGAACAACGAAACTGCTTAAGTAGAATTCAATTGAAAACAGTCACAAGGAGACAAATTAACAAATGTGTGCTTCGAAAAAGAGATATCATCTGGAAGATTAATTTTTCATTTTTGTTGCCCCAACAGTCAACATTATTCTTTGCTTCCACTAGATTTCTAGAATATATATATATATATATATATATATATATATATGTTTGCTGATATCTAGAATATGTATTATTTATTGTACAAATCGTGTTTTATTCTATAAGTAAACAACCGACCCTCCCATAATTAAGTAGCCCGTGTGGTGATGGAGATGCGCTAGCTGAATCTGAAATCCCCTAAAAATAAAAATAAAAATAAAAATAAAAAGATATTAAATTCTGTAAGAACATAGTGTAAAACTCATGTTCTACCCTTCTAATCCCAACATGCCACATCATCTAATCATATATTTAAGAATAAATATAACTACACCCAATCAATTCTAATACCCATATATAAATTCAACCAAATTGGGAATTTGTGAAGATGTTATTATGTATGGTAAGATATATTAAATTTTAAGTAAAATGCTGGCATAACAATCACTTATTGGATGGTATAAAACATGGATTTTACACCTCATCCTTACTAAATTCGAACTCGTATAAAAAACCTACTAGTGAATGCAATGTAGATGATTATATTGGACAGGGACAGAGTCAATCATTTTTTCTTTTTGGGAAGCGGAATTATAATATTGATAAATGAGTTAAGAAATATTCAAACTATTTACATGCATTTACGTGTTTATGCATTAATTTGATTCAGCTTGGGACTTAAATAAATTAAATACCCTTTTTGACAGGCAAACCATTTTGCAAATCCCTTCCCTAGCCCCACTAATGTCCCAGATTAAATTTTTTGGACCCCTATAGCCATAGTGAGTTTACGGTTAAATCAGCCTACCTTTTGAATCTTTTTCAAAGATTTAAAGACTCTACTCCTTTATCAAAACAAGATTGGAATTATTTGCAGAAGTTCAAAATACATGAAAGATAGGGGTGTCAATTTGGGTTAGCATGTCGGTTCGTGTTGTGTTTAGGTAGGGGTATTCAACTAAATAACTCAACTCGAATCCGACCCATTTAATAATCGTGTCATAATCCTTCAACCCTAACCCAACCTGTTAATAAGGCAGGTTGACCTAACCCAACCCACTTGACACGCTTAATAAATGGGTTGTATTTGGTTGACATGAATGTGACACAACCCATTTAAACTTGCTCAATATTAAATATAACATCCATCTAGAAAGTTTTATTTTTCTTACATCCCAAAAATAGTGTATACACATCAAGTTTTCAACCCACATTTAAAATAATATCATATACTATATAATAAAAATTTGGCTTAGAAGCTATGATTATACCAAGTAGCTTCACTAAATTGTAGAAATTTTTTTAGATTTTTAAAAAATATATATATATATATATAATTTTTCTTCTCCTATAATTTTTAAGTTGATAAAAATCTTAATTTGATTACAATCCAAATTCTTCATCTAATCTATCTAATCCTTATCTTTTTTAGTGTAGTGTATTATAATTCAAATTCTTCATCTAATCTATCCAATCCTTATTTTTAATGTATAGTGTATTATAAAAAAACAACTTTCTTATTTTTTTAATTACTACATTATACGTAAAAGGAAAACATTTATATATATATATATATATATATATATATATATATATATATATATATATATATAAACCACTTTCATTGAGAGGATATACACACAGGGAGGAATTGATAATATGTTTGTTATCTACTTTATTTAAAATATATTTTGTTTTAATTTATTTATTTTATAAATATCAAATTTTTGGATTAAAAAAAAGTTGATAATGTTAACAACTTGATTTTTACTGCATAACAAGAAAAAAAAAATTGTAATTAACGTTAACAACTTGATTTTATGGTATTTGATTTTAAATAAATTCCTTTTTTTCCTGCTTATATCAACTTCTTTACAACTTAAAATTATTGTTTTAAATAGAAACAACTTCTTATCAACTTTTTTTTTTGTTGAAGTTTACCGTGGTTGAAATTTTGTTTGTTGGATAAATATAAGAATGATTATGGATAATAGTTTATTATATCATGACTCTCATTTTTAGATTTTCAGATCACTCAAAATAATATCTTGAACGTCCAAGTATCAATTATTTTTTAGGGTTATTTGTTGTTTGTTTTTCTCTCAAATTCAGTCCCTCTTTGCTTCAAAAAATAAATTCCCAATTTTGTTTGTTTTTGTTATTATTCATGCAGTTTTTTATTTTATTTTTTTCAAGGAGTTTCCTTGAGGTTTCGAAGCACTCGATCAAACAATACTCTCAATATTGAGTTTTTCTCAAAAAAAATCTTGAAATTTATATTTACACATTTTGTCTTCATAGGGTGAAATTTGGTGCCTCCTACCTCACTTTGAAAAACAAAAATTCAATTCTTATGTAAGTTTATCTACTTTATTTTTTAATGTTTAGTAATTTGGGTTGTTCATAATTCTTAACTATTGAGGTTACCACTTAAATATGCTTTCATTTTTTTTTTAATTATTGAATTTAAGGTTTTTTCATTTAAATATGCACTTGAGCTTTAATTATGCAAACTCCCTTTATATTTTTTTAGGCATCTCCTTTTATATTAGTTGCATAGTTATCTACGATATTCCATTCAATTAATTTTGGACTTATATATGATTTTATATATATATATATATATATATATATATATATAACTTAATCTTATACAATATGCATTCATTATATAACTTAAAGTAAAAAGTTACTTTAAAAAAAAGTAAAAGTTTACCTAATTTTAATTATCTATTTAATTTTAATTAAAATAAAAATTATTTTTGTATTTTCATTAATTTACACTTTTTTATCGGAATTAATTTACACATTATTATTGATTAAGTCGTGCATCACATGAGCATAATACTAGTAATTCAACAAACATTTAACATTCATCTAGAAATAAGTTCTTTACAAAAATATAAGAATGTTTAGAGATTTAGGGTTTGTAGGGTTTAGAAATCTGGGGTTTGTAAAGTTTTAATTTCCAATTATATCCTTTGTAAATTTTTGTAATTATTTACTTTTCTTTTTAAGTTTAAAATATAAGTTGGATATAAAAGGTATTTGACAAATCTAAAATAAAATGAATATTTATTTGTTATACAAGTTAAACATGTTGTGTTAAATGGGTCATTTCAAGTTAACACAAATAAATTAACGTGTAAAATGTATCTATTGCGGATAACGCGGATCGACTTACTTATGACCCGTTTCTTATTGTCTCGTTTTCTAGTTGACCCGTTTATGACCCAAACCCGCTAATGCCCAACCCTAACCTGCAAAAACTCGTGTCGAGTTCATGTCGTATTCGCGGGTTGGGTCAAACATTGACACCCCTAATGAAAGACTAAAACTCTTGCTTTGGAAAATTGCATGGGATATTCACCCCACTAAAGTGGTTCTAAATAGAAGATGGCTTCAACATGATCTTCATTGTGTTCTCTGTAACCACTATGACGAGTACATTGAGCATATTCTAATATCTCGCCCATATACACCAATTATTTGGTTTCTATCTATTTGGCTAATCATCACTACTCTTGACCATTTATCTCCTTATGACATTGTGAAATATGCAATTTTCCATCATAAGCATTTGCAGGTTTCTTTAGAAAATGGATATATGATCACTCTATTTTGATCTATCTTCTTTGACAAAACATTTGGAGAATTAGTAATCAAACAATATTTGCAAATTATATGTCTGGTCTTAGAAAAGATGCTAATATAATTAACAGAGCTGATTCAGAACATATTGCAGCTTGGACACCTCACCTAGCACATCCAGCATTGAAATGGTTTCCTCCTCAACTCAGTTGGATTAAAAAAAATTTTGATGTCGCTATTAGACTTCATGCCACTATTATTGCTGCTATTGGGAGAAATGAATTTAAAAATGTCTTATTTGCTCATTCAAATCTCTTCCCTCCTTATGATCAGACTCTTGGTGAAATTAATACAAGCTGCTTTCCAAGCCATCAAACTTGCAGCCTACAACAAGTACTCATACTAAACTAAACAAGTAGCTTACAGATTATGGCGTTTTGATCATGCTGTACATGATACGTGCCAAAGCGAGCTAGAAAAGTATTAATTTCAGGCCTTTGCTTTTCAATCTAGTGACTGCCTATGCCTAGTTTAATTCGTTATTCACATCGTTAGCAGCTCTATTTATCTCGCACTTTTGCTACACCTCTTGCCATATTCTTTTTGCTACACCTTGATAGTTATTTATCTTTTGATTTCTTTTTTTGGTTATTTATCTTTTTACAGTTTACCTATTCAGTTCTTTTTTCTTGATATGAGCTTTGAGAAGGGGAAAAATATACTTATTTGCTCATCAATACGCATAGATGAATAGTTGGTTAACTTGAGAATCATCATCATAATTCAGATAATTTAAACCGTGTGATTAATAGTTTATTCATGGGCTGCTGTCATGAGGTTAATTCCTGAATGTATTACGAAATTAATTTCACCAAGTCCTGCCATTAGATCCTTTCTTCAGGTAACATAACATGCACAGTACTTTCTAAATAATACATCCAGACAGAAATCGCATATAGATAACCGAATAAAAGTCATTTGCCAACACTCACAGTGTTTCAAATTATAAATTGTAGCATGTTATGCGTTTGAATTTGTTTTTTAATGTTAAGGGTGGGTTTGGATAGGGAGGTTGCGACTACGTTTCACGTTTCTGACTTCTTCTTCTTTTTTCCCTTGCGCACAGATTTCAACAACAGACAAGATGCACTGTTCACCACTGTGCGTGAACAGTAACCGCACAGTAGTGCACTGTTCATGTACTTTTCAAAAAATTTTAATTAAAAATGAGACCTGCAGTACTATTCACACATTTAAAAAATATTTTGCTACAATATTTTTAATTTTCAGTTTTCAGCTGTATCCAAACGGATCCTAAAACTTTTGTTACTTTACTGAGAGAGATAGAGACGTGATAGACAATTTTTATTTTTTATGATAGAGATGTGATAGACATTTTTTATTTTTTATTATAGAGAAGTGATAGACATCGGTATGGTACAAAGTAAAATACATAAAGTGAGATAAGATTTTTATTGATAGATAATCTTGCTTGGCCTTACGACGAGTCCATAAAAGGTGCATCAACAAAATTATTCATAATACCACAAAAAGTGAATAATAACTCATTTGTCACACTTATAAACCAACTAGCTCTCAAGGATTCACCACACTACAGTTCTTCCTAATCTCTCCCAAACTTCCTGTAAGCACTTGAATGGCTCCCATCCTCATAATCGATTGAGCAAACTCCGTGAAAAAATTCTGAGAGTTAAGCAGCTCATTGACATTGGAGGTAGCTTCACTGTCAGTTAAAAGTGCAGCATCAGATTGGAAAAGACCTTCGTTTTGCTTCAAGATATTGAAATAATTGTTGTCAAAGGATAGGGGGCTTCCAGGATCCATTGGCACAATAGTTACATTGTTTGAGAGGCTTTTGCATTGGGTTTTCAAGAAAGCAGCATAGGTTGAGTTTAGAGAAGGATCTTCATCATTTTTTCCTGTGAAATTGTATAGCCTGTTGCTGAAGAAATTGCAATGCCCAACACCAATTGTATGTCCACCTAACCAAAATTAATTTATAAATCTTTTGGGCACAGCTGAAGATATAATTTTGAAAGAAATAAATTGTTACTACTTAAGACTACTAGCAATAGGGCTTAAATTTTACATCTACATTTGTAATATAATAATACTTTGTCAACACAGAATTATTGAAACCATGTTATCATATTACAAGCTTAATATAGAAACCCCCCTATAGAATCTTTACCTGATAAAACAACAAGATCATGAACTGAGAGGCTTTTGTTAGCAAAAGATTGTTTCAGGGTGGTGAAATTGAAGAATGGTGATGGGATGTTGGCAAGGGCCTCTGACTCGCGCGATATGATTCCATCCCTTCTACCGGTAAGTACATCCCAAATTGGCCTCTGAAACTGCAATCATTCCACAAGCACTTAATTACCTATTGCTAAATTCAATATGTTATTTAAAAAAGAAGAAGACAAAAAGAGCTTGAGGTATAACATTTTGCTAGCAAAATTAATTTATAGACACAAAAAAAGGTAGATTTTCCCTTAAAAGATAACATAAACTAGGTGAACTAGTGCAAAACTCAAAAAGCATCCTCGTCATTTGAAAAACCAGGCCAAGCTGGTGAAGTTAATATTTAAATGACGTGACATTCTAAACACTGTTAGATATATTAGAAATAAAATCTTAATCGTGAATTTGATCAAAAACATTAACTTCACCAGCTTGGCCTGGTTTTTCAAACTGAACACATCCCACTTGTGCTACTCTTTTGTTTCCAAGTCACACTAGAATATTTTCAGTACTTACTTGGTAGGAAACCGAGTCTCTAGCAGCCAAAGCAACGATATCTGCACAAGAAACTACTCCAGGACAAGTCTTCTCTAGCTCAGTCTTCACCTCATCTATTATGTCAAATCCTCCCAGAGATAGGTTTGGAATTGCTGCCTTCTCAGCCAAGTTATTTGGGGTAGAGTCTATCAGTACAGAGCCATCACAACCCTGACACATTATAACCATTCAAGACCTTAGATGTCTGGTAAACATATAACAATGCATGTGTTTCCTAATATGAGAAATCAATGCTAGCTATGAATGTAACTAACCAATGCCGGCTTAATACTATTTTAAAAAAGAAATACTAAATATTTTAACACACACACACACAAGGGGAGAGGGAAGAAGGTTTTAAAGAAACCAACAATGGTGTATATTCAAAAGGGTCTAACTCTTGGATGCACAGCACAAGCTTTAAACCTCTATAATTTACACTCATTTTCCAATGTAGGATTAACCCATTATTTTTTCTTTTGAGAATACTAAATATTTTAACACAGACACACACAAGGGGGAAAGGAAGAAAGTTTTAAAGAAACTAACAGTAGTGTATATCCAAAAGGGTCTAACTATTGGATACACAACACAGGCTTTAAACCTTTATAATTCACACTCATTTTTCAATGTGGGATTAACCCACTATTTTTTCTTTTAAGAATACCGGCTTAATACTAAATGCAATTGATGCAATCGCCTAAGGCCCCAAGTATAAAAAATGCCCCAAATTTTAATTTAATTAAGCCCAATTATTAGCCAATAAATAAAATAATATTTTTTTATCAAGTGAAAAACAAGAAGATAAAAAAAGAGATAAAAATGCTACTTTCACAAAATTTTTATAATAAATCCTAAGTAGTAGATTATTACAGGCTGTTATTGATGGCAAAAAAATAATTTCAGTGATGAGTTCTATTGTAAATGTAGCACTTCTTCAAAAAAAGAACAATACAAAAAAAAAAAAAATTCACAACATTTTTCACAATAGTTGAACTGAAAAATTTTTACTAGTTCTCACTTAAGTCCACCACTAACATCACTCTTTTACTTACCACTATCACATCAACGGGTGTGAAAAGTTTTGTCAAATTTTTTATATCTATAAACTTTCCATAAAAAAGAAATTTATACATAGTTCATGTTAATTAGTAATGATTTGCATCTAAAACAAGATAATAGAGTTTAAATAATATATATATATATATATACACACACACACATACAAAAGGCCTCAATTTCATTTTTCACCTTAGGCCTCCAAATGTATCAAGCCGCCCCTATAACCAACATGACCCATTATGATTTAAATAATATCACTTCCACCTCAATTTACTAGTGACAATACTTTTATTATGTGTCAATTATAAGAAGTCATGTTAATCGCTGTAAAAAATGTTGTATTCTTAGATTTATTGTAATTTTAGGACATGTATCATAAGAAGGGTGAAATTCACGAAAAGAGAAAGAAGGGAGAGAGATGAATTACCCTGACGAAACAATCATGAAAATGCATCCTCAGAAACTTGGCAGGCAAAGTTGAATTGTATGCCACACGGTTCCATATGATTTCCTTCACAATTTCCTCGGCATGGGGACAACTCTCCTCATAAAAATGCATTCTCAACTGTCCATGACAAACTCCTAGAAGTCCAAACACTGCTATAAAGATAAAGAAGGAGCTCAAATTAGTATTCATCTCTCTCTTTCTCTAATCTCTCTCTCTCTCTCGTTGTTTCTTTGCTCTACTACATACTTTTCCAACACAAGCATTGCATCCTTAAATAGAGGTAATGGTATTCTTTCTCCGAGTAAATGGTTTCATAATTTCATTACAGGAAGGTAAGATTAATTTAAATAATGTTCAATCTGTAGTTGATTTTGAGATTTGTGATGGAGAGATTGTTTGACTTTGCTTACCACTTTTTATATATTTCTTTCTTTGTATTAGTTAAGATTACTTAACATAGCAAATAGATTAATTTGGGGAACAACGTCAATTGGTTAGGGCAGTTATATATATATACTATATTAATTTCAACTATCAATGTTGTGTATAGATCTACCTTAGACATTACAATGTCGATCTTTCCTTATCAAGTATGATGGAAGCAGTTGATACTTTCTAATCGACAAAGGCACGTACAGAGAGTAGTATATGGATGTGACATGTTTTTAATGACAGACATGACGATTCTAAAATTTTGTGGACTTCTTGTTATTATTACATGTGTTCTTCCGTGCTGTAGTGTAGGTCAGTGCTTCATTTCTTTGCTGACGCATGTGTGTTTAGCTCTTAATTTTAATTATAAGCTAGTTTATTTTTTCTTCTTTTTTTTAAATATATTTTATCAACAGTAAAACAAAAACAAAAAACTAAGTAAATTAAGTGGCGACTCCCGGAATTTTTCTCATGGTATTCCTTAAGAAGTATAAATTACACAATCTAATAAAAAAAAGAAATTCATATATTGACAACAACAATAAATAAAAAAACTCGCAAATACGTAAAGTTTACAATTGCTTTCTATGAGTTTTCATATTTTGAAATCGTTGTATGATAGTCTCATTATCAATATTATAAGCTACATCTCTTTCAATGCACACAACCAAACAATCATTCATTCATTGAATGTAGAACAAATTATGGAGCAAAATTTAATTTTATTGGTATAAAAAAATTGAGTGTTCTCAAATTTTTTTTGAAAGGTGGACAAATAAAAAATTTTAAATTATTATATATATAAAAAAAAAAAAAAAATTTGACCTTCGCCACCCCTGAGTAAATTATTCACAAACGGTGACGCTTGTTCTTCATCACTAAAAAATACAATAGGAAGCACAGTCGAACATGCATGCTTTATTCTTGGAAATAAACACACACTAAGTTCTTCTGCATTAAATTAACAACTAGCAAGTGGGTGCCGTTTGACAGTGGCGGCGCCACTCATAGCCCAGGGTGTTCTCAGGAACACCCTGGACTTGAATTTTTTTTTTTTTATATATATAATAATTAAAAAAAAATTTACCCTTTAAAAAAAAACATAGGAACACCCTCAAAAAATATCAGGAATACCCTCAAAATTTTTATGCCAGACACAATTTGAACTGAAATCTAAAAAAAAAAAAAATTGTAACAAGAATCTGGAAAAAAAAAATTTGTTGTAACAGAACAAGTCAAAAAAAGCCCAACATCAATCTAACCAAATACCCAATAAGCCCAACCCAAACGTACTCTAAAAAAAAAAAAAAAAAAACCAACCAATCAAAACGGCAAAACCCAATACAAATATGTGTCCGCCTCAATCATCAAATGGTAAAAGCAAAACTTAAAAATCAAAAACCTTTCCTAACCTAAAGAAAAAAAACTTAATCTGATGAGGCTCATCAACAACAATGCACACCTCCGCCTGAAACCTCATCATCAAGCACCATAGGCGCGACACGGCGACAGCGCCTTCGCCTGAAACTCGAGCAACAGAGGTTGGATCGGCCATTGGAGATCGAAGATCGGTCTGATCGGATCAGAGCTTGCGACGCCGACCGCTTGGCCTCAAATCCTTCCTTGCCTCCGACACCTCGACATGCTGCCGCGGCCCTCGGCGCCGCCCCTCAGGCCTCCCTCAAGGTATTTTACACTTTACTTTTCTCTCTTTTTCTCTCTTGATCTTTGGGTTTTGCTCATTTGCTTTGGAGTGTGCTGTTCTGTTCTGAGGGGGAGAGAGCTCTCTTCCTTTTTGAACTGATTCTCTCTCTTTAAGTCTTTATATTTATAATTATTCAATTTATTTGCCCTTTTTTTTTTTTTGCTTTATCCGTTGGTGTGTCACTGTGTTGGTTTGTTGGTGTGGGTGAGTTTGTTTTTAATGTATTGTGATTTGTGAATTTATTTGATTGGTTCCTCTGGTGTGAACCTTATCAATTGTTGAGTGTGGGCAGATGGGGCCATGGGGCCGTGTGGTGTGGGTCAGGGTAGGGTAGGATATTTGAATTGGGGAATTAAAGGTACGTAGAGACAGGGGTGTGTGCTAGCGTTAGTAGTTAGTAAAAAAAGAATAATGAAGTAATTAAATACTAATAATTAATAATTTAATTAACTAATGTATTATAAAAGACAAACAAATTAAATTATGTTAGCGTAAATAATAATTAATAATTTAATAATTAATGAAATAAAAATACAACAAATTATAGTCAAACAAATTTATGAAACAACTAAACAATAATAATTAATAGTTTTATTAATATTTTAAATGAACTTATAGTTTATTGTACATGTACCTTTGCTCATTTATTTTCTTTTCATTTTTTTTTTCCTTTTGAGATTTTTCGGTGTACAGAATGCCAATTTGTATTTTTTTTAAGAATTTTTTATTTTTTAAAGCACAAACTTCATGCTAGCCAAATCTTAAATTTCAGCCGGTATTTACTGAAACGTCCTGAAACACCCAAAATAGATCGAAATGACCCGAAATTTTTTCAAAGTGAAATAGGAACACCCTAGACAAAATTCCTGGAGCCGCCACTGCCGTTTGAATTAATTATTCTTACCAAATGCCGACACAAATTGAAAGCAATTTATTCCTACCAAATGCCGACACAAATTGAATTTAACGCAAATTTAGTCGAATTTGTTGCATCCTGCATCGAGGTTTCTTTGCTAGTTGTGCAAGGTATATAGCCTACATGCCTATTCTTTTTTCTATGATGTGAAAGTTTACAGAATCTTAGACTAGTGACTGGTCAAAGGCTACTGTCTCAAATAAGATATATTGCATTTCTTTTTTATCTTTTATTTGAGTTTTATTAATGTTTTATTAATGTATACTCTTAGAGCATATATTAGCAAATCATTTTATAAAAAAAATTTATAAAATAATGAAATAAAAACGACTAACTTTTTTGAAAAATTTCTTAATTTGATGATAATTTTTATTTATTTTATATAGATTCAGTTAATATATGTCTTTAAAGTACACATTAATCATCTATTTCGAAAACATTTTAAGAGAATTGAAAAGGTTCTAAAAAAAATTCATAACTTGTTATTTTTTCCTTAAGAAGTTTCATAAAATAGTTTACTATTGTATACCTAAGAGCACATGTTAGTAAAATTCATTTTATATAATCATATTTATAAAAATACTTGTATCATGCTATCCATTTCATACTACATTTATTAAAATATCATTCTTTTTATTAATTTATTTATTACTCCTTCAAATCATTTTGATATATCTCTCTCTCTCTCTCCATATGAGTAAAAAAGTATTAAAAATTAGATTTGTATAATAATAATAATAATAATAATAGTGTATATTTACACGATTATGTAGCAACAACTCAAATTTACACAAGTTTACATATATTAATGTGGATGATTTTTGGAGTTTAATGAGCATAATTTTCTCTTTATAATATTATACATTAACTAATATGAGTGCTCTTATGCTTAATATGAAACTTTATAATATTCAAATCTGACTATTTCTCCCATGATGGGTCTTATACTAATAAGAACTTTTTTGACATATTAGGAAGCATACAACTTTTCAGATTAAAGCCAATACCTAACCTTGTTGATAAGCTTTTCAAACTTAATTTGCTATCTTTTACGATACATTATTCAATTAATTAGTTGTACAGCCGATGTGGACAATAGACACCTACAAAATAAAAAAATTAAAAAAAAAAGTTATATATGGCCATTGATGTAGTACTCGTCAATAAACATCCGATGATTAAGTCAGCAAATATAATTTTGAAATAAAGAAATATTTTCGGCGATTCAAATATCACATCTATGTTGTTTTTCTTTCATTTATGTAAGATCTTTTTTGGCTGTTTTCCTTAATCTTTGTCATGATGGACAATTGTAATTATCGGGACCCATTGGAACTCATGAAACACACTTCTCAAAAAAGAAAAAACCAAAACGCGGACGTACTGGGTTTCATCAGTATCCAAACAGATACTAAATCCATATTATTTTGTATTGAATTTTAGTTAATGCCCAAGATATATTCATGCTTACAGGGTTTTGCCTCCACGTTTAATAGATTTAAATGGCTAAGAACGCGTACTACAACTTTCTCAAAAAAATAAAAATACGTGTGCTGCAACTAACTTTTTGGTGCAATCAAATTGTTTGCTTAAATAAATATATATATATATATATATAATTTGTTAGTAACGCTAGAGATACAAAGTTTTTTACAAAAAAATTACAAACTACTGATGTGGTGAGTAATTATTAGTACGTAAATAAAAAAGTGATGTTAATAGTAGGCCTAAATGAAAACAATTAAGAAGTTGGTCACATCAACAATTTATAAAAATATTGTAAAATAATTTGTGACTATAACATTACTCATAATTTTTTTTTCCAAAAAAAAAAATGTCTCGATCAATAGGAACTTTTATTGTATCTAGTCAAAGGAACGTGTAGTTTGCCAAATCCCAAATTTTTTAGGCGTGATGATTTTTCTGTTATAGAAGAATTTTACAATAATGTCAAAGTCAATGATGTTTTATTAAACTATTGATAAAATTAATAATGCTATATTATTAAAGTACACACAAATAAGATGTGATTCTCAATCCATTATATTAACCTCAATAATGATCAGCTAATAAGTAAATTTTGCTTTCAACCCTTGTGGAGGTGGAGAACAGCACCAAACAATTTTGCAAGTCAGCATAATCAGTACTCTAGAAAGCAAACACTAACAAGAAAGCCTTGTAGATTAAGTGTTTGACACATGCTAGCGTCTATAATTTTGAAATAAAGAAAATTTTCGGCGATTCAAATATCACATCTATGTTGTTTTTCTTTCATTTATGTAAGATCTTTTTTGGCTGTTTTCCTTAATCTTTGTCATGATGGACAATTGTAATTATCGGGACCCATTGGAACTCATGAAACACACTTCTCAAAAAAGAAAAAACCAAAACGCGGACGTACTGGGTTCATCAGTATCCAAACAGATACTAAATCCATATTATTTTGTATTGAATTTTAGTTAATGCCCAAGATATATTCATGCTTACAGGGTTTTGCCTCCACGTTTAATAGATTTAAATGGCTAAGAACGCGTACTACAACTTTCTCAAAAAAATAAAAATACGTGTGCTGCAACTAACTTTTTGGTGCAATCAAATTGTTTGCTTAATAAATAAATATATATATATAATTTGTTAGTAACGCTAGAGATACAAAGTTTTTTACAAAAAAATTTACAAACTACTGATGTGGTGAGTAATTATTAGTACGTAAATAAAAAAGTGATGTTAATAGTAGGCCTAAATGAAAACAATTAAGAAGTTGGTCACATCAACAATTTATAAAAATATTGTAAAATAATTTGTGACTATAACATTACTCATAATTTTTTTTTCCAAAAAAAAAAATGTCTCGATCAATAGAAACTTTTATTGTATCTAGTCAAAGGAACGTGTAGTTTGCCAAATCCCAAATTTTTTAGGCGTGATGATTTTTCTGTTATAGAAGAATTTTACAATAATGTCAAAGTCAATGATGTTTTATTAAACTATTGATAAAATTAATAATGCTATATTATTAAAGTACACACAAATAAGATGTGATTCTCAATCCATTATATTAACCTCAATAATGATCAGCTAATAAGTAAATTTTGCTTTCAACCCTTGTGGAGGTGGAGAACAGCACCAAACAATTTTGCAAGTCAGCATAATCAGTACTCTAGAAAGCAAACACTAACAAGAAAGCCTTGTAGATTAAGTGTTTGACACATGCTAGCGTCTATAATTTTGAAATAAAGAAATATTTTCCGCGATTCAAGTATCACATCTATGTTGTTTTTCTTTCATTTATGTAAGATCTTTTTTGGCTGTTTTCCTTAATCTTTGTCATGATGGACAATTGTAATTATCGAGACCCACTGGAACTCATGAAGCACGCTTCTCAAAAAAGAAAAAACCAAAATGCAGACGTACTGGATTTCATCAGTATCCAAACAGATACTAAATCCATATTATTTTGTATTGAATTTTAGTTAATGCCCAAGATATATTCATGCTTACAGGGTTTTGCCTCCATGTTTAATAGATTTAAATGGCTAAGAACGCGTACTACAACTTTCTCAAAAAAATAAAAATACGTGTGCTGCAACTAACTTTTTGGTGCAATCAAATTGTTTGCTTAAATAAATAAATATATATATATATATAATTTGTTAGTAACGCTAGAGATACAAATTTTTTTACAAAAAGATTTACAAACTATTGATGTGGTGAGTAATTATTAGTACGTAAATAAAAAAAGTGATGTTAATGGTAAGCCTAGATGAAAACCATTAAGAAATTGGTCACATCAACAGTTTGTAAAAATATTATAAAATAGTTTGTGACTGTAACATTACTCATAATTTTTTTTTCCAAAAAAAAAAAATGTCTCGATCACTAGGAACTTTTATTGTATCTAGTCAAAGGAACATGTAGTTGTTTGCCAAATCCCAAATTTTTTAGGCGTGATGATTTTTCTGTTATAGAAGAATTTTACAATAATGTCAAAGTCAATGATGTTTTATTAAACTATTGATAAAATTAATAATGCTATATTATTAAAGTACACACAAATAAGATGTGATTCTCAATCCATTATATTAACCTCAATAATGATCAGCTAATAAGTAAATTTTGCTTTCAAACCTTGTGGAGGTGGAGAACAGCACCAAACAATTTTGCAAGTCAGCATAATTAGTACTCTAGAAAGCAAACACTAACAAGAAAGCCTTGTAGATTAAGTGTTTGACACATGCTAGCGTCTATAATTTTGAAATAAAGAAATATTTTCCGCGATTCAAGTATCACATCTATGTTGTTTTTCTTTCATTTATGTAAGATCTTTTTTGGCTGTTTTCCTTAATCTTTGTCATGATGGACAATTGTAATTATTGAGACCCACTGGAACTCATGAAGCACGCTTCTCAAAAAAGAAAAAACCAAAACGCAGACGTACTGGGTTTCATCAGTATCCAAACAGATACTAAATCCATATTATTTTGTATTGAATTTTAGTTAATGCCCAAGATATATTCATGCTTATAGGGTTTTGCCTCCATGTTTAATAGATTTAAATGGCTAAGAACGCGTACTACAACTTTCTCAAAAAAATAAAAATACGTGTGCTGCAACTAACTTTTTGGTGCAATCAAATTGTTTGCTTAAATAAATAATATATATATATATATATATATATTTGTTAGTAACGCTAGAGATACAAATTTTTTTACAAAAAAATTTACAAACTACTGATGTGGTGAGTAATTATTAGTACGTAAATAAAAAAGTGATGTTAATGGTAGGCCTAAATGAAAACCATTAAGAAATTGGTCACATCAACAGTTTGTAAAAATATTGTAAAATAGTTTGTGACGGTAACATTACTCATAATTTTTTTTTCCTAAAAAAAAAAATGTCTCGATCACTAGGAACTTTTATTGTATCTAGTCAAAGGAACATGTAGTTGTTTGCCAAATCCCAAATTTTTTAGGCGTGATGATTTTTCTGTTATAGAAGAATTTTACAATAATGTCAAAGTCAATGATGTTTTATTAAATTATTGATAAAATTAATAATGCTATATTATTAAAGTACACACAAATAAGATGTGATTCTCAATCCATTATATTAACCTCAATAATGATCAGCTAATAAGTAAATTTTGCTTTCAAACCTTGTGGAGGTGGAGAACAGCACCAAACAATTTTGCAAGTCAGCATAATCAGTACTCTAGAAAGCAAACACTAACAAGAAAGCCTTGTAGATTAAGTGTTTGAGACATGCTAGCGTCTACATCCAAAGTTCAATCCCCTCTCTTATTTATTGAATCATAAAAAATAAAAAGAAACAAATATTACCTTTATGGAAAAAGTTTTCCTCTAAACCAGTTTAGAAGAATTTTCCTCCAATCCGCTACATGATTATTAAAAAGACCACATTTATGTGTAGTTTTAGTCACATGGCATTTTTAATAAGTTATATAACTTGTTTTAATAATACACATGTTTCATGGATATTCTTACCTTTATATTGTGTAGGAAGCGAAAATTAAAAACAAAAACTAATTATTGTCAAGTTCAACACTATTACAAATTTACTCTGGCATCCAAAATTTCACATCCTATAAGAAATTAGGAATGTCTTTCAATTAGCCTAGACCAAAAAGGAGACTAATTGTTATTGAGCAACAAACAGTTAAACCATACTGGTGAATAATGAAGTACCATTCAGGAGTTCTAATTTATAATTGCCTTTAAGCAAAAGTCAAATGAACACCGTAATTACAAGGAAACAAACAAGTGTGTGCTTTGAAAAAGGGATGCAATCAGGAAGATTAGTTTTCATTTTGTTGCCCCAACAGTCGATAGATAAATTGTTCTTTGCTTCCATTAGATTTCTAGAATAAGTGTATATGGGTCCAATTAACAGGTGCTCTTAAAGTATTTGTTAATGGACTATTTTAAAAAAGTTTTAATACCACTTTTATTATAAATATAAAAAGTTGTCAAAAATTTAATTACTTTTTTCTTTTCTCATAAAAAGTTTGAAAAAAATATTTTCTAACCTAATTTTCGTTAACTTCTTCTTTTTTTTGGTACTATGTAGAACATGTATTATTTAATGTACTAATCGAATTTTCCTTTAATAAAACAGCCTATCCTGTGCGACAATATCCCCTGCAGAAAACGCGGCTCTAGGTCCCCCTATAGCTGCATTTTTCCACCCCTTATAGGCTGAGGCTTATAGCTGCGTTTTGTAAACAACGCGGCTATAGACCCGCTTTGGGCTGTATTTAAAATACGGTTATAGCCTGGACCTATAGTTGCGTTTTTAAAACGCGGCTATAGACCATATTTGGGTTGCGTTTAGAAACACGGCGAAAAGCCCCATCCATTGGGTTTTCCAATAGCCGCGTTTTTAAAAACACGGCTATAGTTTTTTTTTTTTTTTCTTGCTGAACCCGCAATTGCCACCCAAAACAATTGCCACCACTCAACAGATTAACCAGGTCACTTGACAACACGCACACTAGGAAAACTTTTATAACTCACTTCTAAGTATCACTTATGAAAATTGATTGTACTCTTAAAAATGTGGCAATGAATTTCAATGTCATCCACATAAGAGGAAACAATGTCATAAACATCCCACAAATTGAACCGCTCATAAAAGAACTAGTCAACCAAAGAGTACAACTTACAAGCAAAATGGCCTAAGCACACATTCAAGAACAAAAACAATTCTAGAAAAGAAACAGGACAAAGCAACACACCTAAGTTTTTCCCAACTGAGATTCAAGGTCCACTTCATAATCCCTGGTCTACACTTCAATTTTTCACACCCACTGGTCTACACTTCTGCGGAGCCAATAATTTCAACATAAAAGACACCCAATATTAATTCTACAAACAAATTAGTCTAGAATTCAGAGGGTTCAATTAACATGCATACACACTGACACACGCATGTAACTGTAAGCACAGTTGAAAAAAAAAAAAAAAGGGCCACAGTAGTTCAAGTGATATAAATTTATCACTTTATTGACACTATTGAAACTGAGCTTTCCCTACCCTTTTGAAAACGTGTATAAGTATAGCAAGTTCAACAATACCTACAGAAGTAGATTTTATAAAATCTTATGCAATCCTCACAAGCAATATATATGTAGTTTTAATTCCCACAAAAAAGTTTTAATTCCAAGAAGGGCATAGTGCGGGAGAGTGTTTGGATATTGGCTACTGATTGCAGCCAAGTGGCTATTAATAATACCAAATGGCAAATGGTGAACTTTGCAACAAGGAAGCCTCCTTCTGCCCTTCACTGTTTTAGATACACACTTGGACCGTACAAAAATTAAATTGATATAAAGTGTTCTATTGATACTCAAATCAGCCTTGATGTTGGATTTTGACACCTAATGGTTCCTTCATTATATTAATTGCACATATTCCAATTACCTTAATGTAGAGCCATCCACTCCATGACACCTAACAGTGTAAGATATATATCATTCAACATAGCTGAACTAAAATGCACCCAATTTAGTACTGACTGAAAAAAATAATCATAATAATAATTGGCACCAAAGCAATTAGATATTATTGGGGCTGGATCTGTTTTCCCTTTTGCCAATATTGACCATAACAACTCCCTGCTTGGAACTCCGTGCTATCATGATTCAACCTTATGATGACTCATATGAGGTGAGAGTTAAAAATTATTAACTACACATTTTCACCATCCCAGTAACAAAGAAAGCTTGAAGTTGCAAATATTATAGTGTATTGGAAAAAGACACATAACCATGTAGTACAAGATCTTAGATTCTTACTAATACATAATCAAAACTGCAAATTTTCATCAAATTTGTAAAAAATTCATTCATTCCATTAAATACCTTTTTCATAAATTAAAAAAAAAAAACTAAAATATATACCTTTTAAAATCATAGTCCCTCCATCCTAATTTGAGTGTCTTGGTTTGAAAAGGCAGGATGTTTAATAAAGTTAAAATGTGTCCTGATTGGTCTTTTTAATTACTATTGGATATTATTGGAAGATGAAGGTTTAAATGCTTGACTTTTTGAAAGTGGATACTCACTCAGGGACGTTCCAAAAGGAAAGCAAGACATTTAATATGGAATGAATGAAATAACAAAATAATGAAAAGAACAAAAGACAGGCAAGAAATTCATTTAAGTTGTTAATATATATCACTATCAGCCTCTTGGTTAGATGCTTGACCTCAAGGGCAATATTGAAGATGTAAGTAATATCCTTTACTCTTATACCAGTAGGTCATAAATGCAAACAAAATTAGATTTTTTTAAGCTGCCTGACAAACATTTAACATTAGATTTCTCATTTTCCTCCATGTCCTCGTCCACTTCCTCCTCAGTTCCAGACCTTACTCCACTTCCACAACTCCTACACAAACTTCGCAAATCATTCAAACTTCTCTAAACTCATGCTGCTGCTGTTGCTAATTTCACTCTCCAATGGCAGGACCTACAGGACCACTTCCATTCCATTCAGAATTCAATCCTCAGGAATATTTTTTTTTCCATTTATACTCAGGGGCATTTAGTATTTGCAGCCATTAACTCTTCCTTGTTCAACTAGGATAGAGTTGTTATTAAGACACTATAAATTATAAGCGAAAATGCATTTTTCGTCCCTACATTTTGGGGCAATTCTCATTTTGGTCCCAAAATTGATTTCATTGCAAATTTCATCCCTAAAAAAAATCGTTTTTAAAATGGTCCTTGCCGTCAACCTACTGACGGAAACCTCCTACATGGCAAACGGAGTACCATGTTTGCTAACGTAGCCATTAATATATTATTAAAAATAATTATTCGGCATTTTTAAATGCCACGTAGCATTTTAATTAATAAAAAATTAAAACAAAAAAATTTTAATTCCTCAATTTTAATTTTAATTTTAAAAAATAAAAAACAAACAAAAATTTTACTTTTTTAGTTTTAAACGATTTTTTTTATTAGTCTAATTAAATTAATTATAAAATTCAAAAAGCTTGACGTTTCTCATTTCAAAGAACAAGAAGCTTCAATTGTCTTTTTATTACAAATCTAAACAATACCAAAAACGTCTTCCTCCTCCCTCTCTCTAATCAACAAGAACAAAGGCCAAAAAACAACTCAAACTTTCCTCCTCTCATCAAGAAAACCTGAAGCCAAAAACCAAAAAAAAAAAAAAAAAAAAGAGGCAGATATCGATCTGGGCTAAACAAGATGATGGATTGGGTGGTGGAGGGAACGAGCCGAAGGAAGATCTAGACAGTGGAGGTGATGAGCCTCGGTGGATCTGGGTTGTCGGATTTTCTCTCCAATCTCTCTGTCTCGAGTCTTTTGGCTTTGCGTGGTGGGTCAGATCGGTCTTTCTCTCCTCCGCCGACCCCAACGAGTCCACCTCCACCACCGAAGCGGCGGCGCTCTTCTTCAGGTCGGTCATTCTATTTTGGTCTTGCTGGGTTTGTCTTGTAGGTCATGCTGTTTGGATCTTGAAACCGTGAGATTTTTTGAAATGAAGAACAAGAAGAAATTTTTTGATCTCTGTTTTTTTTTTTTTTTTTTTTCATTTGTGTTGTTGTGACCTGGGTTGGAGTCATTGGTTGTGGGTTTGTGTCTTTGTAATCTAGGTTTGAGTTCTTCATTCTTGGGTTTGATTGGGAAGAACACAAAGAACTTGTGAAAATTAATAATGATAAGTAATTTTTTTTTTAAATTAAATTAGATTTAAGGTTTTTTTAAAATTTAATTTCTCTTTTATATAAATTTTCTGACGTGGCTCTGTTTAAAAAAATTAAAATGCTAACGTGGCATTTAAAAATGCCAAATAATTATTTTTAATAATATTTGAATGGCCACGTCAGTGCCACGTCAACAAGCATGACACTCTGTCTGCCACGTAGGAGATTTCCACCAGTAGGTGGACGGCAGGGACCATTTTAAAAACGATTTTCTTTTTTTAGGGATGAAATTTGCAATGAAATCAATTTTGGGACCAAAATAGGATTTGCCCCAAAATGTAGGGACGAAAAGTGCACTTTCGCCTAAATTATAAGTAAATAAGTTGACCCCTGACCCGCATCCAACAATAAGGAAACTACAGGAATGCCCTCACTGACAAAACTTAAAAGAGAAGTCAATACTAACAACCTAACTAAATATAATGGACACGTGCTGCATGGCCCACAACCTTAGCCTTAGGTTTCATAAGGATAATGTTCTTTCTTAATTCTCTGTGCTTCTGCAACATTATTATTATTTTTTTCTGTGCCTATACATATCAACTCTGTCCAAACCAGATCATTTGCCAACTCTAAAGCCAATAAGGAGGGGGGAAAAATATATATATATATATATATATATATATAATATATATAGAGAGAGAGAGAGAGAGAGAGAGAGAAGAGGTAACATATTAAGATTTCTATCAAGAAAGAATCAAACTCCCCCTCCCTTTCGTTCTTTTTTTTTATTGGTAAATTAGATATGCACACCATTATTGAGGGCGGAGAAATGCCATCTGAGCTCCTCCCCATTATTAAATTCATACTTTCATTAAATCAAATAGATAATTAATCCATTTTTCCCTTTTACCCCTCTCCATCCTTCCCTCCAAAAAAACATATTGTAAGTGAACCAAATGAACTTTCCATAAAACATATTATCCTAACAAGGAGAAATTTTCTCCTCAACACCCAATCAGGCAAGACAAGGTACTCTTCAATAAAAGTTACTAACCTTTGCACAAATGCAAGGAGTGACTGATGCCAAATTACAGGCATCATCCTGCTATCTTCAAGGAATCTCATAAAATGAGCAACAGTAGCATCAAGTACACGATATGTCAAAGCATACTTCTTCTCCAAAAGAAGCTTTATAAAAAAGCTGCAATGGTTTACCAAGGAAACTTTGTCAAGTAGTTTCCAAAGCATTTGGCAAAGGAGGAGAGGTTGTAAAAGAAATAATAATAAAAAATCATTGTTATTATATGAGATTTCATTAAATCAACAATTGATTGACTCTATAAACCTTAACCAAGTAAAGAATCAAAACAGTTAATCATGAATAAACATGAATACTAATCTCGAAGCATTATGAGAATCTCAACAATACCAACCAATTCTCTCTCCCTTTCAATGAGTAATATATACTAACATCAATAATTTTATGAAGAAATTTAAAATTAGGACATCAATGAGGATTATTCATGTATGCTAATCTCTATGATTCTAATTTGACAAATGTCAAATTAGAGAGTCAATGACTATGATTACATACAAAGGCATTTATCTGATGGAGCCTTTAATTCAGTAGCTTTAGCATATAAGGTAAATCTCCTCTAAGTAATGGCACAGTCTATTTTTTTGTGCCATTTCTAAATGACACACCAAAAACAGAGGGTTTTATCTATTTGTCCACATATTGGCCTAATATTACATTTTCCTTTTATGAGTAAAATGAAACTTTATTAGGAAAAAAGAAAGACCTAAATACAACAAAATTGTCGGATCTATGAAATCTATAAAAAAAAAATTTGGATGCAGTCAAACTAAAGCATCCACTCATTCAAAAATAAAGGTGTTATTTTCCTCTCCCTTCATAAAGTCCACATCATACAAAAAGAAGTAAAATTCCATGTTGAATCATTACTATGACATCCAATGACCTTCACAGGTATCACCCTATAAACCCCAAATTACTATGACATCCAAACAAACCCGACATCCAACAAAGAATAATTCAATAACCTCCACAAGCATTACCCTGTAAGCCCCAAATAGAGAAAATGCATCAGACCGCGTCATTACTTAAATTAATTAGTTCTGAACAAAGTTGACTATCAATCCATATTAGGTTCAACCCCAAACCTTAAGTTCATATTTAGGTCTAACTTCTCACCTTATCGTTAAGGTTTGTGCCCTCCCAGAAAACTTAAATTTCTTAAATTATAACAAGCATTATATCAAATTTCACTTCAATGCTCAGACAAAGTGCCATAGCCCCCCAAACAAGTAGAGCTTTTGAGCTTCCCACTTTGCTGAGCAACAAATCACTACTTGCCTTCTACACTACAAAGCCCTTACACAAAAAGCATAGAAAAAGGAAGAAATACCAAATAAGCCGAGAGCATATGCACCCAACTTCCACAGTTCCTCATAATCCTCAAACCAAATCATAAACACTAAAGCACTTCAGTATCCAGAAGCCATTCAATAAAAATGTATGCACACAAACACATGGCACAAGCTATTAATTTTCACACTTCCACAATATTTCTAAGTGAGCAAATTACAACATTCACTACCTTGTTGTACCACAATAATTCACCTCTTCAAGTTCCAATAATGCAACACTGCAAATACAATCAAAAATTTCAGTTAGAAATACCCCACATGTAATAGGTGAAAATATTCATCTAAATTAGTGTCAAGAACCACTCAGGCATGCAAACAATACACAACATTCACTAGAACACATATTCAAGTGTATTACTATCTACAGATACAAACAAAAGGGATCAAAGGCAGGAAAAAACCACAAATTAACTTTAAATTGAAAAGCTCATGTTGCAAAGGACTATTCATTATCAAAAACAAAGATATAATAATTTTTTAACAAATACGAGTTAATTAAGTGTCCACAATTAACTGGCAAGGATCCTGCCAAAGGCCCTCATGTCAGTAAAGCAATACAAATGCTTGCCATAGAGTTCCAGTTATTGATTATATACATATATATAAGAAATTTTATTGAGAAAAGACTACTTCATGATCAAAGGACACAAAGGAGACAAAATAATTAGAAAAAAAAGAATTATGAGCTCCACTTATTTATATTTTTAAAAAATCATAAAAATAATAATAATAATAATAATAAGGCACATTTTCTTCTAAAATTTTGCACAATATCTTAACATAATGGTTTTTTTAGTTTCCGAAAACAACACATTGATTTAAAACTTTTAAAAAAATATTCAACAAATGCCCAGCATATTTCTTATTTTGATAAGTCAAAAATGCAATAAATGTCATCTTCAGGGTACTTTTGCGGGTTCTGCAAACGGAAACAAAGTCCACAAAAGGTCACATATCTACAGTTCTGTAAGCTATAAATGAAACTGCTAGACTAAAATCCAAACAGGATATGGGCTGCCAACACAGGATGACCAAGTTGCATTAAAAGCAAGAAGCGAACAACAAAATCAAGAATCAAAGACAAATTTCCAAGACTGCAATAAAGTACACAGATTCATTGAAATCAAGAAAGCAACAATAAAAACACGGAAGGAAGACAAAATATCAAAATCCCTAAAACAAAAATCAAAACAAACAATTTAAAAAACTTACTGTTAGTTGGCCTTGTGAGAGTGTCTTGAGTGAGATTGAGAGCTCGAGAGAGAGAGGGAGAGACCTAAGGCAGCGCCGGTGATGGAGGACTGGGCTTTGTTGGCACCGATTCTTCTCTATCGACAAATGCCTGCAAACCCATACCAAAATCAGTGAATCAAACCCATTGTGACCGACACATACAGAGACAGTGCAAAGTGTGTGTGTGTGTGTGTGTGTGTGTGAGAGAGAGAGAGAGAGAGAGAGAGTGTGTGTGTGTGTGTGTTACCAGTTCCAGATTCCGACCTTGAAGGGAGGAAGGGAATTCGGAGAGGGTGGAAGTGAGGGAAGGAGGGGATCGTGTTGGATCGAGAGGTAGCTTGAGAGGAATCGAGTGATTTGAGAGTATAACGTAATTTAGGGTTTTTTTCAATGGTGCGGAGTTCAGGGATTTTTTTTTTTTTTTCTATTTATACTAAGGGTCCGTTTGGATAGAGCTTATCGTTGAAAATTGAAAATATTATAACAAAATAATTTTTATATATGTGAATAGTATTGTGAGACCCATTTTTAATTTTTTTTTCTGAATAAAGTGCTTGTGTGTCCCATGAACAGTACGTAAACAGTGCATGAATATTGAAATTGGTCTCTCGCACAGTAAAATACCATGCATGAACAGTACCGGTTACTGTTCATGCACATTGAAAAGAAAAAAAAAAACGCAGAATCGCTGGACGTGGACACAAAACGCTGTATCCAAACTCAGCCACAAAACGCAGCCTCAACCTATACAAACGCGGCTTTAGAGATGGTTTATAGCCATGCTTTTTAAACGCGGCTATATGTCCAGGGTGGAGCTACGTTTTTCACAAACGTAGTTTAACATTACCCCTTGTAGCTGCGTTTTTGTAAAACGCAGCTTAAAAGCGCGTTTTTTTGTAGTGCATAACTAGCTCAATTGCTGAAGGGATGAACTCAGCCAAATCCCCTAAAAAACAACCTACTATTGAATAATGCAACGTGGACATAGAACTTTTTTTTTTTTTTATTAAACAGGGGAAGATTGGGTCATATTTTTATTTTGGAGGTTGAATTATGATGTTGATATAGCCGCGTTTGCAAAAACACGACTTAAACTATTCACCAATAGCTGCGTGTTTAAAATGTGGCTATAGATGTATCCTATAGGAGTTTATAGGATACATCTATAGCCGCATTTATAGGAGTTTATAATCACGTTTTTTGGTTAGGACCTATTGTTGCGTTTGGAAAACATGACTATAGGACCAGCCAAATAAAAAAAACAATTTTAAACTACCTATGGCCGTGTTTGGAAAATGCGGTTTTAGCTAACCTATAGCATCATTTTCTAAACGCGGCTATAAATTTAGTCTATAGCCATAGTTTAAAAATGCAGCTTTAGGCAAAGTATAAATAAAACCACTAAAAGAATATCAAACCCTTATCTATACATCATATACTATATACAATAGCATAAGTTGAGAGAAAGTTGGTTCTTACAATAAAGGAGGTGCTGCTATATAGGAAAAGTGTCTATCTAAAATTCAGACACGTATACAATTTAATCTTAAAAAAACCACACAGTACACCATTTGAGAGTCTTCATATCAAACTTCTTTATAAAAACACAAACCCAAACACCGCATTCCCAATGAAAACTTCAAAGTCACTTTAACTGAGATCTGCTTTTTTGCCTTGTTCCGTTTCTTTACACCATTTGAAGGCTTTAAACTTTAAAGTTTATCCCACACGATTTAAAACAAAATTTGGTTAAATTGAAAACATGAGAGAATCTGAGAAACAAAGGGAGAGAGCGAGAGTTGCAAAGAGTGGAAAAAGAGAAAAAACTGAGAAATCTAGAGAGAGAAATTTGTTCACCAACTGCATCAAGCCATAAGAAAATCCAAGCCCAAATTCTTACTGGTTGGAAGGATCACATATCATTCTAAACTTAAAGACTTGTTTCAATCTTTGTTTCCAAACATTCCGATCAAGAAAAAAGAGAACTACTTCCTAGTAAAACGACCTTTTTGGTTTTTGATTTTTCTAGAAAAAGAAGTAGAACAAGAAGGCATATGAAGTCGACTAAAAAGAGTTCCCTCTGACTTTTTGGTTAACAATGACTCCGACGAGTAATTATTTCTCTGACTTTTTTTCCTCCACAACTTTAAAGTTAAATTAGTTTTGTTATATGTTTTCAACATTAAAAAAAAAAAAAAAAAAAAAAAAAAAAAAAAAACTATTATCCCTATTTCGTTACCTGATACTTATTCTAAAAACTAAAACAAGGACTCGATAATAAAAAAATTTTAAAAAAATTCCTACCTATCTCCTTCTCCCTCCCCAAAAAAAACCAATCAACTCTCTGTTCCATTTATCCCCATCTCCATCTCCTTCTATATCATAAACTCAGCATAAACTGAAACACCCCATCTTTGGCTTAGTCATCTTTCTTCTCATCCCATAAATTTCTTCAAACACATTACACACCCAGCACAAACCAAACCCATAAATGATCAAAACCAAAATAATCTCATCTCTCTCTTCATCATCTTCATCTTCATCCCATAAATTTCCTCAAACATAGTGCACAAGCAACATAAACCATGATGGGACCGATGAACTCTCCTGCCCAGACGACCTTATTAAGAAAGATCGTCCACCCGACCTCGACATGGACGATCATAGGCAAATCATTAATAAGAGGGGTTAATGCTTTGATCAGTTACCAATTAGCTGTCATATCATTGGAAGCTCATCAACACCCACATTAATGAGTCCTAAGGCATTACAAAAAAGGCACTAAAACCACAATTAAAGTCCCAACGGCTAGAAACAATGGGGTTATGTATCCAAGTCCACCAGGTTCGAGCTAGGTACACACAAAAAATTGAATTACATTCCAGCCAACCCCATTCTGATATTCTGAACTCTCTTATTTCATAAAAAGCTTCCATTATTGACTTTAGCATCAAAGGCTCTATGGCAAGCACCACACCAGTGACCATTTGAGGAGGGATTTCATCCCACATCTTGCAAGCTCAGTGACGTGAACGCTATCTGAACGAACCTACACAGCTGATGATTTTGACATCATCAAAACCCATAAATCACAAAATACAAGCCAAAATTGGAAATTAACATTAATTTTCAAAGAATATAATTAGTAGGCACTGTTACAAAACTATATTTTTTAGTATCATCTCGAATCTAAAACACTCAATTTTGAGCTATAAATCAACTCTCAAAGACTCGATTTTCACGGTCTGATCACGTCTGATGTGGCATTTTGTCCATGTGGTGTCTACCGGGAAATCGAGTCTCTAAGACTTGATTTATAAGCCAAAAAAAATTTAAGTCTAAGTCATGTACAAGCCATTCCCAAAAATACCCAAATTTTTTTTAAGAAAACCCAAATAAGATTAGAGAGAGTTCAATGGAGTCTACAATCTCAAACCCGTATTTCAACATAGAAGAAGAAGAGTTGAAGCGAACGAAGCGTAGAACGCGAGATTCGGAATCAGATCCAAAACCCAAGATGATTAGATGGAGATCCAAATCGGAGCAAAGCTCTCCGCCAAGTCCACCGCAATTCCTCCTCCTCGCTGTCGTCAGCCAAGCTCTCCTCCTACTCCTCCGTAGGACAACATCGCGAGATCCGAGATGCAGCGAATCAAGTTCTCGCCGTATTGGCCCCATGACCACACATGGCCCACGCTGACTTGAAACCCACCCACCCATGGTCCCACGCCGATCTGAAGCCACCCACTCCGATCTTGATCTTCGACTAACTACAACGTTTCTATTTCTAGGTTTTTTTTTCTCTCTCTCTCTCTTTTGTGATGAGAAGGTGTAAAGGTCGTTTTAAGGGATATAAATTGAGTCTTAGAGACTCAATTTTCAAATAAACACCACGTGGAAAAAATGCCACATCAGAAGTGATCAGATCATGAAAATCGAGTCTTTGAGAGTCGATTTATTAGCTCAAATTTGAGTCTTCTAGACTCGAGATGTTACTAAAAAATATAGTTTTGTAACAGTGCTTATTAATTATATTATTTGAAAATTAATGTTAATTCCCAATTTTGGCCCACAAATACAAGCCAAACCCACAAATCACAAAACCTCCTTCTTTGCATCTCAGTCACTTTCAGACTTTGCACCCTTTTGGGGTGTTTGGTACATGGTTTCAAACAACAATTTTCAGTTTTTAAACAACATTACACGTATTTTTACACATTTTTTTACCCACACGTATTTCCAAAAAAACATTTCAAACTTAAAAACTATTGTTTAAACATACGTAACAAACGGACCCTTTCTCTTTCCGCTCTCAGATCTTCCATTTCATGTCTCTCTCCGTAAAATTTGGGTCTTTTTAATTCAAATGATAAAGAAGAGATAACGAGATGAGATAAAGAAAATGAAAGAAATTGTTGACAAAAAAAAACAGGGGAGGCAAGATGGAAAAAAAGAACATAAATTCACAGGCACGGTGGAGGAAACTTAGGGTCTGTTTGGATAGAGCTTATTGCTGAAAACTGAAAACTGAAAACACTATAGTAAAATAATTTTTAAATATGTGAATAGTACCGTGGGACCCATTTTTAATAAAAAAAATTCTGTAAAGTGAAGTTTGTGGGTCCCATGAACAATACACGGGACCCACAAATGTGCTGAAAGTCAGCAAAATACGGCTACTGTTCATGCACAAGAACATGAACAGTAGCCTTGTCCCCCCTGACCCGTGCTGCAGCAGCAGAAGAAGAAGAAGAAAAAAAAAAAAACAGAAAACTCAAACGCAGACTCTCCTGCAGACGCAGACGCTGTATCCAAACTCAGCCTTAAGTTTTAGCCACTGATAATTTGATTATACACAGTCTGAAACTTTCAAAGATAAAATGAAGAGAAAGTTTGAAATTTTTTTATCTAAAGAAAATAAAAAAAGCCAACTATGAAAGTTTGAACCACTTTGCGTGGATGTTGTGCTGCCAACACATTCTTGGAACTTGATCACTTTTCATTTTATGTTAATATTTTTTACTTTTCTTTAGTAGCTTCCTTGGATTGTCCACCCACTTAACTGGAGACTCTTTGGTTAAGGAAATAAAATCCTATGAGAACAAGAAAATATGGGTCAAAAACTTGACATATTATTAGACTATCAAACTTCAATATCTATATATACTTACTTAGAATTTAATTTTTTATTTACCTAAAAGTTGTGACTTAAAAATATATTTGAAAGATAGATTTTTATATTTATTTGGACTATTTTAGTCAAATTTTCAACTTTTACCAATTTAATATATTTAATATATTTTAAATAATTATTAAATTAATTATGATGTCATTACAATTCAACTTTGGTTCAATCTCAGTCCGACCTTAAAATTTTCGAACCTCTTCTTTATCCAATTCGTTAAATGTTTAGATATTTATTTGCTTATGAAATATATCAAATATGATCTTCATTTTCACAAAACATAAGGTATCATATTCACAAAACTTCACTTAAGGCTTTCTTTCTTTTAAAAAAATTTTCAAATCCATTCCATGGGTTTGTCTATTCTTTATTCATTGTTGATTTTTTTTTCATAGTTAATAGATTTTTTGTGTATTGTACGGATTATCAACTAGCTATATATAATAGCAAAAGCTTTTATATAATAGTAAAAGCTTTTTCCTGCAATTAAATTTAGAGAAGTGCTACCATATAGGAAAAATACCCATCTAAAAATTTGCGTGACAATTAAAAAACGATAAATTATATTAGTTGGCAACGTTAACATACCGTGTGATAGCCTCTCACTTTATCAGTATAAAATATATATATATATATATATATATATATATATGTATAAAACGTCAAAATACAAATACAATTAAAAGGCTTACAATTGTCCCCCCAAAAAAAAGCAGGATACAAAGAGAGTTCTCCATTCCCTCGCCAAACTTAAAGCACCACTGCAAGCAGAAAGAAAAATCTATGGGCATCAACACCGTTAGGCTATATATCCGCTACCATCAGATTGTCGAAACCAACTCCAGTACGTTTTTCTCTCTTTTTATTTTATTATTATTTTTATATAAATTTGGGTATGAAATATTACTTTTTATTGAGTTTTTTGTTGGGTAAGTTTAGATTTGATTTTGGTTTTGATTCCTTTTTGTTTCAAGCTTTTGTGCTCTCCTTGAAAATGTTTGTTTTCTCAATTTTTCGATTTTTTTTATATCACTAAGCCTTTCCTTGTTTTCTAATATCTGCGTTCATAGTTTTTTTTTCTAGAGTTTTGATTTGGAAAAAACCTTTTGATCTATTTGACAGTGTTAAAACACCTTTTGATAGCCTTCAATATAAAAGAAAACAAACCGCTTAAATCAGTATATTGCAATCAAAAGGAAAGAGAACAAAGTTCATTGGAACCGTAACCCAATAGCTTAAAAGAGAATTTTTTGGAACCATCACTATCGGTTCCCCACCATTGAAAACAAAACCCTTTCACCTGTTTCTCTCATAAGTTTCACCAGCTTTGAATCTTTCGGGGTACGTATCAAATCGTTGGTAAGATCACCTTGAATCCTCAATCTTCGCTACTCTCTTCCTATTTTGTTGTTGTTGTTGTTGTCCTAATCTACTTGCTTATGAATAATTTGTGGTTTTTGTATCCAAAATTACTTTAAAGCTCAAATGTTTGTAGGAAATTGAGAAAACAAACAAGGACACTGGGAAAATTACTAAGTTTTCAATTTGGGGGTTGTTATTAATTTTGGGATTTGGGGGTTTCTAATTAGGGTTTGCTGCAATTATAGATTTCAATTCCTAATATGTTTTCCTCTCTGTTTCTTTTTTCCAGGGAAACACCATAGAAGATCAAATTCTACCTAGGCTTTGTCTGATGTTTTTAATGTTATGTTATTTTTGCTACGTTGGTGTGAATTGATGCTTGAACCTTTTCAGTTTTCCCTATTTAAGAAAATGACATATTCATAACCGAGTTGGCTGAGCGATTGAAAGAATAGTGGAAGCTATAGCAACAACCCAAGCTCACCTGTGGTTTCCTTCAATTTCATCATCATTCAAATACTTTTGTTTGATCAAGCACTCAAAGGAGACCATTAATATCTACATGATTAAAACAATGTGTATGGGCTTAATTTTTATACCATTGATGTGAGATTAGATTATTCTCATAAGAATATTTACAAAGAATTGAAAGTTGAAACTTCCTTTGACAGTTCTGTGTTTTTTTTTTTGGGTGGATTCATGCTGTTAAACTGTCCTTTCATTCCCATTTAGAACATATACACCATGTGTTTGACTCACTCACTTTTGTATTTTTTTTTGGGTGGATTCATGTTGTTAAATTGTCCTTTCATTCTCATGTAGAACATTTGGTACCATTTCTACCATCACATCCTATGGTAAGAGAAACCTGTCACATCCCACATGATGTCAAAATATGCTAGAATAAATCTTAAATCTGTTTTGAAAATTTTAACTTTATGAGTGAAGAATGATACTAGTATATGCAAACCCTTAAACAACTGTCAAATATGTTGAGTATATTGAACATGAAAAAATAATTATTCACCCCGGTATAGGTTTCGATCCTCCACAATGCATGTCAATACCATGTAAAATATTCTTTACATCATTTTGTAGTTGTGAGCATATTTAGGCCTCCAACGATATTGAAATTCTTAAGATACCCTATAATGCTGAAATAGGTATCTTAATTCTTTAATTTTTAGGTGTTAGTTCTAAATAAGCTGGCTTCCTATCAAAATGATTGGATGTGGAGTTCTATGATTTTTTTTTAATTCATTAATCAAGATAACGTTAAGTTTCATTTTCATTGTCCAAGAATATATACTCTATTTTGTGACTTTAGTATTCTACTCTAATATGTATGAACTTCATTATAACCACTATGTTCCATTTTATTGATCACTTATCTACGAAGTAGATCAAAAAATATTAAATTAAGTAGTTAAAATTGAGTTTGGTGTTAAAAGAAGTTCAAACTTTTCTGGATTTTAGATAATTATAATTGCTAACCCGGTATATAGACAGTAAATGAAATTAATTTCTAGAGCCTCTTGCATTCTAAAACTTTTTCTTTCCACATGTTTTTGTAGAAGCACAAAGGCAGATAAGACATGAATGATGGTTTCTATAAAACAAATTAAGGGTCATTCATTGTAATAGTCACTTCAACTATTGTGAAAACTTATAGAGGTAACATTTCTTTAAAAAGTATATAATGCCTCAACATCAATAATCCTAATACTTAAAAAAAAAAAAATTGTAGGTAACGATCGACTATCATTCAAATGGGCAACAAAGCTCTACATCAACTTTGACATTCCAAAAGTTACAAAGGAAATTATGCCACAAGGACCTCCTAAAGGACTAGATGGATAACTTTCTTACATAATAGAAAAACAGTTCTGAAATAGAAGTCTTGGAATGGAACTTAGGGACAATGGTATCATTTGTGCTTATACAACTTAATTTACACCTGAAATTTAAATTCATTTAATTATAGCATAAAAAATGCTTAAGAATTATGCACCAAGTTCTTTTCTTCATACCCTTTTCTTATTTACTTAATTTTCTATTTTATTTTAGATTATGAGAGATTTAATTTTCTGTATTTAGGTCATGGTTTTGTAGTCTGAGCATCCTAAGACACTTATATCAACATGAATTTTAAGTTTTGCAAAATATGTGATTCTAATTTTGAACTCAGTTGTAAGTGTAGATAGTAATTCATTTGCCTCTAGTAGATTTCCGCACTGTTCAATGCAGCTTATTTTGGGAATACAATATTGATGAAAATTAAGAATGCTATGAGTATGCATTTTTACAGGTGCTACATTAAAAAGCTTCTAATTTCAAGTAATGAATCTGAGTTCTAATTTTAAGTAATGAGCTTGATTGTTGACCTTTTTGGTTGATATTATACAAATAACAACTGAAGGCCATGAACAAGGCAAATATTTGGAGTTGAGAAAATCAAAATGAAAACCATTACAAAAGGTCGTCAACCTTTGGAAAACTAAATATTAGGAAACCTATTAGTCTATTGTGCTTGGTCTCTTACTTTTTTTCATTTTTTGAAGTCCAAGTTGTTCAAGTATTAGGAAAGTTGTTAATCTATTAAATAAATAAAAAGGAATAGCATAATCATAACATATATACAATTTTATCACATATAGATCAAATTAATTGGTGACATGCAAAGCCAAGATTGTTAATGTTAACAACAGATGGGGTACTATTTTTTCATGTCTTATATGCAACACAAAGGTCAAAACTATCAAATAAGTTTTATGGTGTGAGCGATGTAAAGGTGAGCTAAAATTATAAAATGATCCTGCGCATTGCACAGGTAAACTCTAATCTAATCTAATCTAATATTTAATCTAATATAATACTATATATAAAAGCAGAAACTTTTTTCTGCACTTAAGAAGATGCTGCCACGTTAAGAAAAAAGACCACTTTAAAAACTGACACGTATATAACTTTAAGTTAAAAGAGCCGAACGTTTTATCGTTTCAATAATCTTAGACAAGAAAAAGCATCCGCTGTTTCCATTCGTTAAACACAAACTGGCCAAAAGAAAAACCCCTCCTTGCCGATCTGCTTTGCAGTTTGCCCCATGTTCTGTTTCCTCTCTGCAACAATGTAAACTTGCCCACTTAGATTTCTGCCATCAAGTCAGTTTAGAGTCACAAGAGAACGATCGTTACATCATTTGAAGATTCTTCTAATAATCGTTTGGAATCAGCCGATATAGAAGGAGAGAGGACGATAGAAAGGCGGTAAGTCTGAATAACGAATTTTGTCATCACCATTAGGTCCTCTGCCCATAAGTTCTGTTTTTAATTTTACAAATTGGGGCTTTTTTTGGGAAAATCATTTAGGCATTACTTATGATTCGGGTATTTTGGTTTGATCGGTTATGATTTAGGTTTTTTGGTTAGGAGTAGTTTTGTTTAATTTATGTAGATAGACAGGTTAGAGTTGGACCATTTGGTTTTCTATTCAATTACCATTTCTAGGGTTTTGAAAATTACTGTAGGGTGTAGATTTATTGATGATTTCTCTCAAAGTGAAATCGATTTGTGATGAAGAACATGGATTTATGTGTTGCCAAAAAAATAAAGTTTTGTCATTTCATTTATGTTGTTTTTAATTTTTTGTTGAAATATTTTCCCCTTTTTATATTTTTGTTTCCCTTGTCTCTTCTTTGCCATTGTTGTTAAGGTTTTTGCAGTATATATTTAAAGTTTTTCATTTGTAGTTGCTCTCAGTGGCGACGCCACTCAGAAGCCAGGGTGTTCCTAGGAACACCCTGGCTTCAATTTATATATATATATATATATGTATATATATAATAATTTATTTATTTTTATTTGTTTACCCTTAAAAAAAATAAGAACACCCTTAAGCAATATCAGGAAAACCCTCAAAATTTTTATGCCAAACAAATTTTGAACTAAAAAGCATGCAGAGGCAGTGGTGTGTGCTAACGCACAATAGGGTGTGTGCTAACGCACAATAGGGTGTGTGCTAGACTCCTAATAGTTAGTAAAAAAAAATGAATTAAGCAACTAAACACCAATAATTAATAATTTAATTAACTAATACATTATAAAAGACAAACAAATTATATTATGTTAGGCTAAACAACAATTAATAATTTAATAATTAATGAAACAACAATACAACAAATTATAGTTTATAAAAGACAAACAAATTTATGAAACAACTAAACAACAATAATTAATAATTTTATTAATATTTTAAATGAACTTATAGTTTATTGTACCGGTACCTTTGTTCATTAGTTTCTTTTCTTTTTATTTTTTTTTTCCTTTTGAAGTTTTTCAGTGTACAAAATGCAATTTTTTTTTTTTTGGTTTTAAGAATTTTTTTTTTTAAAGTACAAACTTCATGTTTGCCAAATTTTGAATTTCGGCTGGTATTTACTGAAATGTCTCGAAATAACTAAAATAGACCGAAATGACCCAAATTTTTTTCAAAGTGGAATAAGAACACCCTGAACAAGATTCCTAGAGTCGTCACTGGTTGCTCTGATTTTAAAAAATTAAACCCTGGAACATAGACAATTAAAAGGTATTGAACATTAAAATGCCTTTTTGCCTCCATTAATGCCAATCTGCTACCTTTTTCCTTAATTTCCTTTTTATTTTTACAATTTCTTGAGTTCTATTTGTTCGATTGTTGTGTTGATTAAATTTTGTTTTTGTTCAATTCAATATATTCGCTTTTGTTATTATTATGTTCCATTTTTGTTTTAGGCCCTTTTGATGTCGTTTTTCCAGTGATGAATGTGTTGTTCATTCCGTTATGCATGTTCAATTTTTGGTTTTTTTTTTGGTTACTTCTGTTATGTTTTCATGGTGAGATTTAGGTTTTGTTGTAATTGGTTTTTTAAATAAATGGTTTTATGTGTTGTTAAATCCATAAATCTGATTAATAAGACTTTGGTTCTATGCCCTCTGAATTGCAAATGTTGGGTTCTTTTGCATATGACTAATTGCAGTAGATATTTTGAATTGCAATCATCTTCTGCCTTTATTCACCAGGTTTAGTACAACTTCAATGTTTCTGTCCTTTTACTCCCTAATTTCAATACTAATTTTCTTATCACATGGATTTCATGTCTATTAATTTTCTTATTGCATGGATTTCATGTTTATTTTTCTCTACAAAGGTAAGTGATACATTACATATTGAACTACATCTTTAGCAAATTCTTCAAATTGTTTTCAGTTCTGTGCCACCATTATATCTTCATATTTTATCAAGGACGGTTTCTCTTTGGAGTTCATAGGTTTAACGATGTTATTGAATAAATTTTTCCACAATCTTGATTACATATAGAACCACATAATATTTTTTTGAACTTTACTCATATATTTTACTATTTTATCCGCTCAACCCTTTCTGTAAAGGATCTGGTCTTAAAAATCTTCATTTGTTTTCATGAAATTTTTTTTCGTGCTTTCTTATTCATTTTGCAGATCCTACTTAGGTGCATCAGTCTTTTAGTACTAGCCTGGTGATTCTTCTGAAGTTTAAGGAGCTGATGCAAATGGCGTCTTTATATTATATGATGAAATGTTACTGTTTGGAAACTACAAGACCAGAATCTTAAATTTGTCATTTGGAGTTTTGGTTTTCCCTACCTATTTTAATCCCTGTTTCTCTTTGCTTTCCTTTCAAAATATTGTAGTATTTTGACTTCCCATATATCATTTAAATGCCTTGGAACTGCTTTATTATTTTCAAGTGAACATCTATTGTACTTCAAGGAGTTTGGGAGTTTTAAACAAACGTGCCTTTTGAAATTTCCGTGTTATTTATCAAATAATGGTTGTATTCTATGAGCCCTTGAGTTGGTTAATTGATGCTATGTATTTTACTTGGTTTTGATATAGTTGCTTTGGTTTATTTGTGTCCTACATTTACACTCTTGAATATGTTTTGTCTGATTTTGTAAATATGGTATGCTTAATTATGGAACTGAATGGTATGCATCAAAAAAGATTTTAAGTAACTGAATGGTGCTCCATAAGTTAAAAGGTTATGTATTACTGTGTTCTATTGAAATTTGAAGACCACCACATTGTTCATGATTTTATCTCGACTGTTTTTTATTATTATAAAGTAATGGTATATTATTGCACACACTAATGAAAACGACATAGCCTAAAAGAATTACAAAAAAATTATGCACAAAGGTATATCTAACTTCTTATCTGTTCAGTTTGCTTACCACTACTTCTACTGCAGGTAAGGCTTTCATGTAGGTTTACAAGCCATGGCTTTTACTACCTTGCTATAGTGCGTCACACTCTAGCAATTACTTACCCAAAACGCATGCTCTTGGGGGGTGGAGTACACTAGGGAATAGGCTAAAATGTATGCATCCAGATTTTTTACTTTTTATCTTACCCTTTTTATTTTTAAATAAAACCCCAAAACTAGCTTTTTTCGAAAATAAGCTAACTTCTATCTTTTTGTCTCACCTTTAGCAAATAGGCTATCAAATGGGTTACTTGGAAATTTCCTTGTCTGCAAAAATTTTATGGAGATTTGAAATGATGTTTTTATTTGTGGTACTAATAGGCATATTCATGGATTTTTCCCCCTACTTGGGCTTGATCACTATAAGTATTTGGTTATTTGTCTGTTATTTTGGTAACGAGGATGTAAAGTACTTTGGTGATTCAATTTTTTTCAAGAAGGGGTGTGGATTTTGTGGTTTACTAGGATAGATTTGTGTTGAGGGAGTATTTTCATGTAATTGCATTCTTTATATCTGTTTGGTTCTTTAATCTACTTCTTTAACTGGTCTTTTAAATATTATTAGATATTATTCTCATATACTTAAATGAAAACATGACAAATGTTAATACCTAACTAATTAAAAAAATTTGTAGGTAACTATGGACTGTCATTCACATAGGCAACAAAGCTCTACATCAACTTTGACATTCCAAAAGTCACAAAGGAAATTATGCCAAAATAACCTCCTAAAGGACTAGATGGATAACTTTTCTTACATAATAGAAAAATAGTTGCTGAAATAGAAGACTTGGAAGCATAAAAAATGCTTAAGAATTATGCACCAAGTTCTATTCTTCGTACCCTTTTCTTATTTACTTAATTTTCTGTTTTATTTCAGATTATGAGATATTTAATTTTCTGTATTTAGGCAATGGTTTTGTAATTTGAGCATCCTAAGACTCTTATATCAATGTGAATTTAAGTTTTGTAATATATGTGATTCTAATTTTGAACTCAGATAATTGTAAATTGCAATTCAATTGTCTCTGTTAGATTGCCGCTGTACAGTGCAGCCTTATTTTGGGAATACAAGATTGATGAAAATTGAGAATGCTATGAGTATGCATTTTTATAGGTGCTGCATAAAAAAGCTTCTAATTTCAAGTAATGAAACTAAATATCAGAAAACCTATTAATCTATTGTGCTTGGCCTATCACAGATGGATCAAATTAATTAATGACATGCAAAGTCAAATCAATTAATTAATTTTGCATGTCTTATATACAACACAAAAGGTCAAATCTATCAAAGGAATTTTATGGTATGAGTGATGTAAAGGTGAACCTAAATTATAAAATAATCTCGTGCATTGTGCGTGTTAAATATTAGTATATAGATATAAGATAGAAGCTTTTGAAGTTCTCACAATTTTTCACATCAGCAATACTTATATAAATAATAATAAATCTTTTTGTTTTTCCACCAAATACAAATTACAAACCCGATTCTTATTAAAACCCAACTGCAAGAGGAGCCTAAACGTAGAAATCAGCCGCAAACAAAAAGTCACACCCACCGTCCAAAATCCATCAAACAACTAACCAACCATTACAAATCCGTATCAAATCCAAAGACCCAACCTTTACCAAATCTCCCTCTTGTCCCTTCACCTAAAACGCACAGTCAGTCACCCCTAATTGTCTCTCTTTTGCTCGAAACTTCCACACCCAAAACTCCCAATGAGTAATGTGTAGGTGGCTATCGTTGCTCAAGTTGACATCATTAAGAGGCTTGCTATGGGTTAGTTAGAGACATAGATGTGGGTTTTCATTGGGTTTGAGGGTGTGGATCGAAGGTTGGGTTGTATTGTGGTGGTTGTCTACTTTGGCAATTGGGTTGTATGTGTTTGCTACGATGTGGGTTAAGTTTTCCCCTTCTTCTTTTTTGGGTTGTGGCTATACTGGATAATAGTTGATGGTGGTTGGGATGAGATTGGTGTTTGTGGAGATTGGAGCAAATTTGGTTGGATTTTTAGATTTGGGTTTTTGGTTGGCTATCGTAACTTTTTTTTTCCCTTTTGGATCTAGAATTTTTTTTTTGATATGTTATGGATCTAGAATTTTGGGTGGTTGTTAGTGGTGGTTTATGTGCATAGTTGTGTAATTGTGTTTGCATTTGGTGGGTTTTGAGAACTATGGAATTTTTATTTTTATTTTACTAAAAAACAAACACTGAAAAATGATATATTTTACATGTAAAATATTATACATTATAAAATATTTTATTTAGAACAACAAAAAGTGTAAACATCATGGAAAACTTTCATTTGTTATATATTTTTGTTTTTTTTATCATTTTTGCAATAGTTTGATATTGTTCCATTTTCTTTTAATCAAACGTGATTTCAGTTTTTGAGAATGTTGAGTCATATTATGAGTAGAAAGCCAGCCTATTTATTTTAAAGTGAGTTTTTAAGCAAAGTAAGTATATATTATTTGTCTCAAATTATTCCGTGCATTGTACGCGTATGTACCAAAGTGGAAGAAACAAATACTTGTTAACATACACAATAGTTTAGCGACTAGTTTCACCAAAACGCCTCACCCTAATGAGACCACGACAAAGAACACCAACAGATCCAAATTCACCGCTCAAATCCGATCAACAACGCCACCGCGGTGACTCACTTCCGATTCTTCTTCTTCTTCTTCTTCTTCTCTCACTCTTCCATGGCGTCTCAACCCTCATAACAAGTTGGTCAGCTCTCTAATCGGAAAGAAGCTCCCCATTCAACCCTCCACTTCCAAATATCTCGTCTCCAAGCATCGCCCGCCCATCGCCACCGTCCTCTCTAGCCTCCTAACTCGGTAATTTCGGATTCTCTCAATTTCTATGAATGTATGTCTTGGTGTCGTGGAAATGATTTGTTTTGTTTTGTTGGGTGAGTGATTGTTTGGGATTGGGGCAATGTGAATAGATGGTCGGCGAGGGCGATAAAGTCATTTGGGATGGTGGAATTGGAGGCCAGGAAGCTCAAGTATCCGAATACTGGGACCGAATCGCTTCTCATGGGGATTTTGGTTGAGTATTAGTGATTTTTGACAACTCTAAAGGTTGCTCTTAGCTTGCATTGTTGTTGTTGTTTTTTTTTTTTTTTTTCTCAATCAAGTTGATTTGTAATGTTAGCTTCCTGAATGCATTTATAGCATGGTTTTCTTCATAAAAATGTTGCATTGTAACCGTAGTTGATGGAAACTAAAACTTGTGTGACCTGCATTTATGGACTATCTTATTTTCTTACACAGCTATGAGTTAGGACGCTTTTTTTGTAGTTACATTACCCTTTTCAAAGTATCTAAATATTTTCCAAAGCGAAGGACTGTTTGTTCTTGGCTGTAGGTTGGGTCTTTGTCTTGCCTAGCCAAAATTGGCGACCCAAGTTGTACAGACTTCTAGTCATCAAAAATATAACATTAATGATTGATGTATACAAGTCTTAGCATATGTAGAATAGTTTTCCAAGGGAGTAAGAGTAAGACAACAATGGGTACTAATTCTATTGAAAACTAAAGAACAATAGGGTTTAATACAATCAAAAACAAGACAACGAACATATGTAAGCTCAGATCTCAATCAAGATATGAACACAATAAAAAAAATGTAAGGAAAGAAAGGAAAAAATAATTAAAAATAAAAGATCACTCAACAAATGCTGCAAGCTTTATAGTTACTATATATGATGGCTAGTGGGTCCACTATATTGTAGCTCTTGCTTTCCCCACTATATAAATAGCATAGTTAAGCTTTGATGAGCTCCCTTATAATATCATTTGTGTGGCCTTGAAGAGAGGCAAAGAGTGGCAGCTAGGAATGGATGAGAGAGAGAGAGAGATGTAAAAGCAGAAGGGTAGAGGAGATAAGACAATAGAAAGCCCATAGATGGAAGAAGGACAGGTCCTATAGAAGGCGGCAGCCAAGGCCTCTTAATAACAATAGTTCCATCGATAGAGCCAAAGCTGCCTGGGTTTTACAGGTAGCCTCCTTTGGATTTTCTTCATTCCCTCGGACAAGGTGATCCCTCTTTCCCCATTTCAATAACTTCTGTGTCTTTCATTTTTTTTTTTCCTACTTTCAATTCTATTTATATACTGTGTATATGTTAATTTTCTTCTTGGAAATTAATTATTAAAACCTTTTCTTGGGTACTAAACTCTTTTCGGCTAGAGGAAATGTCAGGAACCCTCTTATTTGATTCTTCACCCATCAGAATTAGTATTTTCAATTTTTAAGTTTTTGTATCATATCAAAAAAATAAATATATAAATTGATTAGAAAGCATAATTTTGAGTTCATTTTTAATTTTATCAATGTGTTTTTTACTTGATTTTGTAATGGACATAATAAATGATTAAAAGGGTTATGCAAAAAATAAATGATTAAAAGGGACTATTTGTTATAAATAAAAATCTCAAGAGATGGAACATAGTTTATAAAAATAAGCAAACTTCGAGAAAGGTTATTGCAATTTACCATTCTTTTTTTTTTAGCATTCACATTGGTATATTGTGTTATCATTTGATGGATAAATGAGACCAGAAAGGTGAGTAGAAGTGGTGGACCAGATCCTGATGGAAATCAACCTGGTGGTCTTTATATTGTCATTAAGTAATTATATATATATTTGTTTAGTGTGTCATCATTTGTTTATTTTTAGTGGGTACTTCACTGCTTGGATGCCTTCCCCCCAACCCCTAAGCTGTAAATATCATTTGCTTCTCTGCAGGTTCGCGAAGATCCTGTTTTCCGAAGAGAAGGTGCTGACATTCAGCTGAAGCTGCTGTTTTGAGTATTACTCAGGTAATGCTTTCCAATGTTTTCATTTTGTAGGTATCAGTGGCCTGTAATGCATGGATGTCTTGAACTGTGCATTGTATGAGGTTTTTGAATAAAATAGTTATTGTGTTTAGCGTTAGGAAATATTAATTGCATTCAGGTATTTACTGAGAAAAAGCTAAATGCCTAAGCTAAAATTATCTTTGACTATATACTGAATATTTTGTATGAGTGTTTGGGGATTGTAGATGAACTCCAGGAAGTCACCTGTTATGCTGTTTCTTAACACCTCCTCAGTCACCTGTTAGCAATTAATGGAAGAGGGGTTTAGGGTTATAAAAAAGATGGAATATGAATGTAAAGATAGCTGTTCTTAAAGATACATTTCAGGAATTTAGGTACTTTTTGATTTGTTTTTATAATTATTTTTTGTCTTGGTTGTTTAATTTAAATTCATTGGAAAAGTATGGCAAGGGCATGTATCAAATTAAGAAAAGGCACTTTAGGCACAAAATTTGATATTTGATAAACTACAAATACATGCTCAAGTTGGATACATAATAAGGCTAAAAAAAGTAATGAAGCTACTGGGCCTTGAATAAGAACTAGTGCAGTGCCATCAATAGGCTTCATTTGCGTTTTGTTGAAATGACTTTTCAGCAAACTTCTGCTTAAAAGCCCAATCGAATCTCTACAATTCTTTTGGGGATTTTCTTTATTTTAAAACAAACAATACAAAACAAAAAAACCGATTAATGTCCTTATTTGAAATAAGATTTTTTTTTTAATTGTCAATTAAAATCTTATTTCTCTTAAATAATTTTAACGCCCGGTCTTTGTCCATTTTACATTAATGTGATTTACAACTTTAATCCTGAATTCAAATCCTGTCATTTTAACTAATTTTATCACAAAGCAAATATTCCACACAAACTCAAAAGTCAAAACCCCCGTAACCTAACACTTTTCACTCAAAAAAAAGAAAAAGAAAACCATTCTCTAGTCTCTACCATTAGGACAAATTTGAAAACGATAATACCATTTAATTAATTATTTCCCACATTTTCTTGCCAAACAAATAGGGTTTTGTTTTTGGTGAAAAAAAATAAAAATAATAGGGGTTTTTTTTTTTTTTTTTTTATATAAAAAAATGAAGATACCCAAACGAAAACAATTTGAACCCCAATAGAATTATCATGCTGCCATAACCACCAGCCATGGCCAAACCCACCCATTGTTGAAAAGCCACTTGTGTCATTGGCACTATTGCCTCCCACCAATTGCTACTTAAGCAAAATTCTTAGGATTTTTTAGGGGTTTCTTAGTCTAGAATCGAGTTGTTCATTATCAGTCGTAACAGTAGTTATTCCTCATTAGGATCAAAGACTTCAAATAATGGTCAAAACAAAATGGGCTCTAATGAGGACATAAAAAATTTAACTGGAGGAGATAGCTATTCCCCTAAAATAATTGGATATTGAATCAAATTAGTTGTGTATGTTGTATGGGTGTGTGCTAAGTCCCACATCAACCATATAATAGATCAATTTAGGCTTTACAAACAATTATTAAAAGTCTCAATTCTGACTAGATTAGTCCTTTCTTAGAATATAATGCAAATGTCCATAGTGCTTTCTCTTGCGTTTTTTCCACCTTAGTGGACTCTGATGCTATTACGCTTGCTGTCACTATTCATCATGGATATAGTCAACACCATACAATGTTTGTCAAAGGGGGAATATACGTTTTTCACAAATGGCTCCAACTGTTGATGCAATTGAGGAGTGAGTTGCTATTGTGTTGGTAACAAGGGACTCTCGGATTCTTACACTGTAAGCTATGAAACTAAGCCTAGGGTTTTCAGATTGTGCATGCCTTTGATGTCAATGTCATCATTCTAAAGAGTGGGTATCAAATAGTCTTGGGATTAATCAAATATCATAGCATTTGAAGGTGATTGAAAATAGAAAGTTTAAAAAACAAGTTGGGTCAACTTGTTTTTGCTCTGTATAAAAAATTTAAGAAGAGATGGTGAGGTTGTGGGGTTAAAACCTATTTTGTTCATTTGTAACCTACCAATAAAAAAAAAATGTTGGTGGGTTTGGGATTGAGGAGACAAGGCTTTGGAGCAGGGTGGTAGCCCTCAAGTTTGGGGAAGAATGGGGGGGTTGGACATCCAAGCTAGGTAGAGGGGTGCATGGGTGTGGCTTGTGGAGAAGTATCCGCATGGGATGGGAGGATTTTAGCAAGAACATTCGCTTTGAGGTAGGGGTGGGAGATAGAGTGAAGCTATGGACAGATCAATGGTGTGGGGATTCTCCTCTTCAATTGACTTTTCTGAGTGTGTATGGGATTGCTTCCAATAAAGAGGCATCAGTGGCCTCTTCTCTTGAACGGTTGGGGATAGAGGAGCGGAGAAGTTGGAATGTTCACTTTACTCGGAGACCAAATGATTGGAAAATGGGTGGCGTGGATGATTTTCTCCGTACCTTGGGCTCTAATCTTCCTTCTACTGAGAACGGAGATCGTATGTGATGGAAGTTGTCAAAGAATGGGGACTTTGATATTCGTTCGGTTTATAATAAGTCGAGAAGCCCTTTTCCCATTATGTTTCCTTGGAAAGGTGTTTAAAAGATTAAGGCTCCTCGGCGTGTTTCTTTCTTCGTGTGGACCGCTGTATGGGATAGGATCCTTACAGGTGATAATTTGAGGGGTAGAGGGTTGGATTTTGTAGGCTGGTGTATCATGTGCCGCAATAATGGGGAAATGGTGGATCATTTGTTACTTCATTGTAGGAAGGCTTATCGGCTGTGGAGTTTGGTGTTTAGATCTTTTGGGTTTTGTTGGGTCTTGTCTGGTTCAGTTGCGGGTGCTCTATTCGGTTGGTGGAATTGGCCTGGAAAGCATACGTCTAGCATTTGGAATTTAGCTCCATTATGCTTGATGTGGTGTCTTTGGAGGGAGCGAAATAGGAGGACGTTTGAGGACATGGAAAGTTCAAATGACCAGCTTTTGGCCTCTTTTAGTGGCACTTTGTTTGGCTGGTTTAGGGCTTGGGACTCACCTTTAGTGATTCTCTCCCTATGTTCCTTAGCTCTCTTCTGTGTACTTAGTTTCTTTTCTTTTTTCTTTCACTCTTCCTTTTGTATTTTTCTCTCTGCCTTATGTTTTTCTGCATAAGGTAGTGTTCTTAATTATATATCTTTATTACCTATCAAAAAAAAAAAAAATGTTGGTTTTAGTACTTTTTGAACCACTAAGGTTAAGCCCATTTACATTTGACTATTATAAGGCCATGATCAGTGGCATATTTTTATGAAGCGTTTTGCTCTTTATTATGGACCATATACTTATCATACCGTCTTAACTATAGTTGATGATAAACTATACGTTGTTGGTGGGAGTCGTAATGGCCGGTACCTATCTGATGTTCAGGTATTGGATTTGCCCAATTGCCCATCCAGTTTTTCATATGAAACTTCAAGTCCCTTCTTGTGGGTCATTTGGTAAAGGGATAATTCTGCAGGTATTTGACTTTAAAAGTTTGTTATGGTCTAATCTAAAACTGAAACCAAGTGCTGATAAATTTGAAGAGACAAGCTGACTGGATATTCTTCCAGCCATTTCGGGTCACAATGTGGTAAGAAGTTAGACGCACATTGTCCACATGCGTGTGTGTATTTCACTTTTGTCTGACTTCCATCTTTTAGTCTAGTGATTCAACTTATTTTTAAGTAATTACTTATTTCAGTGTTGTTAAAAGCGTTGAGCGCACTTTAAGCTCAAAGGCCTCCTGGAGCCTAAGCGCAAAGTGCAAGCGCACGCCTGATTGACGTGAAGCGCACATTAAAAAAAAAATTAATAAATTTAAAAAAAAAAAGTTATTAACGATCAATACAACAATCAAGTGATCGATTAATCATATAAATTATAGTAAAAAATTTTATATTATTTATATAACATATATATGATTCTATTGTGCTTTACAAAATATATGCAACCATGATATTTGATGGCCATGATTACAAAACATGGTTGAATCAAAATAGAAGTATAGAACCATGAAGGAAAAGGCTAAAAAGTACTAGAGTGTTAAGTAATGTTATCTTTGTGAGTGTCTGATTTAGTGTTTGTTTGTGTGGTTATGGTTAAAAGTTCAAAAATATCTAAAGAGATAGGATTAGGCATATGGTAGCACACCACACTATTAGTTTTTGTATATTAAATCAATGGCTTATATCAAACACATTTAGATCTAATGGCTAAAATCAAATTAGAATTTTAACAAAAAATTTACAAAAAGCTCAAAAAAGCGCGCTTTGTGCTTAATAAAAAAACTCAAAAAAGCACGCTTTTGTGAGGGCGCTTCGCTTTAGAGGGAAAAAGCCCTAAGGGCTTTGCACTATGCGCTTTGCGCTTAAGCGCACTTTTAACAACACTGACTTATTTTAAGTATGCATTGTTTTGATAGGTTAACTGGGGAAATAAACTATTTGTTATTGGTGGGCATTCAAAGAAAGTAGCTGACAAAATAACAGGTTTGTATATTCAAGAGCCATATCGGCATTGGGGGTTATCTGATTTTGAATATTTTGATGCTGCTGTGCGATATTGTGTATTGTTTAGCCCCTTATTTGTGTAAATTTACTTGTTTTAGTGCCATTCATCGATCTTGAAACACATCTCTGTAGTGTTGTAGAGACCTCGGGAAAAGTTCCACTAATTAACTGATTCTATTGGCTGCTAAGTTTACTTCTTCCCTTGTGCTTATGCTTTGTCAATTTACCATCTAAACTTTCTTTATCTAATCCACATTTATGGACAGCTACTTGTGTGCTTTCAGAAGATTCTTCATCACTTTCTTGTGTTTTGATAGGCAGACACCTCCAGCTACCTTCTAATTTTTGGTGGTTGTTCTCATTCTGTTTTCTTCAACAATCTGCATGTCCTGGACTTGCAGACTGTAAGGTTTTTTGGCAGGATTTTTTACATTTATTTTTTGGGTCCAAATTGATATATATATATACACATATATATATACTCTTCCATCTTGAACTCCTGACCTTCCCACCTACTTGCTCTTACAAGAAGAGGAGGTGCCATTTGAGTTAGAGCTCATTGGCCGCTTTGATATATAGGCAGTAAACTGAGTATCTTTTTATTTTACTTTTTGGATAAAAGAAATGCTACTTTGCTTCCATTCTATATTAAGAAGTGTCTCACTAGGGTAAAATGTATACTGCAGTTCATTTTTGGAAAAAAAAAATGTAGTCCCTTGATGATTAACATTTGCAACACCTATGAATACAAGTGTGCCAGAAAGCATTGAGTTGCAAAAACATATTACTTGTATGCCTCTTGTCTTTAATTTATCTGTTTTCCTGAATTATCCTATGTATCATTAAATAATGGCTTGTCGTGAGGTTATGCTAGGAATTCATCAAGTCTCTCTATGCACAGATTTTTTTTATTTTTATTTTGATATAGAGGGGCATGTCCTATATTTTTTGAATCACAACCGATCTTTGAACTAGACTATTGAAGGAAACCTCCCCTTCTGGATTTTCCATGGCCATTGGATTGGACAAACACTATCACACACCAACACAAAAAACAAGCAGATGTGCCCAGATTTTGGAAAGTTGTCTTATTTGACACTTAGGAAGTGTAGCAATAATGTCTATTAGCACATGTATGCAATTTCATGAAATCTATGTTAGTGTCAAAGATTTATGCTTATAAAGGATCTAATTATTAAATTGCCAGTAATGGTTTCACATTTATAAAACTTTCCTAACTTTGCCATCGAATAGAGACCTCCATCCATTTAAGATAAATTCATTAGATGGATTTTCAACAATGAGACACTTAGACTTTGAAGAATATTAAAAGATTCCATCAATTTGTGCCTGTGATTGCTTGGTCACTGTATGTGCCTTCTATCTATTGCTTGGCTTTCTCTGGGGTTCTAGAATTATTGTTGATATCATTATGTGGTATTTCTATGTCAAGCAGTTGATGTCACTGATGTATGTAAGACCTGTAGAAAGAATTATCAATCACCATGAGATTTGTTCATCAACATAGTGAAGGAGGCCATGCTCATTTCTGTTCCTTCAAATTAGTGCTTAGCAATTTAGTTAATTATTCTTCTAAGAAAGATTAAAATTTCATATTTTCTGTTAATACAAAGACACAAGGGTAAAACTTCGATCACCTACATTTGTTACATAGCAGGTTGGTTCTAAACTTTTAATCTGCTTTGAAGCTCTTACTGGGTTGAAAGTTAACGTGGGTAAAAGTGGGATAGTGGCTGTTGGGGAAGTGGGTAATTTGGCTGCTCTAGCTAATATCCTTTGCTGTAAAGTTGGAAGTAGGTAGGCGTACTCATGGGTGCATGGTAAGCGGCTATGGTGGTATGGGCTTGAAGTTGCCCATTTGTGGTGACGAGTGATCATCTCCAAATATGGGGAGGATAAGGGAGGTTGGTGAACGGAGATAGGTAGGCATGCTCATGGGTGCAGTTTTTGGTGGAGTATTCGAGCATTTGATATTTAGAACATGGTGCTGGCTTGTTTGATGTGGCTTGTTTGGAAGGGGAGGAATAGTCATACTTTTGAAGACATGGAAAGCTCATTGGATCAATTGAAAGCTCTCTTTGCTTGTTATCTTTGATTGGTCCCGGGTTGGGGAAAAAAAAGAAGGGAAAAAAAAACTTTTTTCAAGTATAGTTGAATCATTTACTGAAATCGTAATATTATTTGTGCTTACCTACAGTTTTGCTATTTCTTTTAGTCTTTTCTTCTTTCCCTTTTTTTATTGTTTATTCCCACTTTGTTATCGTGAAACTAACCAATGTGCTGATGCATTGGTAAGACTTAGGGGTGGCAAAGTAAGCGCAAACCCATTTGCCCACCCAAACCCACCACTCTAATTGAACCCAAACCCACTCCATTATTAGTTGGGTTAAATGGGCATCAACCCAATTAGACTCAGTGATTATTAGGTTTTAACTAAAAACTCATTGAAGCCCATTTAACCCAAAAACAATATACCCAAATTTAACCCAGCTCTTTCAATTAAAAAAAAAAAATTAAAAAAACCCAGCCCATTTAACTAGGACTTGACTCGGGAACTATCTCCTCTTTTGTAATACTTTTGGAACCACTAACTGTGTTGGAAAAACTTGTAGCTTTTGATAAAGATGGTATGTTATGTAACAGACTTATTAATTTCTAATCCATGCATATTTTGTGGGTTCTAGTTAGCTCAATTGGTAAAGTCTCTGATGGTTGTATAAGAGATCTGGAGTTCAATCTCCGTTTACATTAAAAACTTATTGGTGTCTTGGTCTGATGATAAAGAGCTATCATTAAGAGCGGACGTCATCGGTTGCAACTTTCACAAAAAAAATCCTTGCATATCTTCTATTTATGCCAAAAAAAATTTAAGAGAACTTATTTTTATAAATTATTCATAATGACACACAAAGTAAAAAAATACAACTTATTTGTCACACTTATAAACCAACTAGCCCTCAAGAATTAACCACATTACACTTCTGCCTAATCTCTCCCAAACTTCCTGTAAGCACATCAATGGCTCCCATCCTCTTCATCGATTGACCAAACTCCGTGAAAAAATCTTGAGAGTCAAGCAACTCATCGACAGTATTGGTAGCTTCTTTGTTGGTTAAAAGTGCAGCATCAGATTGGAAAAGACCTTGATTCAACTTCAAGTTCTTGAAGTAGTTGTTGTCAAAAGATAGGGGGCTTCCAGGATCCATTGGTACGATAGTTATGTTGTTTGAGAGGCTTTTGCATTGGGTTTTCAAGAAAGCAGCATAGGTCGAGTTTAGAGAAGGATCTGCATCATTTTTTCCTGCTGTGAAATTGTATAGCCTTTGGCTGAAGAAATTGCAATGCCCAACACCAATTGTATGTCCACCTAACCAAAACTAATTTGTTAAACATTTGGACACAACTTAAGATATCATTTTGAAAGAAATAGATTGTTACTGCTTAAGACTAGCAATAGGGCTTATATTTTTACATCAAAAGACTTTGATTTAGTGAAAGAACTTTATCATATTACAAACTTATATAAAGCTTTTTACCCCATATAGAATCTTTACCTGATAAAACAACAAGATCATGAATTGTGAGGCTTTTTTTGGCAAAAGATTGTTTTAGGCTGCTGAAATTGAAGAATGGTGATGGGATGTTTCTGAAGGCATCTGAAATACGCGATATGCTTCCATCCCTCCTACCGGTAAGTACTTCCCAGATTGGCCTCTGAAACTGCAATCATTTCCACAAGCATTTGATTACATAATGCTAAATTCCAAATGTTGATGGAAAAAAAAAAAGGGGGAAAGAGAAAGAGCTTGAGGTATTGCATTTTGCTTGCAGAATTAAGTTATAGGAACAGTAAAGATTGTGTTATTTTGGTAATGGTGTGTGTATTTATACTTGAAAGAGTAACATAAACCAAGTGAAGGTGTAGAACTAGGAAAGGAGATAGTTTCATTGTTCATATTAAAATTTTACGAATCTAAAAGTATATCTAGTGTCACATTATTTTAAATGATAAATAACATGACATTCTATACGTTGTTAGATGTTTGGAAATAAAATCTTAATCATTAAAAGGACTCTTTTCGTTTCCATTCCATCTGAAATGAGAACGAATTTGGTCAAAAACATCCAACTCCACCGCCTTGGCATGGTTTTTCAAACCAGACACATCCCACTAATGCTACTATTTTGTTTCCAAGTCACACTAAAATATTTCTAATACTTACTTGGTAGGAAACCGAGTCTCTAGCAGCCAAAGCAACGATATCTGCACAAGAAACTACTCCAGGACATGTCTTCTCTAATTCTGTTTTCACCTCATCTATTACATCGAATCCTCCCAGAGACAAGTTTGGAGTTGCCTCCTTCTCAGCCTGGTTATTTGCTGTAGAGTCTAGCAATACAGAGGCATCGCAACCCTGATACATTATAACCATTCAAGACCTTAGATGTCTTGTAAATATATAACAATGCATGTGTTTCATGGTTTAAGAAATGAATGCGAGTTATGAACATTGTTGATATGACCTATGTTATGATTAGGATAATATCACTTCCATTTGAGTCTACCACTGACAATATTTTATTATACACTAATCATAACAAGCTATGTCAACAATTATAAAAAAAATATTAATTCCTAGATATTGCAATTTTAGGACATGAATGATAAGGAGGAATGTAATGCATGGAGAGAGATAGATAGATAAAAGATGTGAATTACCCTGACAAAACAATCATGAAAATGCATCCTCAGAAACTTGGCAGGCAAAGTTGAATTGCTTGCCACACGTTTCCAAATGATTTCCTTCACAATGTCCTCAGCCAGGGGACAACTATCCTTGTAAAAATGTTTTCTCAACTCCCCTCCATGACAAACTCCTAGAAGTGATCCAAAGACTACTATAGAGATCAAGAAGGAACTCAATTTAGCATTCATCTCTCTCTTTATTTCTCTCTTTTCTCCACTACCTTGCTAACACACGCATTGCATCCTTAAATAATAGTGGTAGTGGTCATTTTCTCCGAGTAAATGGTTCATTACAGGAAGGAAAATTTTATTTTAATAATGTTCAATCTTTAGTTGATGTTGAGATTGAGAGAGAGAGAGAGAGAGAGAGAGAGAGAGAGAGAGAGAGAGAGAGAGAGAGAGAGAATCTTTGACTAGTCTTAACACTTATATTTTTCTTTCTTTGTGTTAGACATAGCAAATAGATTATTGAAGGGAACAACGTACGTCAATTGGTTAGTGCGGTTTATATATATATATATATATTATATATATATATATATTTCAATTATCAATATTGTGTATAGAGTTCGAGTCTAGCTACTTGGACATAATATCTTTCTTTCTTTTTCCTTATCAAGTATAAATGTATGATGGAAGCAGCTGATACTTATTAATCGAGAAAGACACATACGGAGCTAGAGTAATAAATGGATGTGGCATGTTTTTCAAAACAGACATGGCCGACTCTAAAATTTTGAGGACTAAATTGTTGTTATCGTTACATATGTTCTTACTGTAGGTTCAGTGACTCAGTAGCTTCATTTCTTCGATCGACTCCATTTAGTTCTTCACTCAAAATACAATGGGAAACATAGTCAAACATGGATGCTTTATTCTTGGAAATAAACACACACTAATATCTTCTGCATTAAATTAATAATTTGATTGGTAGGGACCGTTTGAACCAATTATTCCTACCAAATGTTGAAATAAACACATTAATTTCGTCAAATTTGTTGCATCTCCATCGAGGTTAATTTCTTTGCTACTTGTACAAGGGATATTTAATGGCCTCTACGCCCTTTCTTTTTCTTATGATGTGAGAGTTTCACATAATCTACTATTCAAACACTATTCTCTCAAAAGACTTGTCAAATATTGCATTTCTTCCTATTTTTTCTTTTTTCCTTTTTTTCTCTCTCTTCGTGCCCCATGATACATTATTAAGTACTATATATAGTCAATTCACTACCATATATGCATAGTATATACTATATAGTACATTGCATTTTGTATGCATGCAAGGACCTACAATTTCCTTTTCTCTCTCCTTGTGCCCCATGATACATTTTAAGTACTTTAGTTCATTACGATGCATATTATATAGTACATATGTTGCATGCATGCGAGGACCCAATATTTCCCATTTTCCATTATATTTTAGTCTACCGCTGCGGTGGTTGCTCCACAAGTATAAGTGTTTGTGGGGTGTGGGGATAAATCTAGGGTTTAAGTCTCTAGGAGGAAGCTTCACACACATATACACTTAAATTATGTTAGTATAGAAATTTTATCTTCTATATTAAAAAAAAAAAAAAAAAAAAGACATTTTAGTCTTAGTTGCACACTTAATTATCTGGGCCAGCTAAAAAAAAAAATTTGAATGAAGCAAAAGCTAACGGAAATGGCACGGTGATGGAAATTAATGTATCAGATTGTCAACTTGAAAAGCACGTTTGAACTACCGTTTGGATGTAACTTCTGTGAAAAAGAGATAATGTAATTCATGACTAGAGAAAATTACTTGATGCCTGAAAATTGTCATTGTAGTTAAAATGAATCTTCATGATCGATATTCAGTCAGGAAGTATTTCTCCCATGAGAGATCTTATATTAATTAATAGGAACTTTATTGACATAGTAGGAAGCATATGTAAAACTATTTGGATTAAAGCCAATAACCTTGTGCATAAGCCTTTTAGAGTTAATTTGCTATCTTTTATGATAAATTAAATTAATTGGTTGCACAGCTTACATAGACTATGGACACCAATGTAGTGCTGGTCATATTGATCATCGAATTATTAAATCAGTAAATATTCTTCTTCTTTTTTTAAAGAAATTTTTTGGCAATTCAAATGTCATACCTACGGGGTTTTTCTTTCTTTTATGAGATATCTTTTATGAAAGATCTTGACGCTTTTTTTTTTTTTTAATCTAAGATGAAATACTACTATAATTTAATTTAAGTGTTTATGTGTGTGAAGTTTTCTCTTAGAAGTAATAATTAGGTACTCTCGAAGCATATAAAATGATACTTTCTCCTTTCATATTTATGGTGAAATTCACTCATTAAATTCACGATAAAGTTTACCATAAATATGAAAGGAGAAAGTACTAGTTTTTCATACTCCGAAAGTACTTAAGAATTAAATCCCGGTCTATGTTATCATGGTTAATGGGAAGTAATAGTTGTAACTTGTAATTATTGACATGATTTTTCTATATTAATTATATGTTTAATTAATGAGTTGAGTGTTCTTTGGATAGGCTAACATGAAGTCATCCTCGACTTTGTTTGGTTGCTCAAGCTGGCTGTCCCAGATGGATAAATGAGATAGATGAGATAGAACAAATGTGACTACATAGATATCATTTTATATTAAGTTTTACTTAATGCCAAGATATGCACGCATGCTTGCATGGTTTAATAGATTTATATAGCTGAGAACGTGTACTGATCCAACTAACTTTTTGGATGCAATCAAATTATCTGCTAAACTTTGTCAATGGAACATGGAGTTGTTTGCCAAACCTGAAAGTTTGGGTGCGATGTTTGTTCATATTTTGAGCAACCCAATCTTTCTTGTTTTTCTGTTCTAGAAGAATTTTATAATGTCGAAGTCAAAGATGTTTGATTAAATTCTTAATATAAATTAATAATACTATATTATTAAAGATGTGATTCTCAAGCGATTATTCAACCTTGATAATGAGTAAATTAATAATAAGTAAATTTTGCTTTCAAGCCTTATGGATAATAGCACAAAACAATTTGGCAAGTCGGCATAATCAGTAATTCAGAAAGCAAACATTACCAACTTAATTATTCTATGCTTGAAGTTGAAGCCAAAAAAATTTCTTCCAATTAGCCTCAACCAAATGGTGATTTATTGAGTCATAAACAAGTAGTGGGTGGGAACTAGGAAGTTCAGCTTCAATTCCAACTTATTAAACAAGAGGGAAAATGTGGAAAGCAATAGATGAATATTCGATCAAACTAATCAAGATGGAAATTCACAATCAAAATCATAGATAGGGTTGTTGACAACTGAGCGAACAACGAAACTGCTTAAGCAGAATTCAATTGAAAACAGTCACAAGGAGACAAATTAATAAATGTGTGCTCTGAAAAAGAGATGCCATCTGGAAGATTAGTTTTTCATTTTTGTTGCCCCAACAGTCAACAATATTCTTTGCTTGCACTGGATTTCTAGAACAGCGGCGGCGCTGGTCTTTGTCCAGGGGGTTTTATTTTAAAAAATATTTTTGCACTTTCAGAATTAAATTTTGCACATCTTTATTACAAGTATTTCAAGCTCTAAGAATAAAGATTAAGTATTTGTAAATTGTAAGTGTCATTTTTTTTTATAAATTTATATTATGTGTGTTAGTGTGTGTGTCTAATATTGATTATGTGCATTACTTTTTATTATAATGTTATTTGTGTGAATTATGATATGTGTTGAAGTTTATGTGTACAATATAAATATATATAATTTAATAATTAGGAAATAGAAATGGTTTGTTATATATGTGTGTATTGTTATTGTAAGGACACAATTCAAATTCCCAATCTACAACCGAAAGGAAATGAGCTTGAAGTGTCTTTTTACAATAAATTTGTAGAGAGTGGGTTTGTAATCTAGATTTCAAGGATGGTTTAAATAACATAGAAAAGAACGGGCTCCGGGCCCAATGACACGAAATAAAGAGTTATTTGTAAGAGTATGACTGAAAGCTCCTCATCGGACACGATCCGAGGATAGTTTATAATGGTATTTCCTAAGGTTGGATACAATTATCAATTATCATATACTATTGTCCTTCTACTTCACCGAAAAAGCCCTCCCCTTCTTCGTAGGTCTTTCCCTTTATTTATACTTCATCTTCTTCTCTTTATCATCTTCCACCTCATAGTTGTAATGCTGGCTTTGGATACTTGTCCTATCAATTCTTCCCCAAAGTCCTCTGGCGTCAGGGACCAAGTTCCGAACCTCATGCTCAAGTCTCATCTTCCCCTCTCTGTAGTCAGTATATCAATCACAGAGCTTTTAATGCATAGGCGGTGGTAGCAGCTTTACCTTAGATATTCCACCGCTCTTCCTATTGTCCTCCACGTATGTCGTGTCTTCCCGTAGTCATAGGATTTCTTATAACATAGTCCTAGGACTCCAAACCTCTCTTCCTATAACCTCGGCTTAACAATCCGAAGACAAATCTATTCCTCGGACGTAATTGGTCACTTGTTTATCATATCTTTACTTGGCATTTCTTTATGAGGTACATAGAGGTAATCCTAGATCATTTGATGTCCTCAGATTTGGGTTTCTAGCCCAAAAGACTTTGTTAGGCCATTCTTGGTAAATTACTGGGCCCAATGCCCCTACAGTTATCATGTTATAATAACTTTTTATTATAAAATTAGTAAAACTTAAGAAAAAAAATTGTAAAGTTAGTGTTTGTTTAAGCATTTGATTGGTTAAGTAGGCACGTAGTGTAAAATTTTATATATAAATGAATGTAGTTGTGTGCGTTAATAATTAATACAAAGCTAATGAGTTTAGTTTAGTCATTTAGTTTAAAATATTTTCATAAAAAAATAACAAATAGATAATAACAATTGCATAAAAATAAAAATGTTAGATAAACTTAACAAAATAAAATAGTCATAGGCTCATGGCTACCCATATTGGCAATAGATACTTATAATGAACTATCATATAACAATTAAAAATTTGAGAATTTGTAGAAGAAAATTATAAAACTTCATGTATTAATTTTTTTTGTCAATAACTCAATATATTCACATTCTTTTTTTATTAAAATTTTTTAATGACCCCCCTAAACAAAATTACTAGAGCCGCCACTTTTCTAGAATATATATATATATATATATATAATATATATATATATATATATATATATATATATATATATATATATATATTTGCTGATATCTAGAATATGTATTATTTACTGTACAAATCATTTTTTTTCTATAAATAAACAACCGACCCTCCCATAAGTAGGTAGCCCGCATGGTGATGGGGATGCGCTAGCTGAATCTGGAATCCCCTAAAAATAAAAATAAAAATAAAAGAGATTAAATTCTGTAAGAACGTGGTGTAAAACGCATGTTCTACTTTTCCAATCCCAACATGCCACATCATCTTATCACATATTTAAGAATAAACACAACTACACCCAATCTTCTAATACCCATATCTAAATTCAACCAAATTGGGAATTTATTAAGATGTTATTAAGTATAATAGAATATGTTAAATTCTAAGTAAAATGCTGGCATGACAATCACTTATTAAATGGTGTAAAACGTGGGCTTTACACCTCATCCTTACCAAATTTAGACTCGTGTAAAAAACCTACTAGTGAATGTAATGTAGATGATTATATTGGACAGGGACAAAGTCAATCATTTTTTTTTTTTGGGAAGCCGAATTATGATATTGATAAACGAGTTAAGAAATATTCCAACCATTTACATGTATATGCATTAATTTGATTCAGCTTGGGACTTAAACAAATTAAATACCCTTTTTGACAGGCAAACCATTTTGCAAATCCCTTCCCTAGCCCCACTAATGTCCCAGATTAAATTTTTTGGACCCCTACTAGCCATAGTGAGTTCACGGTTGAATCAGCCTACCTTTTGGATCATTTTCAAAGATTTAAAGACTCTAGTCCTTTATCAAAACAGGATTGGAATTATTTGTAGAAGCTCAAAATACATGAAAGGCTAAAACTCTTGCTTTGGAAAATTGCTTGGGATATTCTCCCCACTAAAGTGGCTCCGAGTAGAAGATAGCCTCAGCATGATCTTCATTGTGTTCTCTGTAACCATTATGATGAGTCCATTGAGTATATTTTAATATCTTGCCCATATACAACAATTATTTGGTTTTTATCTATTTGGCTAATCATCACTACTTCTCTTGACCATTTATCTCCTTATGACATTGTGAAAAATGCAATTTATCATCATAAGTATTTGCAGGTTTCTTTAGAAAATGGATATATGATCACTCTACTTTGTTCAATCTTCTTTGACAAGATTTGGAGAATTAGTAATCAAACAATATTTGCAAATTACATGCCTGGTCTTAGAAAAGATGTTGATATAATTAATGGAGCTTATTCAGAACATATTGCAACTTGGACATCTCACCTAGCACGTTCAACATTGAAATGGTTTCCTCCTCAACTAGGTTGAATTAAAATAAATTTTGATGTTGTTATTAGACCTCATGCCACTATTACTACTACTATTGGGAGAAATTAATGAATTCAAAGATGTCTTATTTGCTCATGCAAATCTCTTCCCACCTTATGATCAAACTCTTGGTGAAATTAATACAAGCTGCTTTCCAAGCCATCAAGCTTGCAGTCTACAATAAGTACTCATATATTCTCTTTGAAGGTGATTACAAAGGAATTTTGAGGCTTTGCAAAACATCAACTCGTTTCCTCCTTGGTTCCTTGCATTATTTCTCCCAGATATCATAGCTATTCTTAGTTCTCTCTTTTGTTTGGTTCTTTCTTTTGTTTCTAGGGATGTTAATTTCCTTTCCCACAACTTAGCCCGTTAGGCTGCTTTTTGTATTTGGGATTGTCCCATTTCCATCTCTTTTCTTCCCCTTTGGGTTTTTCTTTCCCCAATAGATTGAGATGGGTTGGGTCCTTCCCTTTACTCTCTTTCTATATATTTATCCTTATTCATCAACAACAACAACAAAAAAAAAAAGTCATAACTTTTATATATAAAACTAATAATTTTTTTAAGAGAACTTATTTTTATAATTTTTTATGACTAACCACAAGTTACCTTGTTTGCCATAGACATGTTAAAAAAAGCCATTTTTTATATTAATTTTTTAATATCTTTCTTATTTTTTATCATTTATAAGATTAAATCTCCCATGTTTAGATATTTCTTCAAATATTATGAAGAATTAAACATTTTGGAATTTCAATCAACCATTGAAAAACAATTGGAAACTCATCAATAACAAAAACAACAACAACGAAATTTTAGTCCCAAATAAAAAAAAATGCATCTATAATTCCATAGCGTATACATCGACAAATCAAACTTATATTCATGAGTCATAAGCAAATAAAAAAAATTCAAATGGATACAATCCAGTCCTCAAAGGTCAAAGCCATAACAGAGCGACTTCTCTCTCTACGCTAAAGAGTTTTGTTTCTACCTAGGAGTGTTTGTGTTTACCCAAGTTTAGCCAGCACCCTTACCCCTCCAATCATCTCCCATCGCTCCCTTTCACATTTACTTCACACCTATCATAGTCCCATTTACACTGTGTCAACCACCTGCTTTACACCTTCTTTGAATCCTGCGTACACCTTTTAGCTTCCCTCCTTTCTAAACAAAACATTAGTCTCCCTTTGCCTTTTCTTTTTCTTTTTCCCTCTAACTCCCCTTTTTTTCTTTTGTTTTTTGTGTGGTCCTTGTCGCTTGTGCTTGTGTTGAGTGTTATTCTCTTGGTTATTTATTCTAGAGCTGCTGTTCCCCATCACGAGACCCTGAGGGACCATTTTGCAGCACACAACTTTGTTGATCTGAAAGCAATGGGTCAGATGTGAGTACTGACACTTTTGTAGAAGATTCTGACTCCGATTCTTAAACTAGTGAGGATGGCAGACTCCTTCACGAGACATAGGCCTATTTTGGAGGCAGATCTTAAAAATATTGACATGCAACGCAATTTTTAGGGCCAGTGTGCAATTGGCTTCATACTTGATTATAGGAAGTTTTTGATCTTGTATCTGCAGCAACTTATCAACAGTGCATGGTGAATCCGAGGTGTGGCTACTGTTGTGGGTAGAGACTCATTCTTTTATCTGATTCATTTCGAGCATGCAGACTGTCTAGAGCATATGTGTGTTAAAGGTTTGTGGGCTGTCGATGGAGCTCTTCTTGTTTTGTAGAAATGGAGACCTAACTTGGTTCTAAACAGACTTCAACTAAACTATATTTCTATATGGGTTCAACTCCATGGTTTACCCCTTGAGTACTAATATCTAGAATTGGTTGAACAGATTGGTCATCTTATAGGATTTGTTGAAAGGGCTGACTGGGAGGATCGTATTCCTAAGAATATCGGGTTCATGAGTGTTCGAGTTCGTCTAGATCCATGGATGCCGATTATATCTAGTTTTATGCTACGCTTAGATGATGGCTCAAGGACATGGATTTAGTGCCGATATGAAAGGGTACACAAATTATGCACCAACTGTGGTTTGATCGGTCACACAAGGGGGCAATGCAATAAGAGCATGGATGAAGTTGAGAGGAACTTGATTCATCAAAGGCATTGTATTCATAGGATTCATCATGTTCAGTATGGTTTTGATTCAATGGAGCCACACTTTCATAATGAGCTCAGGGTCTTTTACAATAGGAGACACCAAACGACTCAAGCTCGAAATGGCAACATGCAACCTAATACCTATGGTCATTTCCACCACCCAGACCCAAACCTTAGACACCAACCGCAGCATGCTACTTCCCAGTCATAAAAAGAGAATAACCAGAATTTCTCGGACCCAGAAACCCTGAAAATTCCTACCCTTCAAATCAATCCAACAAATATGAACCTCATCAATATACCACACCAACAGACACACCATACAACCTTGTATTCTGCCATCTTTTCTCTAAATCTAGGAAACAACTATGTGCCTCCTATTCCCATGAATTCCCTTGCTCTTCCCCTACCTCCTCCCCCACAAACCCAAACCAAAACAATGAACCTACCCTGGTCCTTAAGGAAGCTTTGCATGGTTCCCAAACTACAAACCAAAATGAAGAGAGTGCCCCCAATTCTTCACTTCGATGGACATGGGTGGATGGTACAGGTCCTTACATTATAATAGGTGAATTAAGAACACAAACGAAGATAAGCTTGGATACAGAGAGTGAATCTGAAGTTATCAAAATGTTTAATCTGGACAAATTAAATGAAGATCATCCTAAGTGGTTACATAGGGATGCATGAGATGTGGGAAAGATTCCTGAATCTACTGACTCTTTTATTCACTCTTTGGTCAATAGGGTGGACAGAAAAAGACTACGGTTTGAATTTGGTAGTTCTAGTACTGGGCCGAGACTAAGGAGGACTCATGATGTGAGGACTCATGATGTGGGCCAACATCTAAATTCAATTCAACACATGTTAAACCCACTAATAGGAGCAGCCCCTACTCAAGCTGTTAGCTTAGACACTAGGCTTAATATCATTTTTGGATCTGAGCCTTGTGGTCTAGGCCCAGACCCTCCTTCCCCAACCTCAGCTACTTTAGACTCTAGACTTCTTTCGAGCTTGCATTGCAATGAATGGTTGGAAGGGACTTCTGGAGCTTCTCGGAAGAGGTTTGGATCAGAATTAGGGAGGCTAGGAAGAAATATACAACAGAAGCTGCTCTGTAGATTTCTACATAAGGAAGGTAACAATGACACCCCTTTGGCTACATCCTTATACTATAACCTACCTTGTGTAAGTCCTTATGATAGGATGATCCTAGAAAATCCAAATGGGTGTTGGGAAGCTGGTCCTATGTAACTTCCCCAACAACCATGAGGATTTTGAGTTGGAACTGTAGAGGTCTGGGCAAATCCTCTACACTTCTAAAATGTCAGAAAAAAACTCAAGAATTGAAACCAGATATTATGTTCCTAATGCAGACTAGATTAGTTAAAGATAAAGGGAAACAAATTTGGGTCGAATATGGATTTGCTAATGGGCGGGAGGTTCCAAGGGTGGGTTTTGGTGGGGGTCTATTACTTGCATGGATGCCTAGACAAAGTCTTAAAGTAGTGTTTGCCATAGAACATCTTATCCATATTGTTTTACTAGATAATAAAGGGAGTCCTCTCTCAACCACTTTTGTGTATCGCCATCCTGAACATGCCAAGAGGGACCTTGTATGGCAACAACTTAAAACCCTAAAAGGTCAATCTTAACCAAATTGGCTCTGTATTGGAGACTTCAACCAAGTTCTGAGCAATCATGACAAATTGTCTTCCAATCAGGGGAACATTGTTGGTGCTAATTTGCTCCAATAAGTGATAACTAATCTCCAACTGTGTGACCTAGCAACCACTGGTCAAAGATTCACATGGATGAATAATAGAGAAGAGGATGATCTTGTGATAGAAAGATTGTATAGGGCCTTTGCCACGATTGAATGGGTTAATATGTACCCCTTATATTCTCTTAGAAATATGCCTATCTATTCTGACCATAGACCAATTGTTTTGGATCTGGAGGTCCAAGGTCGCTTTAGGTTTGAACACATGTGGACCACTCATCCTACTTGCCATGATATGATTTAGCAATCATGGGATTTTCAGACTCATGGGTCTAGAGCTACCCAATTGAGAAACAAATTATCAAATGTGAGAAAGAAAGCTTTAGAGTGGAATAAGGTGGTATTTGGTAAAGTGAAAAATGAAATAAAAAAGAAACAGGCTCAATTGCAGATACTCGAGAATTCCATCAATTCTATTAAGAATGCAAAAAATGAAAAATCATCTAGGATGGAGATTAAGGATTTATTGGATAGAGAGGAATTAATGTGGGCTCAAAAGGCAAGGACAAAGTGGTTTCTTCAAGGGGATAGGAACACTAATTTTTTTCAAACTATGGTTAATCAGAGAAGAGCTAAAAGCAGAATCCTCCATATCAAGGCTGGTCAGGGCACTTTCATTGACAAGCCTGATGAGATTGAGACCATTCTTAGTTGCCACTTTATGGAAAACTATGAGAATAGAAACAATATCAGTATCGAGGATTTAGTTAAGGAACTTCAAGACCTACCTATTTCTACCATATCTGCTCAAGATTGCAATTTTCTCAATAGACCAATCTCAAGTATGGAGGTTGAAGATACAATGTTTCAATTGGGGCCACACAAAGGTCCTGGCCCTGATGATATTCCTGCCTTCTTCTTTCATGAATTCTAGCCCATTGTCAAGACAGATGTTATAAGCACTGTTCAAGCATTCTTCTACTCAAGATCACTCTTCAAACCTTTTAACCACACCTTCATCACTCTTATCCCTAAGAGAGGAGGTCAACCACTTTAGGCCAATTAGTCTATCCAATGTCATTTATAAGATTATTTCTAAAATTCTTGTTAATAGACTAAAACATCTTATGGACACCCTCAATACACCTTATGGAAATGCTTTCATATGGGGAAGAAACATTTCTAACAATATACTCCTAGCTCATGAAATCCTTGATGTCCTTGGGAAAAAAAAAGAGAGAAGAAATATAGCTTTGGGGCTTTGAAAATAGATATAAACAAAGCTTATGATAAAGTCAGATGAAATTTTCTTCAAGCAATCCTCACTGTTATGAAGTTTAATTTTAAATGGATAAAGTGGATAATGGAGTGTGTCACCTCAATGCATTACACCTTGTTAGTAAATGGGAACTTGACCAAGTCCTTCACCCCAGCTCAGGGTTTGAGACAAGGGGACCCTCTATCCCCATATTTGTTTCTTTTATGTGCAAATATCTACTCCATCTCTTTAACAAAAGCTGAGATTTCTAACAATTTGAAAGGAGTAAAGGTTGGAAAAAGTGGCATTTCCTTTACCCACCCCTTATTTGCAAATGATTCCCTTTTGTTTTTCAAGAAAGACAGTCACTCCTTAGACACCTTACAGAGGATTTTGGATTGGTATTGTAAAGTATCGAGGCAATGCATCAACTTGTCCAAATCTGATTTATTTTGCTCCCCAAATATGCCTTTGGAAGATTAGAAAGCTTTAGCTAGAAATTTAAAAGTTAATTTGGTGCAAACTCCTAGCAAGTACCTTGGACTCAATTTCAAGTTGAGGAGCAACAAAGTGGCTGATTTTCAATTTTTGATTGAAAAAATTCACTCCAAATTACAAGGATGGAAGGCTAGGTTACTGTCACAAGCAGGAAGAACAACCCTAATTTCTTCTATCCTTCAATCCTTACCCCTATATACTTTCTCATGTTTTAGAGTTCCTGAGCAGGTATGCACCAAGATCGATGCCTTTGCTAGAGCTTTTTGGTGGGGACGTGGGCAAGGAGAGAAAAAGCTTCATCTAATTAACTGGGAGAGAATTTGTCAACCCAAGAGAAAGGAAGGTCTTGGTCTCAAGAAATTTAGCCTCATGAACCAAGCCATGCTTGCAAAGCTATATTGGAAGATCAGCCAAAATCCTAACTCTCTGCTAGCAAGAACCTATAAGGCTAAGTATTTTCCTAATTGTGCTTTACAAGAGTATACCCCAAATCCTCATCATTCTTGGTTTTGGAAGAATATCATTAAACAGGATAACACTAAGTTGAGAGAAGGAAAATGGAGAATTGGTAATGGGTTTAATGTTCCTCTTAACCATCAAAACTAGTTCCTAAGCTTCCACTTAAATGTGGATCATCCTAGACTACCCACAAGCACAGTGGAAAATCTGATTGACCATAATTCCACACCATGGAGGGCTGATTTGGTTCGAGCACTCTACCCTTTTCCCTTGAGCAAAGAAATTTTACAGATTCCCTTATCCAAAACAGGTGTATGCAAGACAAACTCCTAAGGAAGTTTTCGGGTGATGATGATTAAAAAGTTAAAAAAGCTTATGAGATGCTAGTATAGGACTCATCTCCTCCTTGGACTGCTCATCTTCAGGAAGGAGTGTGGAATCTAATTTGGAGAGTTAAAGTTCCATTGAAAATTAACACTTTCATTTGGAAGCTCATTCGGAACAAACTTCCTACCCTTCTTAATCTGAGTAACAGAGGCATAACAAATCAGAATATATGCCCCCTATGCAACTCTGAAGAAGAATCCTCAACTCACCTCTTCTTGCTCTGTCCATTCTCTAGAGCTTGCTGGCATGGATCAACTTTGGCCATCCACTCCACTGATTATAGCAATTCAAGTGTCCAACAGAGGCTAACTTCCCTACTCATCGAGTTCAAAACCAGAGAAATAACATCAATGGCTTACTTACAAGCCATTTTCACAACCCTGTGGAATATTTGGACTCATAGAAATATGGTGATTTATGAAGGATTAACTCCTAATCCTATGAGTGTAATCTTAACATCTTAATCTATGTCTTGCGGGTACAAGGAAGCTTTCTTTGAACAGCCTAGACACACCAATCAGCCAAAAAGGACTAACTCAGACCAATATCCACCTCCAAGACAGTGGCAGTTGATTGTTAAAATAGCAGGAGCTAGGAGTAGGAAGTCCAAGAGATGGTCTTCTGCCTATAAAGCTATTAACATACAGGGAGATAGCATTTTCTATGGTGTGACTCGTAGTGCAGCCAAGACAACTTGTGGAGCAATGCTGGATGCTATGGTAGATGCTGGGATCAGAGCTAAGAACCATGGTTATCAACGAGTTTTGTTTCTAGGAGCTAGCAGAAAATTAGTCCAAGTCTTTAGACATAGGAAGACTCCAGATTGACTAGAATAGCTGATCTAAATTTTTTGAACCATAATGGACTTAGCTATAATATGTTCTTAGTGCCCCACTTGATTGGAAAACCTGTTTGGTCAGTAGCTAAATTGGCAACCCAAATGCCAATGAACTATTGCTGGTACAATCTAGCACTTTTGTAACTTTGTTTATCTCCCTGTTTGGTATAAAAAATAAAAATAAAAATAAAAAGGTCAAAGCCACAAATGATTTAAAGTTAAAAGGTGTAAGAGAGAACGAAACAGAGAAGAAAACATGGAAGCTAAGTATGAACCACCAAGATCAAGCGAGGAAGAAGAAGAATTGGGATGTAGTGTGAAGAAATTCAAGGAAAGTTCAGGAGTAAGGCAGTTTCCCCTCCATGTGGCTTGGTCAGTTACAAAGATAGTTTGATTGGTGATATCTCAGGTGCTTATGAGCAAGCTTTCAAGCTTGATACTGTATGAGATGATGGAGAGGAATCTGATACGGAAATTGAACCATTGGTTGAAGGTATGGCTGAGATTAAGTTATCTAAAGAAACTAAGGCTCGTATTAGAGCACCATGGGCTAAGGCTTTGATAATGAAAGTGTTTGGTAGAACTGTGGGATTCAGCTATCTCACTTTCAAAATCAATGCCTTATGGAGACCCACTGCTAAGATGGATTGTGTTAATTTAGGGAAAGACTATTTTCTAATTAAGTTTAATAGTTCTAATAATTATGATAAAGTTCTTAAAGGAGGCCCTTGGTTTGTTGGAGAGCATTTTCTAGCCATGGGGTATGGATTTGGAAATTAGATATTTTGCCAAAATCATTAATTTCCTTTGGCTGTGTATGCATAGGAGTGTTCCTGTGAAAGATATTCTTTCTTCGAGGGATATCATTGAGGAAGACACTTGCCCGTTATGCAAGAGAATGCCTGAGCCGATTGAGCACCTATTAAAAGACTGCATTTATGCCCGTGATTTCTGGTATAAAGTGAATGTTCCCCCTTTGGTTGTTCCTTCATTTCAAGCCATTAATGACGTTAATGATTGGCTTCGGGTCAACTGCTTGAGTAAAGCTATGCACCAATCTTCAATACCGTGGAGATATATTTTTTCTTTTGCTATATGGGAATTGTGGAAGCATAGGAATAAGGTTGCTTTTGAAAATACTCCCCTAAATATCAATCTGCACAGACCATGTCTAAGTAAGGCAATGGAATTTTATTACTGTGTAGGAAAAATAAACAAACAAAGGATGATGGCTGTCATTCCGGTGCGCTGGGAAAAGCCTCCTCCTAATTGGTTCAAATTGAACACAGATGGGGCTTCATGTGGCAATCCAGGGAGGGCTAGAAGTGGTGGAGTCTTAGGGGACAGTGTTGGTGAGTGGGTCAGGGGGTTTGCTAGGAGTATTGGGTCCACTAAAAGCATTATAATAGAATTTTTGGCACTAAGAGATGGTCTGCAACTGGCCATTCAGCTTGGGGTTCAATATTTGGAAGTGGAACTTGATGCTAAAATTGTTTTAGATGTAATTAATTCTGAAAATCCCCTAGTGCTGCTTATGCTTCCTTGTTGTTTGACTACAGATCACTGCTGGAGAAGGTTCCCCACATCACAGTGAAGCATGTGTTTAGGGAGGCAAATAGAAGTGTTGATGCACTTGCTAGAATAGGTTGTAATTTGCAGGAAGATTTTGTAATTTTTTATTCTCCCCCAGCTAATGTAGTTGTTGCCTTAGTGAGTGCAGAAAAAAATGGGGAAACATTTTGTAGGCATGTTGCCACCAACTTAGCCATTCTGGCTGCCTAGTCTTTATTTATATATTCCGTTTAACCAAAAAAAAAAAAAGGTGCAAGAAATTATTTTATTATGATTAAAAAATTATATATTTGGACTAACAACTAAACTCATTTGTCAAAAAAGGAAAAATCTGAGAAAAATTATTCTAAAAATTTCAAAATTTACCTTTTTTGTGTTAAAAGAGGGAGAGTTTTTAAAAAAGAAGAAACATTATTCTAACGTTATTGTGAGCAAATCCTATGCCAATTGTATATTATGATCATTAGAGACTATATAAGCATTAAATTTTTTTAGGGCCTGTCGACCAAGCTTATAAGTCAACTTATTTGATTTATTTATAATTTTTAGAACCTCACTTTTTCTTATGAGAAATTATATTTTAGCAAAATAAGACAATGAAAAAAAAAACACTCATCCAATTCACTATTAAAGTGTGTGTGTATATATATACCCCAATTTGTACCAGTAAATATGCCAAAGCAATATTTAGATAGGCCCATGATAATAACTAAGCAATTACTTCGGTATGTCTCTCTCAATGCAAACTTGAACCATATTGAAAGTTCAAGAGATTGAATCTCTGGAAGATGAAAAAACAATCTTCTTTATTTTCAGCTAATTGCATCTACAAAGTTTTATCTTAAAATGTTTTAAACGTGTGCATGGATTGAGTTAGAGTAGGTTTAAAGAATTTAATTTTCAACTCAACCCAACCTCTTTGGGTTGAAAACCTCCAACCGAACCTAACACAATAGCTCTAAAACCAACTCAACCCAATCCAATGGGCTGAGTTGCAAGCATTCTGTCAAGCCTAAAAAAAAATGGGAGAATTTCTTTGGCCCAAAACTTCTAAAAAGAATTAATATACATACATACATACATACATACATATATATATATATATATATATATATATATATATATATCTCAACCATTAATTCAAAACAATTAAGATTTATTTTTACCAATAGAAAAATTCTTTTTTCCATACAAAAGCCATGCCTTTCTAGGGGGATCTTTTTTTCTTGAAAATAAAATTCCCAAAGGCGGCTCTTTTTCAAAGAGAAACTTTATGGAGGGGAAAAAATCATAGAGAAGAATTGAGAGCATGGACATGGGTTTCCTAGACATTCTCCTTCCTCTTTCTACTTTTTTAATTGAAAATTGGTTTTAATATTATTCTTGTGATATTCAACACTTAGATATTTTATTCAGGCATCAAAGAGCAAAATAAGCAATTTCTCATTGTTTGATGGGCCTCCGAAAATGATTTTTTTAATTTATTTTTTGATAATTTGATAGTTACAATAATAAGGAGGGGAATTCAAATATTTTTTTTCTTCTAGTAAAGGAGAGTAGACTATACCGCTGATTTGAGCTACAAAATTCTAAGCAAAATGACACGTTTATTTTAATTGAGTTGTCTATTATTTGAAGGATGAAATTTTATATTTATGATATTTTGCTCAAGGTCCTTGATATTTGGAAATTAAATGGTTGTACACTTGTACATTATAAGAGTTGCATGTTATTTTCTATTTATAATTAGCAAGCAGAATGTTTAGTATAGGTCTCATATATTATAGGTCGAAGATTGGTGTTTTTTTTTTTTTTTTTTTTTTTTTTTTTTGTAAATAAGAATATGCATTGTTAAAATGAGGATTCCATAGAAAATAACATAACCATGTTAGGATAGGTACAAAGTTAACTTGCTGTTAGGGTCTGCCCATCTTTAATTTTTAAATGTTTTGTCACTGATTGGGTTTGAATTATGATGAAACTGACATGATTGAGGGTTTTTCTTCTTTCTTTTTTTTTTTCTTTTTTTTGTCTAAACTTTGTGATGACACCTAATGCACGTGTTTTGGATGTCTCAAAATAAAATTATGATATACATACCAATCAAAGGTCCAATTTATCACAAAATCTTATTTCGTCTGCCTTTTAATTTGTGTTCGATTACCAAAAAAAAATAAAGCATGTTCCGTTGAATCTTTTACATGTCCAATTAATGTCATTTTTGATCATGGTATGTGTTCTTCAATGTAGTTCTAAATCCAACAGAACTTGATTTGAAATTGCGTAAATAAACTATAATAAAATGAAAGAAACGGTAGGTTGAGTATCGCAAAAAATTTATTAGATTGTGGTGCAATATTGTGGGATGGTTTAAGGAAAATTTCAATAAATTTTAGGCTAAATAAAATATGCCTTTGAATGAAATTTGAGCTAAATTTTCAGTAAATCTCATCATTTATTATTCCAAATTTTCTTTTTGTTTTGCTATTAATTTTATGTATTATTCAGTGTATCAATACATTGTACGACTATCCTTGTAATTGTACTATTTGATGATTTGTCCAATTCTTATGCTTACACAAAGGCATCCCATGTACAATATTCTTATGTAGATTTTTTTTTTTTTTTTGAGAGAAATATTCTTATGTAGATTAGTACTGACAAACATTTAATATTTTCATTTTTCATGACATTAATGCTCAAGCTCTAAGAAAAGTCTCTTCTTCTTTTTTAGTGCCCTTCCTCACCAGCACTGCTCTTAGACAGTGTTCCCGACTTCATGTAACCATTTCAACCTATTTCTTGTGAGCTCTAGGTTGTCCATGTATCGATTTGAGTCAGAAACGGACGGTAAACCACTCAAATCGAGAGATCGAAGTATGAACAATAAAACAATGCCAGAATTAGCCAAAAACAGCTTCCACAAACGTCCACACACACTAGTTGAAGTTGAAGATTCTACGTGTTAGTCTATATGCCAACAAGTAAAACCACACACATTCTACCATATGTCACAGCCAGGTGCTGCCAAGTTAGTCCCATCAAAGCACCCACTTCACATGCCATGTTAGCATCCCAAGCTATTGCTCGTTAATGATTGACTTTGACTTTTATCAAGTGCACCTTACCTAATTTTTTTGTGTAGATTTTAAACCCTTTTTTTTTGCGTTTGATTCTCTAAATGGCATAAAATGATATCTCTTATCTCATCCACATGGTTATTGACAAGGATAATTACACTCTTTAGACTCAAGCTATGTGTAGTTTCCTCAAAGACCGCGCAAATTTCAGCTTTATGTCATTGGAAAGGCATAAGGCTATCATTAAGAGAATGAGATTGATGATGACTTCACTATCCTGCCTAGCTCTACACACACAATTCTTCTTCATCCATCAACATGGAATTTGTTGGTTATGACTTATGACACAACTAAGAACTACGGTGTTGTTAGGACACTTACATGATAGCTATTGACTCATCTTAATGATTGTATTATACACTTGCATTGTATAGTAATAATTCCCTAGGCGGGTAATAAGTTACCGTTGCAGTTACAGCTATGCTGAGTTGGTTAGACTAACTAACTACCTAAGTGTGCCTACTAATAAGGGAATGGTGCTGTGATTGCAGAAATAAGAACACTCTTAGTCTCAGTCTCTCTTCTCTCTCTTCTCTATATTCTTTGGAGGACCAATTCACTTGAAGTAATTATCTTAATTCCACCATTTTCATTCTTTAGAACTGTTAAAGCCTTATATGGTTCTCCTCCTCCAAAGTTACAAACTTATGTTCTGGTACTACTAGGGTGGAGGTTGTTGGCACCTTGTTGCAACAAAGGCAAGATGTCCTAGCTCTTCTTAAGGGTAATTTGGTGGCTGCACATGAAAAAATGAGACTCTAAGCAGATAAGCATCGTACTGCCAGATCTTTCCAAGTTATTGACTTAACCATATAAGCAGCAATCTTTAGCTTACAAGGGCAAGTGGAAGTTATCTCCAAGGTACTTTAGACCCTTCAAGGTGTTGAAACAAGTTGGACTAATGGCTTATAGGCGGGACTTACCTTCAGACTAAGATCCATCCTGTATTTCATTTTTCTTGCTTAAAGCTTAAGCTGGGACAACATATAATTCCTTTCCCTACACTGCCTCCTCAAGATGATGGAGGACATCTAGTGCCAAAACCTATTGTAGTGTTGCAGACAAAGCCAAAAACTCCGAGGTCTATAACTATTACTGAGGTTTTGGTTCAATGGCTGGGAGCAAGACCTAAAAATGCTACTTGGGAATTACTTTTCAAGCTACAACTCCTTTTTCCTCACCATGTGAGCAAGGTGCTTTAAATTGGGAAAGAAATGTTCGGACTCTTACATGATAGGCTATTGACTCCTCTGTATGATTGTATTGTACACTTGCATTGTATTGTAAATTTGTAATAATTCCCTAGGTAGGTAATCCGTTACTATTGTAGTTACAATTGTTCTGAGTTGATTAAACTAACTACCTACCTAATTGTGCCCATTAATAAGAGAATGATACCGTGCTTGGAATTAAGCTAAGAACACTCTTAGTCTCGGTCTCTCTTCTCTCTCCTCTTTTCTTAGGAGGACCAGTTCCCTCAAAGTAACCATCTTAATTTCACGATTTTCATTCTTTAGAACTGTTAAAATCTCTTAACAGGTGTTGGGGCCAATATCGGAATTTTTTTTTTTTTTTTTTTTTGCAATCACAGCTTTTAAAAAAAAAAATTGTAAATTTTTTTAAGAGTAATTTTGAAAACTTCTAACTTTTTTTTTTTTTTTTTTTTTTGGAAATAAGACATTTAATAATGTTCCCTAAAAAGTTAAGCTTTTTAATTAATTAAGTATGCCAAACAATTGAGGACATAACGAGTAATTAACAATCTAATTAATCTTCAGGCAGAACCCATCCTGAAGGTGATTTTTATAAAGTTAATTATGATGCTGCCATTTTTTATTCATTGGATTATGCTGGATTGGGGGTTGTGATAAGGAACTGCACTGGTCATGTTATTGCTGCTTTAAGTCAAAAAATTGGGCTGCCTCATTCTGTGGAAATAACTGAAGTGTTGGCTGCACTTTGAGCTATTGTGTTTGCTAAAGAGTTGAGTGTCTTCAAGGTAGTAGTGGAAGGCGATTGTTTGAAGGTAATTCAGGCCTTGAAAGCTAGGGAGCGTTGCAATACTTTGTATGGAAATGTCATTGAGGATGTGCATAATCAAAGGGCTTCTATGCAAGCTTGTCATTTTCAGTATGTTAGACGTGACGGAAATAAGTTGGCTCATGCTTTAGCAAGAAGAGTGGATGATGTGGATTTTGATGTATAGGTAGAAGATCTACCTAGTGATTTAGAGAATGTACTCCTTTTTTATTTTTCCATTTTAGATTAATAATATGGCCTTATTGGTGTCTCAAAAAAAAAACAATCTAATTAATCTTAGAGTTAATATGATCACAAAATGACTCAAATTGATAATAAACTAGTAATTATCCTATAAAGATATCATAAAATTAAAGCAAAATTGAATAAGAAGGAAAATGGGAGCTAGAAGTCAAAGTGACAATCAACACTTGCACCAGACGGTGAAATAGCAATCAACACACATAATTAGGGTATTTCACTTTCACCAGATGGTGAAATAGCAATCAACACACAAAAATAAGGTATTTCAGCGCTTTTAGTGCCTAGATGTTGATTTTCAGTTAATTGCTCAATTTTTTTAAAAGTACTACGTCCACAATATTTTCACAATACTTTCATGACAAATTATAGGAAGTAAGTTATTACTGGTTCTAAATTAAAAGTATTATTGAAATTACTTTTTTGCTTACCAATAACAACTCATAACATCCTGTTATATATAATTTGTTATGAAAATGTTGTAAATATATCATTTTTCTTTTCTTTTCTTTTTAAGTACTTTCTCTTTTTTTTATCACTTTGGGAGATACATATGAGTTGGATACTTTTAAGATGAAGACTTTCAATAGGTTTCTAAGTCTTAGAAACCTTTCTTCATTCAATAGAGACTTAACAAATAAAGCTGAGGAGGTGCAAAATTAGAAGAGTGAGACTTGAGAATCATTTTTCCTCTTGAAAATATAGCCTAGAGCCACTAATTTTTTAGTGGGGAAAAACTCAACTCCTTTCATTTAAATGACCATTTCACATTAACAAATATGAACTGTAAATCACTCAAAATCAACACACATGCTACACTTTGTGCATAATAATCCACAACCACGGGATATTCCATTCCCAAAGCCTACATTGTGTGAAAACGTAACAAGAAACTCAAGGATTGCTACCAATGATCTACTCTAGCTTGAGTCTTCTTAAACCTTATAGTATTCAAGCAGCTTTTGACTCGAACTTAACCTAACCAAATTATTCTATATTCAACCCACATTAACGCATGTTTTGGTACATGAATTTTCCAACACAAACCTAAATCCTGACAGTTTAGGTGCAATTGAAGCTAATGAAAATTTTTCTCCCATCAAATATATTATTCCATTAGTAGTTTCCAATATAAAGTGGTCAAAATGTCATGGCTTATAAAATCCAAAGCTTGAAAAGGACAATTTAAAAAGTCGGAGCTTGATTTGTCACAAGAGAGAATGTTACGAACTGCTATGTGGACAGCAGTTAGATAACTTTGGTAGTTTGAATTGCTTAGGAGTTATCTTTATCTCAGTTATTGGTTGTTATTTAATATTTCAAATAATTGTTATTTAGTAGGATAGCAGTTGCCTTTATCCTTATCAGATTAGTAGGATAACAGTTGTAGGAACTGTTTCTATTGTATAGTTGTTGGTTTGTTTTTACGTTCAGTTGTAAATCTATATAAGGTTTATATATGACTAATAAAGAGGTATGAGGTATCAGAATATTTTTAGTAAAAAACCAAGCTTTGCTTATTAAGGAGGTCCTGATTATCCCTCAAAATATAACCATAAATTTTTTTGTTTTTTGTTTTTTTGTTTACTGTTTTATTTTGGAAAATGCTGCTCGTGGCCGAGGAGGGGTCGTATCAGAGCGTTAAATGGTTATAATATAATAAATTCAAGCATTAAATTAAAATTGGATTTTGAGTGTTGTAAGCCTAGCTAATGCTATGGTATACGTAGAAGCGTAATTAATCTTTGGAATGAACAAGATGGGGTTCCTATCACCTATTCCTCTTTTCATCCTAATCCTTGAACCAGTTTAATGGTTATCTAGGCCATAAGCCTGAGCGGTGACTCTTATTGTATTCACCATAACTTAATGGTTCTTAATTTCTCATACAGATCTTGACCTTGCAATATACAACCCAAATAACACAAACAAATATAGATACCACTGAGTGTTAAAATTCATCTCAACAAACTTCACCAGCAGCTTAGGATTAGAGAGTTGCACTAGCAGGTTTGGATTTAGGAATACATGTTTCTAAAAAAGTATTGTGATACATGTCCTTAATTACATGAGTATGACTAAGAGTTTTGTATCAACTAATAACTGTCGATGTTCAAGTTGAAATTCCTCTTATAGTATCTATTGAATTATCAAAAAAAAAAAAAATACAAGCGTATAAAAAAGGAAAAAAAAAAAAAAAAAACTTATGATCAGTGATTTACGTAGGGTGATGATCGATCAGAGGAGTACTAGGATGATCATGGATATCCCCCTTCCATGCAAGTCTCCCAAAAGACTCTGTCCTCCATTTCATCCACATCAATTTTATCAACCTTTGTTTCCTCTTCTCCCTCTTTTTTTGACAAACATCTTGAAGTTACATCTGAAAATCTCATTTTGCAGCTACTTGTACTAAGTTCTTGGTGATCATCCCCATCAATACCAATAGAATCACCAGAATCTTGATCATCACAATCAACAGCCTTAGTAAAACCAAGTGTATTGTCCCTTGTGTCATAGCTACACGACTCAGCATCCTGGTCATCATAAGCAGCACCAACATCTGCATTTATTTTATTAGGGTCAGCAGCATCGGTCTCAGAATCTGCAGTATCCTCGAAAAAAAGAGAGGAAGACACATCCACACCATTTTTAGAGTCCATTTTTCATGCCTGCCCAATATAGGGAACGAAAAGTAATCAATATTTTATTAAGTTTAGGTGAACTTTGATGCTCATTTAGTATTTTATTATATAGTAGTCATTCAAAACTAGTGGCTGTTTGTTGATGTGATAATGACTACCAATTCATCTCACCTTTCTAGTCAAAAGGACGGGGGTAGGTTCTTGCTTGACATTCCAATTTGATGGTGGTTTTCACGTCATCCATCCACTGCCTTTCCAAAGTATTGGTCTTAGGCCTAAAAAATAGGACTAGATATAGAATCACTCCATTTTTTTACAATTATTTTACGTGACAGATTATAACTAATTATTTATTACTCAAAAATAAGACTAATTTTAGAATCACATCATTTTTAACATCTATCTCATGTTCTAAATTATTTTTCATAACTATTATATATAGCAAATTATAGCTAGCTACTTGTCACTCAAAAATAGGACTAATTCTAGAATTACACTATTTTTCACAACAATCTTATGTTTCATATTATAACTTGTTGAGAACTCTTTTTTCGCCCCACATAGCACTACTTCATTGACAACTGATGACACATCGACATATAATTGATTTCTTGGATAAATCTCTTTAAGCTCAAATAAGCTCATATCTCATTTAACTAAAGGAATTGGGCACACATGACCCACAAGATCTTTACTTCAAGAGGCAAATTCATGGTTTACATTTCCTTTTTATCAATTGAGATCATAACTCACAACATCATCAACATCAACATATGAATCGAGCTTAAGCAATGAATCAAAACTCACAACCCATATTACCCCTCTTACACTCATGGCAAGCGGCTTCTTCAACAAAAGCCAATTTTTACGCAAAATGACAACAAAACCCAAGGTACGTCATCTCATTTTCGGCTTATGATCCAAGCTCATGAGTCTCTTTGGGAAAACTTTGGGAGTTATGGTTTTGAGAGCCAAGAGGTATGTTCAGTAAAGCTCCAGCGGTTCAAAGTTGATAAAAGAAATATGTTACTTGGCGTGCCTTCTCCAACTACCTAAACTTTGACGAGTCCATGTGTAGCAAGTAACATATGGTAAGCATCTCTTATCACATCGCACTTAAAATGATAAAACTCCCCATTGCTCTTTTCCTAAAACTTAATATTCATCATATTACAAATACTCAATATCTCCAACCATCTAAATGTTAAGAGAATAATTATTCATTCAATCTCCAGTTGTTCCTATACAAACTTAGAAACATAATTATATTATTCTACATAAATCTTATTACTATTTTCAGCTAAAATCCAACTCAAACAAATGGCCTAATCTGATTGGCTATCTTTAATTTCCAAATATATAGAATATTCATAATATATCTAAATACCCAACTGCTGTCTGCCACAATTAGACCAAATTTTCCTCTGCCAAATTACTAGAGCAAAGCATTAAATGCTCTTCTTGCTCACCAAGATTTAGTCACAACACAAAGATTTAGTCACAACACAATGAGACCTTAACTAAATCTCCAAAACTTCATTAACTATCAACCAATCATTCTATCACCTACCAAAAATGTGTTGTAATAGAATCTTGGACCAAAAATACAAACACCCAAAAAAAAGGAAACATTTCCAATAGAACACCAGCAATGTGCTCAGCACTTGACACCTGGCTAAAACTGATGTCACCAGCCATTTAATGTTGAAATCTCAGCAACCTGACATCAAACCTCATCTGCTTCTGCCCCAAGCAACAACTGTCTTATAACAGTTGTTATAGATTTTTTTGACAGTTGAGACAGCTTCTTTAGAATAGCTATGACAGTTGACTCAACAGCTTTAACATTACAAATTTTCCCTTATTTGGCTAAAAACTAAAACCTACTAAAATAACTATCTTTTTCTTGTTAAAATACCTTCCTTCTCTACTACTCTTTCCTCTAGCAACTATTACCCAAAACAGCAAGAACACTTTAAAACTAAACATACCATTTTTGGTCAAATCCTATGATGAATTTTCTGAAGATTCATTGCTAATTGGGACAGATTTTGGCTGAAATTATTTGCTAAAATACCTCATTAAACTCAGCTATAAACAGAACCCCTCATCTACACACAAAAGGAGATCAAAGGAGAAAAACAACTCTTTCACAAATTTCTCTATTCTCTCTCCCTCTAATAATCTTCTTAAGCTCTTAATGAAGTTCTGAGCTTCTAAGTTTTTTAGTTTCTAAATTAGGAACTAAAATCTTCAACCCTTAGCTCATAAATGCTTTTCATAAGCCTTCATACATCCTCAACAGAAAATCTCAGAAGTATTGCTAAACACACTACAACACCATTACTCTCTTGTGCTCATTCTCTCACTCTCCATATTCAGAGAATACATCTATCTTCTGCTCTTATCTCCAAATACTTAAACACATATCCCTACTCTTCTCTTACAAAATCTTTCCTCTTGGAAGGCAATCTCTACAATTTCTCCAGTAGTTATAATCTCATATTTCTATTATCTTTAACCTTCATATCTCTCATACGTCCATATATCATACATATTACAAATACTATACCCCACAGAACATCTATATCTTTTACCATCTCCACACTTCTCAAGAGATATCAAACACTCATACTAAAAGTCTTTCTTATGGAAGGCATGAACTTCTATTACTAAAGTTCTTCTCCTAGAAGGCACCTAGATCTCATATTAAAACCCTTCTCCTAGAAGGCACAAATCTATCTTACATAAAATCCTTCTCTCAGAAGGAACAAATAGTCCATACAATAGTCATTCTCATGGATAGCAACACTATTCATAACTTCACAACAACTAAAAGAGTATTGTCAAAGGGGAAACTCATTTAAGTGCATGATAAGAATGGCAAGCTTAACCAGCCTCTACACATAGCTGGACATACTCTCTCTTCCTCCAATTGCACCTATTTTTCTCCCTTCAATCTTGAAGTTATCATGGCAAACTGTCTCTCTACCACTGGAGTCATTCTATTGGAATGCTGTCAACTCACTGATTCTATACAGCTGGAGTTACAAACCATCAGAGATAAGTGATCCTGTTTCCATATCTTTAAATTTACATCATTGAGTACATAATTACTTCACCTTTAAATACATAATACTTTATTTCAACTATTATTACAACTATTAATCAAAGCTATTATATCAAACACATATTACTTATTTATTCCTCCAATTGCACCTATTTTTCCCCCTTCAATCTTGAAGTTATCATGGCAAATTGTCTCTCTACCACTGGAGTCATTCTATTGGAATGCTGTCAACTCACTGATTCTATACAGCTGGAGTTACAAACCATCAGAGATAAGTGATCCTGTTTCCATATCTTTAAATTTACATCATTGAGTACATAATTACTTCACCTTTAAATACATAATACTTTATTTCAACTATTATTACAACTATTAATCAAAGCTATTATATCAAACACATATTACTTATTTATTCCTCCAATTGCACCTATTTTTCCCCCTTCAATCTTGAAGTTATCATGGCAAATTGTCTCTCTACCACTGGAGTCATTCTATTGGAATGCTGTCAACTCACTGATTCTATACAGCTGGAGTTACAAACCATCAGAGATAAGTGATCCTGTTTCCATATCTTTAAATTTACATCATTGAGTACATAATTACTTCACCTTTAAATACATAATACTTTATTTCAACTATTATTACAACTATTAATCAAAGCTATTATATCAAACACATATTACTTATTTATTCAACCATTATTGTGATTCTTAGACCTTGTTTTTAATGGTTTTGTAAGCTTAAAAGTACACTGGTAGCTGTTGGACCACGTGGCCCAATGTTGAGTTCTGGACGCAACTCCCCCAAACACAACTCGGGTCTAGCAAGGACACCCCTCTTGTGGAAAACACGTGTCCGAGCTCCCAAAAAAGACCCCCGAACATAACTAATTACTTATCTTTTCTATATAAACCCATTACTATGTTTTTACCATTCACAACTGTCAATTTAGATTTGTATAAAAAATTATAGCACAAAAGGTTGTGGTGCTATATTTTTTCCAAAAATAGAGGAGAAGGAAATGAAAGGGATAACAATTTTCTTTTGGAAGTATATTGCCATTAACCGAGGAAGAGATAGGGAATTAATTCTACTAATTTTAATTACACAAAAAAAAATTTATTACAATTGGTGACATGATTTAGAGTAATACTACTCACTTGGATCCAACACGGACGCCACTTTTTTATGCACCAATCACAATAAGTAATATTATCTATTATAAAAAAAAAATATTGTACCCTCATATTTATTGTAATATCTCTTGCATTACTAATTTCAATAAATATAATCCACATATGAGTCCCCCTTTCACACCTCCCTCTTTTTTCTCTGAAGTTGGGAATGAGCAACCCGGAGGAAGAAAATGAATTCCTCTCTTTTTCATTCCTCGTCCCACTTCTTTCAATTAAAAATAAAAAAAACAATGAAATTCCTCCTCGTTTTCTTGACATCTAGATTCCTTTCTTTCTTTTTATTTTGCTGAATACCTCTACATTCCTTTTCATGTTTTTTTTTTTTTTTTTGTCTTCTATTCTCCTTTCATATCCCTTTTTAAGGTTGAAAATAAGTCGAATTGTTTATAAATAATTAAGATTCAACTTAAAATATATATATATATATATATTATATATATATATATATATATTCTTTTATGTAAACAAATCAAATTCAAGCCAATGTTTGGTTAAATTATCCAACAAATCAAACTCAAATATAGCAATGTATTTGTGAATAAACTTTTCAAGTATGTGAATTATGTGTGTTATTTATTACTAACATAACTATACCATTTTGTATCAATATATGATTTATAACAATATAAGATGGATGATTCTAATTTTCATGAGCTCATAATTGAAAATTTAATTTATCTAGTTAATTCAAATAAATGCTAAATTTTAATTATTAATTTTGAGTATAAAAATTTGAGAGATAAAAAATTTTTGCCATGATATTTACTTTATATGAGAAAAGTAAAAAATTAATTAGTTAGTTTGTGAACAAACTCAAACTTGATAAAAAAATAAACCAAGTCTGAATATATAATCTAAATTAATGATGAGCTCAAGTTTAGGCTCGGTCATATTCAAAATATAATTAAATGAACTAATCCTAAACTTTTTAATATATGATCCTACTCAATTCATTGGTTATAAAGAGTGGGCATCTCATAGCATTTGTGTCTCACGTGTGCATGAGACTCACATATTGTGAGTTTGTGATAGACCCACCAAGATATAATAACCCTTACCTACCATTTTCTTTCAAACTAATACGTATAACAAGATTTAAGTGATAGTCTAATGGTAATGGTATCATTTATGATATCTCATATGTGTTGTTCAAACTCCCCAGCTTGCTCCCACACTATCTATTAAAAAAATTAATAACAAAGGAAAAAAAAATAAAAAACAAGAAAACACATCTCAACTTATTACTGATAAATCTATCAGAGAGTAACAGTTAATAATCCCACTGTGAATAGTGATCTTTACTCGAAAGTCTACTAAACTAGAACATTACATACATTAGAGTGAAAGCAATTCCAAACTTGAAAAAATGGGAACACACTAGCTGTGACTGACTGGCAAGTGAAGTCAAGAGGATGTAATTTGGTGTTCATATATTATGTCAGCTTCTCCCTTCACAAATAAAAGTCTAAAGTGACACTTCTATCTTAATTTGGGGTTTACCGACGCGTCCTACACATCGCATTCAGGCGAGAAAAAGTGACAAATCGCATTTATTAGCGTCAAAGCACTTTGTTTCGTCCTTTGCCCATTATGCACTTCTTTCATCAACTTCCAAATGCTTCTATCAAGCTTTGAGCTCAGGAGTCAAGGGTGAAATTTCCTGCATCAATGCATTTAAGCTATATATTTGACTCATAGCCAGTATTCACAAATCAGTCTTAACTCTTGAGTATTATTTTTTGAAAGTTTGGATTTGTGCTAAAAATACAAGAGCTGTTCAGACCTCAAATTAAAAGATTACGGCTCGGTTGATTTTACTCTAACTTAAACTAAGTGCGGAATAGAGTAAATGAGAGTGAACAAACAATAAAACTACTATAAGTCATATTCATCAAATCACAGCAGTAAAATGAAAGCTAAAAGAGTAGGGAATAGAAAAATGCAAACACAAAATAACACACCGATATGTTATCGAAGAGAAAACAGAAGAACTCGGCGAAAAACATCTCCACCGCCCTCCAAGTAGTAAATCGATCCACTAGAAATAAGTTGGGATACACGAATAACAAGATGCCCTCCAAGCCTAATCAACCTAATGCACCTAAGCCCTCCAAGCTCCTACTCCAACAAGGCTTTTCAGAACCGTGTTTTGTCTAACTTTCTGAATCCCGCAATACGCTCGATTGCATCTGCCAAACTTCATCGGCTTCTTTTGGCAAATCCTCAAAACTTCCCAAGCTTCAAAACAATCTCTACACTCTGAAAATGTGTGGGTTGTATTTGGGTACAAATCTTATCTCAAGGTATGACAATAGGAAAAAGAAGGAGAAAATACTACAATAATTTCTCACTCAAAATGAGTAGCTCTCTTTCTAAAAGATAGGTGTGTATGTGTTATAGAAAACCTATTTAGGGTTTTTCTCTCTTAATGACCTCTATTACTTTTATAGATAATGAGAGTATATATAGTATGGGTGAAAGGTAAGAAAGTCACACTTAAAAATCCTCCAAGCAGAGAGTTTCGCGGGTATCTCGCAGGAAGGCTTTACCCGCGAGACACTCGCGAAATTCTTCAGACTGACACGACTCTTCAGCTTCCAGCATGTACTTCTCACGTGGCTCTTTCGCGGGTAAGCTTCGAGCAAGGCACTCACGAAATCCACTAATTCTTCATTTTATGCTCAATTCTTCACCAACTTAATATTAAACCCAATACAATAAAATAATACAATAAACAAAATTAAAGCAAATACAACTCTTTTTGTCATAAAATAAAGCCAACATAAAATATAGTTATAAATCACAACTTTACATTTTTCATGTTAATGTATTGAGACATTTTTGTGTATGTGTCACAATCGGCGGAGGGCCGGCCTTGTTGGACCCAAGTTCGTTTTGGGAGTCAAGGCCAGAACTCACACCAGCCGGAGACAAGCCAATGGTTATGTTGCATTATTTTTTTCAAGACTACAACAAAATTCAAGCTCAGGAGAGAGTATAGGTAATAATGAACGAGCTTTGACATGAAAGATATGCATACATCTCTTCAATCCAGCACCTCATCTCCCAAGAAGAACAACTCTGCTTCAGGCCTCTGGGGCAAGAAGATTATAGCTGTGTTTTTTTTTTTTTTTCACTTTAAAAAAAAAGTAACAAGGATATGGTTATTTGACAAGTGTTATGCATTGTTTTTAACAACAATGGGAAGAAGACGGCAGCTAGGGCCATAATTTATTTTGATGTTTGAACTTATGTAGGCAAGAGCTCAGTCCGTTTGAAAGCTTCAAAAGATGCCACTTCCTTTGGTTCATGCTTTTAAGTTTTAAAAGGAGCATCTCAACCATAACATTAGAGGTGCTACCCCATGATAGCTTGTCTCTTGCAGCTTGCTTTGCTAACATCTATTACAGATTTTGGCTATCAAGAAGCTGCTTTTGTTACGGGTGGATTGATAAATATGGTACATCATGGCATATAATTGCAACGAAGTCTATTATCATCTGCTTCTGTATATAGCTCCCTCCCCTTTTCACACATCTACTGCATTAGATTTCTACATATCTACATCTCTAACAACCAAACACACAGATCTACATTCATGATCCAGATTTACATACATTTCACGTAAAAACAACTCAAGTTCAACAGCCAAACCAATTCCAAAATTTGTATTGAAACTCAAATGGACTATTTCATTCCAGTGTTGTGAACAAATGCATTATTTTCCACAACAAAGATCCTAACATGTTGTTAAACCATCAAAGAAATAAACCTGAGAGGAAACTGCAACAGAATAAAACTACGAATTTTTTCTTGGTTCTGCGTCATGATTTCTCCAAGGATTGAGAGCTTCTTTAATTGCCTGAGCTTCAGGGGAATTCTCCCAAGTTCGCTTTTCTGCCTCCAGAACGGTCACTTGGTCATCTGCATAGTAACAGAACAACAGGAAAACTAATTGTTAGCATAATAATCAATTGACTGAATGTGACAGGTGCTCTTAACATAATTATGGAAGGATTATACTAGATGACACCAAACAACATTTGATAATAATAGCTAAATTTTCAAATAAGGAGGCAGTTGGACAGAGTGGAAAATTTTGTCAATTGGTAAAGATAAACCTTGGTTTTAAGTGTGAAACCAGCAGCCCATTATCCATACTGCAACAAAAAATATGCAAGTGTGAATGTGTGATGCCTTATGCCATTGAGGCCATATAACACTTAAGATACACACCTAGTTCTAGGTGGACCTAACTTCAAGGACCAAGGTTCGGTGAAAATGATGCTAGTTTTCACTTTTACAATAGGAAGGAAACTGACTCTAATAATCATTTAAATTTGAAATATGCACAAAGAAGATATTCAAAATCTGATTTTGGAAATTTTCATATTGTAATTAGTGAAACAGGCCTTCTGCACTGATGTCAACATGGTGAAGGCAAATAAGTATGATCTATTAATTTATGCACATTGATTCATCCCATACAAGTGTCACCCAAGGAGTCAAGTAACCAGAAATTCTCTCATTACTTTACTTCTCTCCCCAAAATCAGATTTCTTCAATATTGGATATAGGATATTTGGATGTGAACCAAGACAAACATAATTGGAAAGTAAAGTAAATATCTTTATCAAGCAGAGTAACTTTGTGAGAGTGTATAATACTCACTGCAGCCAGTTTCACATTATCCTAAACCAAATTTGCTTCTTAAAAAAATTATCACAGATAAAATTCCATGCATATGCAGACATCCATTAACAACAATAAGCTTAGGCGCTGTTTGATTAGCATTCACCCAAAAAAAAACTTCAAAAAAAATTACTCTGATAAAATTCTATGCATATACAGACACACCCTTTAACAACAAGAAGCTTAGGTACTGTTTCCTTAGCATTCATCCCAAAACTTGGTTTAAAAAAACCATTTTGATAAACAATAATAATAAATCAATAGCCAAAGCAAACAAAAACCATATTGAATTGCTTTTAAAACATTAATAAGGTTCATTGAAGAAAAAGGAAAACAAAAGGGTAAGATTGTAAATAAGGGTCATAAAACAAAATGGAAGATTATCATACAGAAGCCGGTTTTGATCATAAACAACTCCATTGAAGCTCCAATGAGAGCTGAAACTACCCCAATCTTTACGTACCAATCCACAAACTTCATTCTTTCACTGTATATATCATAATAATTTTAGTTAAAAACAAAACAAAAACATTCAATTTTGAAATTCAAAACTAGCTCAGACCCTCCATTGCTCTGTTGGGTAATCGAAAAAATGTAAGAAAACAAAATATAATAAAGTAAAAATTACCTGTTGGAGCGAATTGGGAGAGGAGGGGTTACAATGCAAACTGTGGAAATGGAGGTAAGGAAGACCGGCTAACTTGGGTTTCGTAGTTTTGTACAACTTTGTTAGCAAGTGATATATGTGCTACAAGTCGTTTTGAAGGAAGGCACTTGGAGGAAAATCTCTCTGTGTGTTTGGTTTTGTTTATAAGCGTTTAGGAGAAAATTTGTGATGAGTTGTTTATGTAAATTGTATATTTAACTCACAATTTTTAATATTTTGTTTAAAAATATGTATATTGTTATACGATAGATAGAAAATAATGATGTAGTAAACATAATTCATGAAATTGAGATAATTTTTATTAAGCATGGCAAATGGGTCATATCAGCACCATTTGTGTTTGGATAAAAAATGAGTTGCAAACAGTCAGGTTGATTGTGTTACAGGTTGACTCGGTTTTTTTCACATGCAAAAAAAATAATAACAATAAATATGATCATATCGTCTTTGTAAACAATACACAAATTCTTATGTTTGCACAATTCAAAATTTACTAATGATATCACCATCATAAAAGAACGAAAAAATGTATGAAATGTCATCGACCATGTTAAGTTATCAACCTCCTCAGGTGCATATATTCTTGTGGCATGTAAAATAATAATGATAAAGTTAAATAACTAAATTTAAAAAAAAATAATAATAAAGCACAACATAGTAAGTAAAGAAAAATAAGCAAATATTTAATATCAATTGCACTCCAATCTACTTAACATTAGTAGTAGATCTAGTAATAAAAATATTCATATTTGAGAGCTGCACCTTAAGATGATGAATAATTTCATTAGTATTTTCATGTATAATGCAAAATTTTAATATAACTTAAGTATACAATAAAATTTAGTCAATATAGAATTAAAATTTTATATCAATGACTATCCTACAAGTGAATTAAATTAACATAGCTTCCACATTCTTTGGTAAAAAAAAAAATCGATACTGAATAAAATATACTTCAAATGCTAAAAGTTGATTTAGAATACTCAAGAGATTGCATATCATTAAAGTCTAAAGATAGCTCAAAAACCCAATTATAATTTTGGGTAAACTACGTTTTTTGTCCTATCCTTTATACCATATTTTAATTTGATCTTTAACATTTCAATTGTGCTAATTTGATCCCTAATTTTTCAGTACCGTGTCAATTTAGTCCCTATCATTATCTTTTGGATGAAAATTGATGACATGTTTAATGGCCAAAAAAAATTAGCTATCGTTATTGTGAGAATAAACTAAAATTTTATTTTAGCCATTTGTCATGTCCATAATTTTCATCTAAGATATAACGGTAGAGACTAAATTGACACAATATTGAAAGGTTAAGGACCAAATTGAACTATGGTGTAAAAGATATGGACCAAATATGTAGTTTACCCTATAATTTTCTTTCCACCAAGAAAGAACACCAAAATTTGCATATTACATTCGAATAAATAAATAATAATAATAATAATAATAATAAAGTAAAAAGTTCTTTTTTATTTAAGGGGGGGTCAAACTGGGTTTGGTTGAGTACAGGTTAACCCTACCCAAATTGGTATTTCAACAGCTCATGTACAGGTTGACCTATTTTTCGTTCAATTTGAGTCCAATTTTTCTAAGTTTAAGTGAAACTTATGAAATAGCATGAATTTTATTTGTCATTTCACTATTTCCAACCCACCACATAATCTTCTTAAAAACAAAAAAACAGGGATATCGAAAGCTCTTCGTGTAAGGACAAAAAATTTAGCGGCCCAAACCCACTTAGAATAGTGAAGTTCGTACCACCCCACTAGGCCCAAACTAATAGGTATTTGTTAAGAGAGAGTGGATAAAATAAGTTGAGCTTAGTCCAAAGATTCAAACACGAAGGGAATGAACCAAAGTTAAAATTAAGTATATTAATGGTTCTTTACAAGCTCGCCCGAGGACGATGTTCTTATGCTAGGATATACACAATTCTCTCTTTTTTTTTCTATCACTATTCTTGTTCTCATCTTTTTTCCTTCCTTTTTTCTGGATCCCTTAATCTGGAAGTTCTCTTCCTTTATATACTCCTCAGCTTCTTGCATCTTAGCCCTACATCTGCGATCCTCTATGCTCTCCTTAGGACACTTGTCCCATTATATTTATGTTGAAGGTGGTAGAATGAGCTGCTTAGATGTGACTCTGCTATTCAAAGTTCATTTCCTTATCAATGCAGCAGATAAAGCTATTACCAGTCATTGAATGCAGAGGCAGTAGGTGAGCTTTCATAAGAAACTTTTTTCAACTACCTTGACTCTCTCTCCCAATGCCATTCTCTCCGCTCAAACTTCTAGGAAGTATTTTGTCTCTTCCCATGGTATCCTCGGGCGAACACAATCCTCAAGCTTAAAGTGCTTCCATCTGAAGAACGAATGATGGTTACATCGGTTCTATTCTTCCTCAGTCTTCGGGTCCCCACAATAGCCCCCTAAAACCTTGCTATTAGCTCTGAGGTAAAAGGTAAGGTTTTAGTAGTACAACTCCAAGTGATATGTGCCAAACGCATTCCCACGTCATAATGTCTCTTCATCTATCTTCAACACGTTCTTCAAGCTTCAGTATCCACGATCTCAGATTTATTGTGTCAGGCAGCTACTTGTCCCCCACGTTCTACGGTGCGATAGTGATCCTACGGTCCTCATTTACTCTAGTTTATGAGTGGGAAATTTACCGCTCATTTTTCACCCCTATATAAGGAGAGGTTGGCGTTGATTTTGCTTCATTTATTCATCTTGCCATTTTTTCGTTGAAGCAATAGTCTGAGGAGAGGTTCTTCTATTGCTTGTAGGTGCGTTTGGATTTATTTACTTTTATACATAGATTCTTTACTTCCCTCACTATAAATTTCCATGGGTAGATCTGCTAGGCTAGTGGGTACCCCCGAAGGAATGGTTGCCTATAAGGCACAATATAGAACCCTTGACAGTGTTGAACTCCAACACTGTGAGTTAGGCAAATGGCTAGTCATGGACAGACCTCTTGGTTCAATAGTGATTCCGATGATCACCTTCATAAAAGGCGGGATGAAAATTCTCATGGATAGGGTCACTAGTGACTTCCTTATTAACTATAGGTTGTCCCTTACACAATGTTCCCCCAACTTCTTTAGGGTCCTCGGTAGCGTAGATATGATAAACCGAAAAATGGGGACTAACCTCACCTAGCACGATGTGAATTAGGTGTACAATTGCCAAAAATGGAAGGATACCAATTACTAAGTTAAATGTAAGGTCCCAGCTGTTAGGTTAATTTCTTGTATGTCTAAGTCAAACAAGGGCATGGACGAGGACTTCCTCATCATCTCGGGAGACTGGCATGATGGATTGCATGACCTTAGACGAGTTTAGGATTTTCATAATTATATAAAGAAAACTTTTATAAGGATTTTTACTAACCTATGATTTATGTTGTATGTTTATTGGCAGGCAAATTTCACACTGCTCTGGTCAAGAGCTTAGTGAATTTTCTAAAGCTAAACCGAATCCTCAGGTCAGGAATTTTTCTTCACAAGGATGGTCAACTTTGGGTGGTGCACGTAATCCTTGGGTTTAACCCCATCTCCAAACGTTTCCAAAACCCCAAACACGTAATCAAAGCTAAGGACCCAAGGCTAGCTTTAATCGACGTAGTAGTTCCAGGCTTCTTAACAAGTCCTCCTCCTTTTAGAACTCAAGACGCACAACTACCAGCCTCACTCATAACCAAGCTACTTCACTCCCAGGAGCAACCCATACCTTCGAACGACGAGGTCAAAAAGTGCACTCCCGAACCCACTCAAGAGGTTACAGATAAAGACTTTGAAGTCTTCTATCAGCAAAAGGATCTCGAAGACCTCCCTGGCCCCTCTCATCGTCGCCTACTACCTGGCCAGGTTAGCACCAACCAAGAAGCAGCTAACATCCCTGAAGGAATGGTGCTAGAAGAGAAAACCCCGAGCTTGCTAGCGTTGCTTACCGCCCATGCTGGGGGTGCTTCCCCAGCAGTTTCATTGGTACCCCAACCACCAACTCCTGCCCCCACTCGTGCGTCCTCTAGTTACGCTACTGACAAAAAAAAGATAAAAGGGCCAAGGGGGCAAGGGATCTGATGGTGCTAAAGAGGGAGAGATCACACGCCCAAAGTAGCAGCCACCAGCCAAGGAGTCTCAAACGACAAGGGTGCAACAAAAAAAGAGCGCCCTTCGGGGACCTCTAAAAGCTTTGAAGGGGGACAACACCCAAAGGCTTCCGTATGGAAGCCTTCGTTTGTGTTAAGCTCAAGGGACCCAGTCATGGATGATGCCACCCTCAAGTATCCCCACAAGGGCAGGTCGGGCATTCTCTCTGAATGCCAAGAAAAGGCTCTTCTCTTTCCCGAAGACATGCGCAAGCTTCAGTTTTTGCTAAAGCATTAGGTATTTCTATCACTTAAGAGAGACCTTGCCAAGGTACACACTTAACCTCTCACTTTTGTAAACTTATATAAAACTTGTACAAATACTCACACTTAACAATTTTGCAGTCGATGCAAGCAGCTTTCGTGGCTGAGAAGTGGGTGGACCACACCCTAGGCCAGACCCGTGAAGCCGAGGGTAAGCTGGAGACAGCTGAGAAGGCTCATGCTGAGTCCGAGAAAAGGCTCAAAAACACCCTCTTCCACCTAGCCGAGGTGGAAAAATCTCGAAAAAAATGCTGAGCCTGCATGGCTAGTTATGAGAAACAAGCTAAGGAGTCTAAGGTCTCCTTGAAAAAGGCTGAAACTCAGCTGGCCTTGGCCATTGTAAAGACCAAGCAGCAACAAAAATAGCTAGAGGCCAAGGACGCTGAGAAAGCTAAGGCAGAGCAGGCTGCCTATGATGTGGGCATGACTAAAACTGCCCAGAGTCTGACAGCCCAGCTTAGGGACGTTGCTCGAGCCTTCTGCCTCGAGGTCTGAGGTGAATCCCTTAATGCAACTGGAGTTAGTGCTGAATTAAAGCTCTGTGCTCCTGATAAAGTATACTATCCTCCAGCTTTGTGGCTTGCTCCCGTCCTGACTCAGCCCTAAACTGATCCAAGTTCTACAACCGCCTCAGCCTAACCTACCACCACTTCAGCTGCTACACTCGCCTTTGAAAAAAAGTAAGATCAACCAACTTCTATTCCCATGGTGGACATGGAATCGAAGGAGGTTGATGAAGTCAAGGAGTTGAAGAGGAAGAAGAAAGAGTAAGAGAAAAAGGCCTCGACGTAATTTAGTCATAGGTAAAAAATTATAAGTTAATTTTGTTTTCGGGCTTGGTTTAGCTAATGCCTTTATCTTTCTCTGACTATAATCAGAATCTCGAACTTAAATGAATATATTCAACTTTTACCTTACCTCTTTTCATTTGCCTAAGTATAATTTATGTTCCTTCCTTTTTTAATACTACTTGAAATGCATTGAACCATGTTTAACTTAATTTATTTTCAATACTATACCTTCCAATCTTGAATGAATCTCGACGTAGCTACTGATTGATACTTAATGTAATTCATGGTAATATTCTAATACTTATATAGAATTTCAAATAGAATTGATACTTAATGTAATTCATGGTAATATTCTAATACTTAGACAAAATTTCAAATAGAATTTACCTTACCTTGGATTTATGATGTTCAAAGGTCAATCTGCTTAAGACTTGAGACCCGAGGAGTAAAACAAGATTGTGATTCCATTCAACGCTTAGAAACTTTTGCACAAAGGTTAATTTACCTAAAGCTTGTGACCCGAGGAGTTAAACAAGACCGAGGTTCTGTTTAACACTTAGAAACTTTTACCCAAAGGTTAATTCACCCAAGGCTTGTGACCCAAGAAGTTGAATAAGGTCAAGGTTCTATTTAACACTTAGAAACTTTTATCCCCAGGTTAGTTTACCTAAGGCTTGTGATCCGAAGAGTCGAACAAGGCTGAGATTCTGTTTAACACATAGAGACTTTTACCTTTAGGTTAATTTGCCCAAGGCTTGTGACCCGAGGAGTCAAACAAAACCAAGGTTCTATTTAACACTTAGAAACTTCTACCCAAAGATTAATTTACCCAAAGCTTGTGACCCGAGGAGTCGTACAAAGCCAAGGTTCTGTTTAACACTTAGAGACTTTTACCCCTAGGTTAATTTACCCAAGGCTTGTGACCCGAGGAGTCGAACAAGGCTGAGGATCTGTTTAACACTTAAAGACTTTTACCCCTAGGTTAATTTACTCAAGGCTTGTAACCCAAGGATTCGAACAAGGCCGAGGTTCCATTTAACACTTAGAGACTTTTGCATTAAGAGATTACAATATAACCTGCAGCCACAGTAATACATAAATGAGCCAGAAATGAACGAAAAGAATTTCATATTATTATTAATAATAACATCGTAAATTATTTACATTCCAAGGGCATGAAATCACATTCTCATCTAAGTCTTCCAAGTAATATGCCCCAATGCCCGCCACTGATGTTATTCGATATGGGCCTTCTTAATTGGGACCCAACTTCCCCCAGGTTGGGTTCCTTGTTGTTCCTACTACCTTTCTCAGAACTAAGTCCCCCAGGGTTAGTGGCCTCAACTTCACTCCTTTTTCATAACCTTGCTTAAGTCTTTGCTGGTAATGCACCATTTTCACCACAGTCACTTCTCTTCTTTCCTCAACAAGGTCCAAGTTGGTTGAGAGCAAGCTATTATTCTCCTCGACCCTGATCAGTTCTTAAGGTCGAGAATCCTAATTCAATAGGGATTACTACTTCAGCTCCATAAGTCATCGAAAAATGAGTTTCTCCAGTTGATCTTCAGAGTATAGTGCAATAAGTCCATAATAAGTGGGGCAATATATCCACCCACCTTCCTTTTGCATCATCTAGTCTTTTGTTCAATCTAGACACTACGGCCTTATTTGTAGCCTCGGCCTGTCCATCCCCTTGTGGATAGGCAGGAGTAGAATATATATTCATGATTCCTAATTCTCCACAGTACCTTCGAAATGCCTTACTATCAAATTGAAGTCCATTGTCCAAGATCAACGTGTGTGGGACCCCAAACCTGGTGATGATGTTTCTCCATATAAATCTTTTAGCATCCACGTCCTTGATATTGGAAAGAGGTTCAGCCTCCACCCACTTAGTGAAATAGTCTGTCCCAACGAGCAGCCATCTTCGATTTTCTAGGCTCGACGAAATGGCCCCACTATGTCCAAGCCCTATTGAGCAAACGACCAAAGACTGGAAAGTCGGTTCAGAACTCCTCCCGATTGATGAATATTTGGGGCATACCTCTAGCACTAGTCGCACTTCTTAACATAATCCTGAGAAGTTTTCTACATGCTCGGCCTCCAGTATCCTTGGGTAAGGGCTCTGTGGGCCAAAGACCTCCCATCTATATGACTCCCACAAATACCCTCATACAACTCCTCTAATAAGGGCTCTACTGGCTCTAGATGCACACATAGTAGATACAGTCCCGAATAAGAACGTTTGTACAACTTCTACTTTTCAGATAACCAGTAACGTAGAGACTTCCTACGTATCTTCTCTGCCTCACCCCTATCCTCGGGTAACAGTCCTTGCCTTAAGAATGTAATCAAGGGGTCCATCCAACTTGGCCCAACCTAGATACTATGTACCCCAAACAAGGACTTCTTCAGAAGGCTGGGATTGGCTATATCTTCAAAAATAATGACTCGAGGTAGATTTGACCCCCAAAGAGTTTGCTAGCATAGCTAAAGAGTCTACATAGGAGTTCTGCCCTCTCAGCATTTGCTTTAAAGTAAAACACTTGAAGCGGGTTAGAGCTTGTCTGACCTTAATAAGGTATCCCTACATACGTTCATCTCTGGCTTCAAACTCACCATTGACTTGTCCTACAACTAATCACAAATCTAAATATACCTCTACGACTTCTCCCCCTAGCTTGTTAACCATAGTCATTCCATCCAACAAAGTTTCATACTCAACTTCGTTGTTTTTAGCTAGAAAACCCAAACATAATGATTTTTCCATCACTAGCTTCTCATGGGTTATCAACACAATTCCCACTCCTGATCCTTTTCGGTTAGCTACTCCATGAGTGTACATCTTCTAGGTGGTAACAACAGAAGCTAAAACCATCAAAGCATTTATTATCCCTTTTCCCATCATTTGCCCTACTCTTTGTAAATTCTGCCACAAAATTTGCTAAGATTTGTCCCTTTATGGCAGTACGAGGTATATACCTAACGTCATAGGCACCTAGTATGGTTCCCCATTTAGCGATCCTACCCGTGTAATCTGATTTTATTAGGAGTGCTTGCAAAGGGAGCTAGGTGAGCACCACCACAGTATGTGCTTAAAAATAATGTGGAAGCTTTCTCGTGGCACGTGCAATGGCCAACACCACCTTTTTCAAGGGTAAATAACGTGTCTCAGCTTCGTGTAAGAATTTACTAACATAGTAAATGGGCCGTTGTGTTCCATTCTCATCCCTGACCAAAACCAGACTAACTACATAATCTGCGACTGTCAGGTATGCATATAATACCTCTTCCTTCACGGGCCTAGAAAGGACAGGGGGGTGTGACAGATACTTTTTAAGCTCCTCAAAGGCCAACACACACTTCTTGGTCCATTGAAAGTCTTTCCATTTATGGAGAAGCTAGAAAAATGGACGACACATATCTGCTAAGTGAGAGATAAATCTATTCAAAGTTACTGCCATCCCCGTCAACTTTTGTACTTCCTTAGGATTCCGAGAAGGATGTAAATTGTTAATGGCTTTAATCTGATCGGGATTGACTTCAATTCCTCGATGCGTGATCATGTAGACGAGGAAATTTCCTGAGCTAACCCTGAAAGAACATTTAGATGCATTTAAGCGTAGTCTACGTTCCCGTAATACTAAAAACATCTCCCCCAAGTCTGCCAAGTGCCCCACAATGTGTTTACTTTTTATCACCATGTCATCAATATATGCCTCCACATTCCTCCCAATTTATGCCTCAAATATTCGCGTTACCATTCTTTGATATGTGGATTCTACATTTTTAAGGCTAAAGGGTATCACCCGATAATGATAATTACTGGTGGGAGTTCGGAAAGTAGCCTTCTCCTAGTTGGGTAATGCTAAAGGTATCTAATGATACCCATGGAAAGCATAAAAGAAACTCATCCGAGGATGTCCAACTGTTGCATCCACCAACTGATTAATTCAAGGAACGGGGAAAGGATCCTTCGGACACACTTTATTCAAATCCGTGAAATCCATACACATACGTCATTTCCCCTTTTTCTTCTTCACTACCACAGTGTTGGCTATCCACTCCTCGGGATAAAATATTTCCTTGATTGCCCCTGCCTGCTTAAGTTTATTAACTTCAACCCTTACTACATTAGCATGTTCTTTTGACGAACGCCGAGGTGGTTGCCTTCGTGGTACCACATCTGAATTCACATTCAACTGGTGACATATAAACTCATGATCAATCTCGAGTACGTCATAAATACTCCAGGCAAACACATCAATATTATCTTCCAAAAACTTCACCAACGCTGTTTTCTCCAAGGGTGGAAACTAATACCCCACTTGAAAGTATTTCTCCTCATCCTGACCAATCAAAACCCTTTCCACTTCCTTAAAAAACACCCCCTGTGACTCGATCCCAAGTCCACCTTCAGGACCTTTTAATTGCTATGGGATTCTTTCCCCTTCCACCACGACTTGATCCACGGGATGTCATGTAATGACTACCACCAGACATTGTCTAGTCATTGCTTTACTTCCCACCGATTCCCCTACTCTTCCCTGCGTGGGATACTTAACTTTCAAATGCAAAGTTGATGATTTTGCCCCCATAGCATGAAGCCATGGTCTAGCCATGATAGTTGTGTAAGGGGAATAGGCTTCAACTACAATGAAATTAACTTGCACATCTTCGTCTCCATCTTGCACAGGTAACCTTATCATCCCGTGGAGGATTACTAATCTCCCATCAAAGCCCATTAGTGGTGAATCGTACCTTTCCAAGTCCTCGGGGTTGAGATTTAACTCTTTAGACAATCTGGGTACATAATCTCCGCTCCACTCCCTTAGTCTACTAGGACCCTTTTTACAGCATACCCACCAATCCGAATGGCTACCACCAAGGCATCATCGTGTGGCTTGAATGTTCCCTCCTTATCTTCTTTTAAGAAACTCAAGGTGGGCATAGCCACCACTTTAGCCTTTTTAAAAGCATGACTCTTGCCTTCCAAGTCAGGGCCCGAAACCATATACATAACTCCTGAGTAGGTCCCAGCATCACCTCTAGGCTTAGCGAAAATGACATTAATTGTGCCCAGGGCTGGCCGAGGAGCCCCATCCCTCTAATACCCAACTTCGGGTTGCCCAAACTGACCTGCAGGCTGTTGCAATAAGTGCCTCAACTTCCCTACTCTCACCACTTGACCCAGATGATCATGCAAAGTCCTGAAATCTTCTATTATGTATCCTTTTTCCTGATGATAATAGCAATAAAGGCTCTAGTTTCTCTTGGACGAGTCCCCACCCATTTTATTGGGCCATTTGAAATACGGTTCATTTTTTATCTTTTCTAGTATATGATAAATTGGCTCCTTAAACAACGAACTAACCACTTAAGCACCCATTGAGGGTGTCTGGTTGGAGAAATCTCTCCTTGGATAGTTATTGTGATATCCTCCTCCTGAGGATCCCTCCTCTCAGGAAAAGCTTTCGCCTTACCCTTTCCTTAAGTCTAATCTTCCTCTACTCGTTTGTACTTATCAATGTGATCCATAAGATAACGCATACTACGGGCATGTTTCATTATTAATGACTTCCTCAGCTCATGCTCTGTTGGAAGCCCTACTTTAAAAGTTCTTACTGCCACATCCTCAAAATCCCCATCTATTTCGTTGAACGTTTCTCATTATCTGTCCGAATAGGTCTTAAGAATCTCACCTTCCCTCAAGGCCATAGACAACAGGGAGTCTAAGGGCTTGGGAACCTTGCTGCACGTCACAAATCTAGCACCAAACGCCCTTGTCAACTCTTCAAAGGATCTTATTGAACCTTCCTCTAAAGCATCAAACCAGCGCATAGCCACAGGCCGGAGGCTAGAAGGGAATACCTTGCACATGAAAGCTTCATTACCAGTATGAACTACCATCTTCTGATTGAAGTGGCTCACGTGCTCTACTGGATCAGACCTTTTATTGTAGATGGTGAACGTTGGTTGTGAAAAACGATGGGGAAGTCTAGCCTTATTGATCCTCCTAAAGAAAGGTGTCTTCGAAATTTGACAAAGTACCTTACTCATTACGTCACTCCCCATACCATGATGAAATGACACCTACCCACGCTTGGACTTGCCCTTCTCTAGTTTATCCAAGCGAGAAGATGCTGAGAAGGGCTCACTGGATGGGGTTCTTGACCTATAGTGATATGAAAAATCCTTACTCTCCCATAATCAATCACTTGATGAGGGTGATGAATTTTTTCTATCACGCTCCCTTCACCGCAACTTCTTACGCAAGTGATCTATCTCAAGCTTCAATTTCCACGTCTCCTGTCTGTGCAAAACATGGCTCCCAGTCCTTGAGTGACTCCTTTTAGTATGTTTCGTATAATATGATTCTACCATAATACTAGGTGTATGGTGTCTATCTCTCCTTCGCTCTAGGTTAATGAATTGATTTTCACTCTACGAACCAACTGACTCGTCTCTATTCTACTCCAAGTTAGCCATAGCTTGCCAAAACAAACCCAAAACAAAACCTTGTTTCTCACAGACGGAGCCAATTGTAAGAACACGAAATTTAGTGGCCCAAACCCACTTAGAATAGTGAAGTTCGTAACACTCCACTAGGCCCAAACTAATAGATATTTACTAAGAGAGAGTGGATAAAACAAGTTGAGTTTAGTCTGAAGATTCAAACACGAAAGGAATGAACCGAAGTTAAAATTAAGTATATTGATGGTTCTTTACAAGCTCGCCTAAGAACGATGTTCTTATGCTAAGATGTACATTGTTCCCTCTCTTTTGTTCTACCACTGTTCTTGTTCTCATATTTTTTCCTTCCTTTATTCTGGATCCCTTCATCTGGAAGTTCTCTTCCTTTATATACTCCTTAGCTTCTTGCATCCTAACCCTCCATCTGTGATCCTCTAGGCCTTCCTTAGGACACTTGTCCCATTAGATTTATGTTGAAAGTAGTACAAGGAGCTTCTTAGTTGTAAATCTACTGTTCATGAGTCATTTTCTCATCAATACAGGTAATAAAGCTATTGCAGTCATTTAATGTGGAGGCAATAGGTGAGCTTTCACAAGAAACTTCTTTCAACTACCTTGATTCTCTTTCCCAATGCCATTCTCTCCACTCAAACTTCTAGAAAGTATTTTGTCTCTTCCCATCCTATCCTTGGACGAATTCACTCCTCGAGCTTAAAGTACTTCCATCTGAAGAACAAATGATGGTTACAGTGGTTCTATTCTTCCTTGGTCCTTGGGTCCCCACACTTCAAATACATAACCATTCCCTTGGATAATTTCATAAGCATTTTTTTTCTTTTTGTTTTTTTTAGGATAAGTCTACAGTTGAGGAGGAGGGATTTTTTTATTTATTTTATAATTTAGTAACTATAATAATGGAGTTGAGGGAAACTGAACGGTGGCCATTTATTTATATGAAAAACGCTAGAGAGCACTAATTAAGCTACAAAAATTCTTAGCATTTATCTATTAGAATGTACTAATGACATTTTCATTCATAAATAGTAAATAGTAAAAATTTGTGGCGGCACAAGTGACGAAAACGCGAAGCACCCTTTTGGTATGAAGTCGTATTCCATCATGAACTAGATATTGACCAATTTGGCAAAATATTTTTTTTTTGGGAAATGTTAATGATGTCCTAAGTCATTGTTTTAATAACTATTTTTAAATAAATGATAAGGTAATTATTATTATTTTTTTATATTTTTGCTAAGGGTAATTATTGAGTATTTCAGAAGTACTATAAATAGGGTTGTCCATGGATCGGTCCGGGTCGAGTTTGTGCCCAACTCAAAACCGACCTGCCGGAATCGGGTGGCAAAAAAATGCACCTGTCGCCGACCGCTGGAGTGAACGGATCGGGCGGATCAGACCATCAAATGGCGGCGGACGGGTCGATCAGGGTCAAAAATCCAGAAAACAGCGAAAACCTGTGTGAAAATGGCAAAAACCGAAGTGAAAATGTCGAATATCCAGCATAAAAACGGCAAAAATCTAGCCAAAATCTTTGAGGTTTCTCCAAATTCGACCTAATCTAGGCCATTTTCGGCAAGATCTTGGCTAGATTCGGTGAAATCTCGCCGAGATCTTGAAGAAAATGGTCTAAATCTCACCAGATCTCCCAAATATCGCTAGTAATCTTGTGGATCGGTTGGATCCGTTTTGATCGGATTCTGGAGAAGGAAAACCAACGTCCGACCCACCAAACTCGGGTTTTGGAGGAACAAGCCCGTTGCCAACTGCCGGAGAAGTCGGATCGGTTGGCGGCAAGTCGGGTTTGATCAGCGGCGGCAGGTGGGTCGGGTTGGCCGGGTCTCTAGACGACCCTAACTATAAATACGTCCTCCTTCTATCACATAACTATGAGTTTTAATAATTACTAAAATAATTTATTAATAATAATTTTAAGAAAACTCCTTAACAGTACACTTGGTTTTTATATCTCTGTTGCCTGGAACAGGTTGGGTGTCGGTATAGTAGTATAGTACCGAATCCATTTGTTCTTGTGCTGCCAAGTTGAACAAACAACCTCCTCATTACTCCAATCAAGATTAACACGTGGACAATTCCCTCTTCTCTTGTATAATACTATAATCTAAACAGTTCTTTATATTATATTATATTTATTGAGTGATGTTTCCAACGAATCTTTTTTTTCTTTTTTTTTTGGATGAAAAAGCAAGATTTATTGAAAAGAAACAGCACAACTAATTTACTCCTTACAAAAGATTAGTTGATTCTCAACAAAAAGAAAAAAAAGAAAAAAAAGAAAAGTTATTATTAAATTTATTTATTTATTTTGGTATAAAATAAATGGTTAGAGAGGGCAACTAGCTAACGTAGTTTTAAAAACTAAACTGACCAATTAAACCAATTTAATGGAAATTGAATACCAATTTGGTCTGATAAAAACCCTAAAACCAATATAAAACGGGTCAAAACTTGAAAGAAAAAAAAAATCGAGAACCAAAATTAAAAAAAAAAAGATTCTTTAACCGTACCGATTTTTAAAATCATGCTAACTAGATAAATTTTCCCACTTGGGTGTTCTCATAATAAGAGCATCCACAATTGTTTTTTTAATCCTATCCTATTTTACCATTCAAAAAATTATTTTACCAATTATACTGTACCATTTTTCAATACTTCTAACATCCAAACTTTTATTTTACAATACTACACACTAAAATAATATAAATTATACAATAAAATAATATTTAAAGGTTATCTATCACTCTTCTCTCTTCATCCTTGTCCATGCCTCTCTAAGTCTCTATCCCTTTCTCAACAGCCAAACAACCCAATCATTACCACACCACCACCACCACCACCACCATGCCTACCATGCCACCATGCCCACTGCCCACCAAAATCCCCCCAGAACCAAAAACCCAAATTAAAAAAAAAAAAAAAAAAAAAAAACTAGATCACTACCACATCCAACCCATTTGAACCCAAAAGATAAAAATCAATCCATGCCTCATTACAAAACCCACACAAAATCCAGATCGGTGAAACCACAAAACCTAGATCGACGAAACCATTTGACCCACAATTCCACCAAATCAACGCCGCCACCAACGCCACCAACATCACACCACATCCAGCCCATCATCAGTGATCTTGAGCGACCCATCATTGGCAACATTGGCAACCCACCAATCTCCATCGAGAAACCCACCAATCTCCGTTGATCCACGCTGATCCAAAATCCAAAAATTCACGCCAATCTTCATGACGTGCCCACAAACCAAAACCAGCTCCAATACAAGCCTTGAACGATAAAGAGAGATGTGAGATGAGAGAAAGAGTGAGGATTGTGTGAGGGACGAGCTCCAAGAGAGAGAGAGAGAGAGACTCAATGAGAAACGTTGAGGGTAAGAGAAAGAAAAGTAAAAATTAAATAAAAATATATATATTTTTCGTTTTATAATTGAGCTACAGTGTTATTCTAAATTTAGAATCGCACTGTAGCACAATTGCATTTTTTTTACAATAATTACATTTTACATCTAATAAAATGGGCATTTTAAGTTGAATGGTAAAATAAGCTTAAAATTGGCATTTACCCGTTCCGTTGCTGATTGCTCTAAGCACCTTAACTGTTCCGGAACTAAGATCCTTATTGTGCATGCAGTACAGGGACACGTACAAGTAGCAACAACGAATTACTAGTTCATAAAGGAAAACTCACCACACACCAGCGCATGACCAATGTCATGATGACCTAATAAAATTAATATTATTTATAAAAATTAATTATCAATATTATTTTATTACAAATTAATTATAACATATCAAGTCAATAATTATGAAAAGTTCGGTGTTATTAGGCTTACCATTATTCTCTCTTTTTATATATATATATATATATATATATATATACACACACAAATTTCCACCAGGCCAGACAGACCGTTGATTTCCAAAAGGTGGAAGGGGTACCTCCATTGCATGTGAAATTGTGAACCTGTGTTATATCCTATATGATATAATATATCTAAGATTCTATGATTAAAAGCAATTCTCAATGAATAACATATTCAAATAAATTGATATAATATGTATTCAATTTAATCATTTATTAATTTATTTTTTTTATAAGCATTTGTTAAGTTGAACTAGAATAAAAATCACGTTTTCATTTTTTATAATATATAGAATAGTTAAAAACTTAAAAGGCTCTACAGAAGTGTGGCGGCGCAAGTGAAGAAACCGCAAAGCAACCTCTTTATAAGGACTATTCCATATCCATGATTCCATATCATGTTTGCAACTTTGAATAATTTTCAGTTACTTTGAACCGCCAGTGGCAACTATGTTTATCTTTGGTTTATAT